>OX463847.1:9770621-10188763 GCA_949825065.1 Odontocerum albicorne | reverse complement strand
AAAAGGCTTAAGCTAAGGCCACACCAAAGTGCTTCGCTAGGTGCTACATGACTAATAGACTAGGTGACTTCATGCTTGGCTACCCCAAAGTGCTTCGCACAAATTCATTTGACATTTGGGAGCAGTTAAGTCAACAAACGATGCCACTCTCAAAACTAACCAATTTCATTACAATTTACCATCTTTATTTACTTCATGTGCAACTTCATTCCAAAGTGATTTTATTACAGGTACATTTTTGTATAATTTGCTCCACAAAGACTCCCTTTTATACACAGCTGTTATTAAAACTTCCGCCATCTTGTAAAACCACTTGGTGACACAATAAAATTAACCAACACGTCTGTTCGGTAGGAGATTCACTAGGTGACTAATCGTCATGTAGTGTGGCGCGAAGCGTGCAGTGTGGCCATTGTGATAGTATGCGGTGCGTTGGTTCGCTAGGATATGTTACCCTAGCTCGCAGCGTAGCTCTAGGCACCAAGCGAGGGCTCCTACCTGTGTGGCCGAGGCCTTAGAGGTACACGCGGAAAGTCAACGGGTCGAATCCCGCGCTGTGCTACTCCTCTCGAATGACACAGGCATTTTTACGTCTAGTATTCGGGGGTATAAGTATACCTAGGAGTTGGGTCATATATACTCTTTCAAAATAAGGAATAAAAAACATTCCGGTGTGTTCCGATCGTCTCTCTTCAGATGTGCCATCGGATTCAGTACAGTGGTATGGCTGGTGGTTTTGCTGATGTGCAACAGATTACTCACTTGAAAAGAGGAGAAAAAGAAAATATGAAGAATACTCCACAGCATAGCTTCGCTTTCCAACTGAATTGACGTTGGAATGGTGAGGGGATCCTCGACTAGGAGGTCCAGCAATGACGACAATAAGCTATCCATCGTAATCGAGTATAATTGTCAGCCATCTTATGGATGGTAGACGTCTGTGCGTATATTGGTTTGTTGTGTGCAAGCTGTTGTACTTCAGTAAGCACACAGTCTTGACAGCTCCAATTCAAACTTACGGAGGTAAGGATATTACATTTGCAAGATTATTCTGCTGTAGCCTTTTTTTTGGCAAAGACGAAGCGCAAATTTTGTATTGTTTAATAGCTTTATAAGAATTTATGATAAGAAATGGTCTAAGAGCAAAACCAGTCTAGAAGTGAAACTGCTAGGGATCGAATCTAGGGCGCCCGCTTGCTTAGGGTGAATACTTACCGTTATACCACGGCCGTCGACAATTAATTATACCCAGTATATGACATTTCTCTGTCATCCCATTCCGCCATCTTAGCGTTGATGTCCCCATTTTCCTACACCCCATTAGATCGATGAATAGAGCCTTCCATACAAGGGCAGTGCCCAGCATGTGGTATAAATACCCAAGCCAGCATATTCTAGCATTTTTTATAATCAGGCTGGAATCCTTTATTTCGAGTATCAACGGGAATCGAATTAGAAATCCCCGAGTGGTAGGTAGTCAAGCATCTTTACCAAGTGGGCTACGGAGGTTTATTTTTATTTTTAATGAAAAATAAACTTTGGTCTTATACATACATATATGTATATTGGCGTTAGCATTTCCCTTCATTGAATAATTTACTATTGTTTTATATTCAATCCGTTACGCATACTTTTGTGAAAGTTCCGATTCTCATATTAAATATTATTGTGAATATTTAATAGCATGGTTGTTACAACCGTGTGAATCTAACGTGTAGTAGCACGTAGGTTAGCTATTAAAAAAACAGAGCCAAAAATAGGTCAAATCTCATTATAACGAATGCCGAAGTAACGATTTTTTTCAGAATAACAAATATTTTGTGTTGAATTGAACGAATGCACACAAAATAGTGTGTTTAAAAAACCTCGTTTTAACGAAATAAAAATTCAGTATTACGAATATTTTTCGGACGAAAATAGTCGCTGAAGGGATCGGAATTAACAGGTTTGAATGATACGGGCAATATTAAACGAATTGCTAGTGAATTTGGATGCTGAAATGAAAAGATAAAAGTGTTTTTTTTTTTTAATTTTATTTATGATTCCTCAGAACATAATTTATCATATGAGAATGCGTTCAAGTTGTATTTTTACCTCCAAATTGAAGAGCATCTTTTCAACCTTTGGATCTGGGAATTATACGTCAACTAGTTCCAGTAGACAACTTGTCAACAAGCTATTACTGAACCTCGTTGCGGAAGATAACAAAATAATACGAGTATATGGTAAAAAAGCATGGCAAATGATTTATGCAGCTTGGTGTGATCAGTCAAAGAATCATTTTTTTTAATTGCTGGAATAAGGCCTTAATTCTTAAAATAGCGATGTCGAAATTCAGATTACTAAAACAGATAGAGTACAGCTGAAAAGAAAATTGAAAATGAAGTACAGTACCCGCTGGTAAGTAATACACATCGTTTGTAGAGCGTCGTCTCTGTCGCATGATGCGCTAACCACATCGTGCGACAGAGACGACGCTCTACAAACGATGTGTATTACTTACCGCCGGGTACTGTAAGACGTATGTGGAGTTCGGTGGTTGCTGATACATATAATATGGTATATAGGAAAAATAAAAAAAGAGATATCATCAATTAAAGGATAAGGATGGGATGGTGCAGAGGATAGAATAATCGGGAATTAAACACGTTATGTTATTGACTTGAAATAAGGAGTTCTATCAGTCGATTTACGATGCCAATGATGAAGTGAACCTTACATATTGATCTGTAACTGGTTCCAGAGTGTCACTTCATGAACTCCTGAACAGTTTGGAACGACGTAAAAAAAGAGCGGTGAACTGGGAAAGTCAATAAACAATTCTGTTTGAGCGTAGCGCAAGTCAAAGATCGGAAAGACGCTGAATATTTTCGGCGAGATAAGAGAGGGTGGCGGAACAGTTAAGGATACAATAGTGACAATATGTGAATTTCACACATTTTTCTTATGTTTATATGACAATATTAATGACGATTAGAGGACCAAAGTACAAGTAAAAGTTAGAGGACCAAAGTACAAATTACTGCACCTGATCATCCAAGGCAAAATAGAGGGTCGAAAAGGTGTTGGCAGGAGGCAAATCTCCTGGCTCCGCAATATACGAGCATTTGCTGGCTGAGTATGAAAAGGATCCCTCGAATAATGTTAGATTATGATTCGAGATGATTGATTGAACTGGTATGAGGAGCGTCGGGGATCTTTTTCGGGCTGCCGGGGACAGAGATACCTACTCTCAGGTGATATTCAACGTTGGGGGGACCTGACATGACACTGAGAAGAAGAATTAATGAAGATAATATTGTAACTTAATGATTGCGAACAAGCTGACTGAAAAAGAGGTTATTGATTTGTAGTTATCTACTAGTACCTCAAATGCTATCTTAACTTTGGAGAGCGAAGATGATAGTTAAATGGATTTATGTCCCCCTATTAAGAAGGTTTTGCTTTCAGAAGTTATGAATATATTAAAAAGGGCTTATCTATTCTGTAGCACTGGTATCCCGAAAAATATTTTTCAATAATTGAGTAGTATTGAAAATTTTGTTATGAATACTGTTAATAAAAATTTAGTTCAGCCAAAAAAACATCATTTTTTTAAAACAATTAGTTGAGTGTATTTGCACATCTTTTAATTCAGAAATAAAACAGTTTTTTATGCTTTATTTTCCTCCGATATTCGGTTAAACGAAATATTTTTTATGGTCCCATGAATTTCGTTATATTGGAATTTGACTTGTATATGGTGGCATACTTTGGCGTAGCACGATAAGACGGGGTAGGGGACACTTGTCCCTTGACGCAGGGCTAAGGGGACCCCAGTCAGGGACCAAAAGTAATATTTTTTTAAAAGCTTTTCCTTAATTTTGTCACGCCCTTTCGGTGTCATACTTTATTTTCTATTCAAACATTGTTAAGTTGTTTTTGATATCGCTCGCGCTTCGGGCATGAAAACTACGGTAAGAATTACTAGGAAAGTTGAAAATAATACTGATAATTAACTAATAAAGTAGTACTGATACTGAACTTTTGAAAATAACTGTAACTTTTGATCACAATAATTACTGTTTTTATTATATTTTATAATTGAGCGCATTCAAAGTACATTTTGTTATATTTATATAAATTGTTACAGTAAAAGGGGGTGGTCAGTGAGCTTAAACTATTATTAGTAAATATACACCTTCACTAAAGTAATCAATGAATGAGTACTACAGTGTTAACTGTTCGCATTCACTAGAGAAAATGTATTTCCACTACTTTCGTACTCTGAAGTGTAAAATCAAGAAGATTGGCACATTTTGACTAGTTGCAATAAATAAAAATGCACCTCTTTGACTAGTTGCAATAAATAAAAACATTAAATAACATAAAGGGCTTATAATCGTCATATTTATTTTCCTTAAACCCGGTTAGTAACGGTTAAACATTCTAAAGAGGGTAAACAACTTCGAGTAAATATGGATTAATTATTAAGTTTAAACGAACGATTACTTCCACATTCCCCGATTACTTTAGTGAAGATGTACATTCCCTACAAATAGTTTACATTCTCTGTACAATCTACATCCACTGTAACATTAACACAATTAGGGCGTATTTAAATTGAGCAGTAAAATAGTTTTTCTTTTGCCCTGATCCACTCGTGTACGTCGTCGACTTTTAGTGCAACAAGTCAGGTTTTAGTGCAACAAGTCAGGTTTTAGTGCAACAGGTCAGGTTTTAGTATAATATCCATTAAATGCTCTTGAAACTCTTATCTATGTATATTTTAATTATAGTTAAGATTCCTAAAGTTAGTTTTCCAATATACATACATAAGCTCTAACTAAATCTACTTTAATGAAGGTATACATTTACTAGTAACAATTTAAATTTTCTGTATAATTCAATTCTTTTATCCTTAGTGAGATACAGGCAAAAGCCTAATTTACTGGGGACACGACAAATAAAAGACAGGCAACAAATCCAGATCCATTAAACTTGTAGGTCCAAATTAAAGTACCTGTTGTTTTTTCGCAAATTATGTATATTTCTTGTCATGTGTAAATAAATAAATAAAAAATAAATAAACTGTAACATATACAATATATTTTATATAAGTGAAAACAAAAAAAGAATAAATATTATGATTTATGATGTGAGTAAAAAATATATACACTAAAATGTATGTCTAGGCAATGCCTTGTCAGTTAGGCTTCCACCCTATTCCCAGACGACACTTAGCTTAACGAATATGCAAGTGGGCGCAAATTTAGTCACTTGTACACGGGCGTAGAAGACCCTCGCCACGCCACTGAAGGCAAATTATTAAAGTCTACTGTGGCACGCAGTTGTCATTTTACTGTCACATTTCAATGATAATCATCAATCGAAACATTATGCTTTATGTGTCAACTTAAAAGTTCTTATTAAAGTAAAATTTATGAATAATTTATTTTGATATTTCACTGTTCATTTGTGCTTGTGTACACCTTGATGTATTTTATTTGACTCTTCATTTTTATTCCTATACAAGATAAACTCTCTCTATAGACTCGTTGACAATTTATTGATTGAAACAACTGGAGTACACTCGAGAAATTTACACATTACATAAACAATTCAACAAGTCCGACCTGTTGCCGCACGTGAGATTTGACAATTCTCAACAAAAAAAAATGCATACTCGTACATGCTGTCACGGCGTTTTTCTACTTGGGTACAAAGCGGATAAACTTCGAGACATTCCTATCTCGATATACACATTTCCTCTTTTTTACATCCTTGCACCTTTTCATATAGCTCCTACGATTTCTCTTACTTCTTGCATTCCTTTCTGTATCTAATAATAGTAATATCATTCACTTAACCAAACTATCGTCCTTCGTCTTTATCTATCACGTATTTTACTGAAAATCACTTTCTTCTTATTCTGTCTTACAGTGTCACCCGATGTATACATCTATCATAAGAGCACGAAATTCTACAGCATTTTAATTAAATTATTGGTTGAATTGTTAGCAAAAATATTTACCAGATGTCTGTAACATGTCCTTTTTTGAAAGAGGTGCTGATCACGTGAAAACACGTGACCCGAAACCAACGTAAATCTAGTAACGCAAATCTATAATAGTAACGCAAATATATAATAGTAACACAAATCTAGTAACGCAAATATATAATCGTAACGTAAATCTAGTAACGCAAATATATAATAGTAACGCAAATCTAGTATCGCAAATCTACAATAGTAACGTAAATCTGGTAATGCAAATCTACGAGGCATATCCAGAAAGTAAGTGTACTGAATTTTTGTAGGTTACAATTTTTTTTATTTAAACAAAAAAATTACGTTTTTACCGTAGTACATATGTAAGCTATTTTTCGACATAGTCGCCATTCCTCTCAATGCAGGTGGTGAAGCGGGGTATGAACTTTTTGATGCCTTCCTCGAAGTAGTTTCCCGCCAACTCCTCCGTCCACTTCTCCACCTTATCCTTTACCTCCTCGTAGGTTGAAAACCTTTTTCCACCCATGTGCAGCTTCAGCGAGGTAAAGAGATAGTAATCTGAAGGTGCTAGGTCAGGGGAATGCGCGGGATGGTTCAGGACATCCCATTTAAACGAGGCGAGCAGTTCTGGCATTGTCAAACGAGGCGAGCAGTTGTCCCATTTAAACGAGGCGAGCAGTTGTCCCATTTAAACGAGGCGAGCAGTTCTGGCAATTTTCTCACTCTCTCCTCTTAAGAAAATATTATTGTAACAATAGTCAACACGATATGGACAATTGCCCAGTGGTTTGGATCCATAAAGATAACGTTTAATTTGCAATATAACAGGATCTTCCCAAAAGAAAGCATCAAATTTCTTTGTGTTTGTCTTCATAGTAAGCACTTCTTCGTTAGACAAATTGGTTATGTGGTCTCTTCAGCTTTTTATAGTCGTCGAGAGTTCAAATTTGCTTGTTGATCCTTCCAACAAGCGAAATAATAACTAAACATTAATTCTTTTTTTGGTGTGTATTTAGTGAAGGGTAATATATGAATATATTTTTTTGATTTTTTCAGATACTTCGCGGACTATAAGTAGATGTAAAATAGTTGAAATCTGTTGATGGATCTCCGGGTAGATCTGAGGTCAGATTTCAACTATTTAACATCTACTTACAGTCCGCGAAATATCTGAAAAAATCAAAAAAATATATTCAAACATTAATTCATTTGTTGTGTCGCGTCTGGATCATTGTAACTCTATAATTCTAACTCATTGTAACTGATCATTGTATGATCAGTTACAACGAGTTGTAACTCTATGCACTCGTATGTAACTCGATGATTGATCATTGTAACTCTATGTATTCTGATTTGCCTGATTCATAAATTTCTAGACTCCAGTCTGTTCAATGCAGCTGCTAAGTTGATATAGGGTAGTCATTAATATTGCTATATTGACTACTTCTAAAAAGTGTCGCGAATGGATTGATTTCAAGGCTTGTCTCTTTGTACTCGAGTATTTTTCGAATCTGTGTCTGAGGGATCTTCAGAAAGAAGTCGATCTTCGAGGTCGATTTCTCCTTCATCTAATAAATGAGTATTCCAAATTAATCCAATAGGGGGATGTATTATAATAGATGGATATTATGCTGTTGCTGGTCCTGTGACTTGAAATGGTCTGCCTCCTAGAATCAGAGATATTGGAGGTGTGTGCAGCTTTAGGAAGCACTTAAAAACAACATTTTTTGGAAGGTCTCATCAAAATTTATGAGTGGGTTCGAAGCTTTAATTATGGCGTCCTTGATGAGAGTTAGCTCTCTTAATGACGACACATAAATTATCTTTTTATTATTGTTAATATCTTGTATGGTGAAAACATAAATTAAAGACGACATTTTAGCGAATGTCCTTGAAGGACGCGATGATGATTTTGATTGTTTGGTATTTAAATAAAATACGTCAATTAGCAATGCGGAAAGAGAGAGTGAATGAATCAATGAATAATAATTAATGATTAATGATCAAATGATGCTTTATTTATCGGTAAGTAGGTATTTATACACTTCAAAATGGGCGCGAGAGTGCGCCCGCAATATATTTTTATCTCGCTTCTGTGCGGGCAGAGATGGTCGATTGCAGTATTGCAGACGTTGCAAACAATACTGTGGGTAACAATTTGTTTGCGGAAACGGCGAGACAGCGTGATGCGTTCTCTTTCTACTGTGGAATGTATCGTAAATAGTATTCGTGGGTAAACAATATCGATGTTTTGGTATGCAACCTTTGGACATATCCGAAGGTCGTTTCGTCGGTCGTTGACCGTGCGTGTTGACAATATTCAGGGACGACCGTAGTTCCTACAACATTATTAAGCAATTACGTACATCATCACTACTTGAGGATATTATCGGTACCATATTCTCGAAAAGAGCTATAAAGAGTATCCCCTTGCGTCACATATGATATACGGTATATTAAATATTATTCCCGCATGATACATCGATCCATCGTGATCAAGTACGATTATTACCCATCCTGTAGGTGAAGAACGCCTGCGTATGCTTTGGTTTATTATGTGCAGACTGTTGCACTTCAGCGAGTACGCATATTTGACAGATTAATTCAATTCAATTCAAAGGAAAACTTTACATAGCGCCGTTTAGAGAGCAAACTCTCCTCAATGGCGTTTTGACTCAGAACTCGAATCCAATAATATTAAACAAATCACTTCTGGCAACGAATCATGTATAACACTTTTTTTTGTATACAGTACAACATTATAGGATTATTGCCATGTAGCGATCTCCTCCAACGAACCAGAAAGATATTTATGAAGAATACATTGGGTGACAAGAACACGAAATTAAGGGGTTAGGAATGAATGCGTTTTATGGCTGATTGATTGAGGAAGATTTATTTATTTATTTTTTCAAAAAAGGCTTAGCCCAATTACTTTGAAAAATACAAGACATTAAAAAAGAAGAAAAATTACATAGAAAAAAATTAAAAAATTATATAAAATAAAAAATATTGCATATTCATACATACGAGTATATACACACAAACATATTTACAAAATTTTCTTTTGCTTTTGGTAATGTGATATGAAATATGTCAATATCCGAAGCTCCCGTTCAAAAGAGTTAAGGCCCTTCCAACAGGCATAGCAGCTGTAAGACCCGTTCTTGCGTATGTTATTGAGAACAGTTTTTGCCGGCGCAGTCTAGTGTAATTGTTAGGAACATTTAACGCTAATCTTTGTAGTAATGCTGGACAGCTCACTACACCTCGAACGAGTTTGACAACGTATACCAGGAGCACATACACGGGCAAAAGGTGGACATGATAAGGTTCGCTGACGATATTGCTATGGTTGCTGAAAGTGAAGAGGAACTACAAGAGGCCTTAACAACTATGGAAAGCATTCTTCAAAATAACTACAGTATGAAGATAAATAAAGACAAAACAAAGCTGCTGACTGTAGGCCGAGCGCAGCACCAGATGAGAATAGTGATGTCGGGTAAACCACTAAAGAACACCAAGGAGTTTGTCTACCTCGGGAGCAAAATAACATGGGACGGTCGGTCCAAGAGCGAGGTCGACAGCCGTATACATCAGGTTAGACTTGCATTTAATAAAAGGTCGAAAATAATAGAATCAAATAATATAGATCTAAAACTGAGAATACTCCTCATCAAGACCTATGTATGGAGTATCTTGATGTACGGCTGCGAGACATGGTGCCTATCCGAAAGAGATAGACGAAGACTAGAGGCTTTTGAGATGTGGTCCTATAGAAGACTATTAGGAATTTCCTGGAGAGACCGCATCACAAATGAAGAGGTTCTCCAACGAATCGAAGGAGGAAGGCACCTGCTCAGGATCCTGTCCGAAAGGCGTGCAAGATGGATCGGTCATATAATACGACAAGAGGGCCTCTTGCATGCCATAATGGAGGGTATGACCGAGGGGACAAACTCTAGGGGACGCCCACGCCGAGAGTACCTGGAGGACCTGTTGGTGGACGTGCGCTGCTCAACATATACAGACTTAAAGAGAGCCGCACAGGACAGGGGGGAATGGAGGAGAAGAGTTCAAATTGCTGCAAACCAGTCTTAGGACTGCAACCACGGAAGGAACCAGGAGACGCAGATCTCTTCTTACGCAGATGAAGAAGAGCCCTCTAAGATGGTTGACGTGAAAATAATGATTGTAGAAAGACTAACTAAACAAATATACAAATGCAAGTATCGCATAAGGCATGGTAGAGAAAAACCATGTAAAGTATGGTTGGATCAAATGTGTGATATTTTGGAAGAAGAATATTTTTTCTTTGAAAGAATGCAATTTTATTGATTTTTTTCGTGTGTACGTTGTTTTTTTTAATTAGACGCATTTTTGTCGTGATGGTTACATTTAAATGGTCGAAATTTACCGTACATTGTAAAAAAATAATATCTTTCTTAAAGTACCACATCAGAGCCTGGTTGGTTTATTTAAGTTCAGTTTAACAGCCACTTCATATAATAAATCATTTGACAGGACTGTAAGAGAATATCAAACACCTGGAACTCGATTCCACCTGCGACCTTTCCGACAATTATTGTTATAATTAAAGCTGAGGGTTACATAATGTCATATGGTTTTCATATGAAACGTTATTTGATGAAGTCCCCTACGGTATATAAATCACTTTCCCTAAAACCTTATTGCTTGGCAGTTCAATTGGTTGAATGGAGCGAATAAATTAATGGCGCTCGCAGTTTCTTAACCTGACGTTACGTTGACCTATTTAACATTTTGACCTATTCATTATATATTAATGCTGTAAATTTTTGTTAAACCATGTAACTAAAACTTTTATGAAACTTTTAAATGACTGAAATCACTATGGACATTTCTGTTATCTTATATCATTTCTCAAAAATGTGTCTACTCAAAAAGTTCCTTTAAGTTTTCTTTGATTCTCTAGATACTGTCTTCTCCAAGCGATTGAGTCAATCGTTCCATCATTTTAATGAAAACTCCTGAGTCTGTTACCAGGTTCGATTTGATTAAACGTCGCGAAAAGTTTTCCAATCCGGGAGGTGTGTGGTCGAATCCAGGTTTTACTACATGTATAAGGATTCCATTCTGGTTTTCATTTAAGACATCTTTAACACATGAATGATTCGTTGGAAGAGATTGGTACATGACAATAGTTCCATAAGGTTGTACTATATACAATGAAAGTGTAATACAAGTGAAATGGTAATTCAATTCAACTGACAATAAAATACAATACATAACAATGTCAAAGTGAAATGTAGTACAGTACACTATGAAATGTACCATACAGTGTACAGAGATGTACTATACTATTTACTGTATTATATTGCTCTATGTTCTATATTATAGTGAATTGTAAAGTATGTATACTTGGTACATAATTTACAGTTCACTAGAGTATAGTACAATATATTTTGGAACATAATTTACAGTTTACTATAGTAAAGTACATAGAAAAGTATAATGCAATACAATAAATAGTACATATAGTATTCAGTCAAGAATAGTACATCGCTGTACTGAGACAGTATATTTAGTATAGTACGTAATTACATACATTTTTCTGTACTGAGTACAGTATATATATAATAGTACGTAATTACATACATTTTGCTGTACTGAGTACAGTTTATTTAGTATAGTACGTAATTACATACATTTACAGTATATTTAGTATAGTACGTAATTACATAATATTACGTACTATACTAAATATACTGTACTGAGTACAGTATATTTAGTATAGTACGTAATACATTTGAGTCGAGTATGTGATTTTTTATACATAACTTTCACAATGTTTACTTATTGAAGGATAACATTTAAAAAAAATAGTATGCGTTTGACTCTAAAATCTAAAATGTAATATTTGGCTGTAACCTCACGGTATAACCACTTTGGCTGTAATCTCACGGTATAACAACTTTGACTGTACCCTCACGGTATAACAACTTTGGCTGTAACCTCACGGTATAGCAATTTCATGGTATTTAATATAATTTCGTAACCCCATATGACTTGCCAGCCACACGACCTTACTAAAAAAATTGTTAAAAACAAACTGAAAAAATATTTGAACACCAAATACGATAAGCTTTTGGTTTCGTAATATAGTAGTGCACGAGAAACGTAATATAGTAGTGTACGAGGAACGTATTGTAATATAGTAGTGCACGAGGAACGAATTGTTGAATACTTGAAAATATATTTTGAATTCAGACAGTATTCATATGTTATACGAGTAGCAAAGCAGTATCGTTATTCGAGAAATCGATATAAGTGAATTGAAAAACCTACGAGAATTTCAACTCTAACATAACATATATGTTATGTAGTAATTTTCTATCATTATGTACGAGTGGGGTTGAAATCATTTTAAATATTTTTTTTATTGTCAATACACGTGTTGATTAAAGTGTATACTCGTTTGTTGAGAGAGGTTACGGATCGATATAAGGCATGATTGAACAAACCACCGTACAAAATTATTGTATATCGTCTCAAATTAAGCACAGTTGTTGGTTGAAAAAATGTTCGGAAAGTGTTTAGAAAAAGGTTCGAGATCGAATGTTGAATATTAAAAAACACATGGTTTTCGAAAGGAACGATTTTATGACTTATTGTAATGTATGGATGAACAATAAAAGTTTTTTTTTCTAATTTTTACAATGAACTGTATAACACTACCCTGCCTAACTATGCCCATGTTCGTCTATGATATAAAGGTAAAATAAATATACAACTGAAATCTAAAAGTTTCCGGCTTGAACAAGTAAGAGCGTGTATGAAGATAGCACGTTTGCCAAACCTATCACATAGATTCAAGACGTGTTGTTTTGTTATATTCTGAAACATTGAAACTGAATATTGCGCGATTATTCAGTTTTTTTTCAAAAGAAGGGAGTATTCTGGCAAAAAAATTATGACATTTAGGTGCTGTCTACGAAGAATTTATCCGTCGTAATCTACAGGGAAAGATTAGGCTAAACAGTTTCACATAGGCAGAAAATCGATTGAAGATGTATATAGACCAGTTATAATAAAGATCACACCTAAACAGAAGACCAATAAAATTCCATCATAATCACATTATACCAAAAAAGAAGATTTAAATCATAACCATTCAATTTACAAAGGATAATTCACTGATTTTTATACATAAAAAACAC
This sequence comes from Odontocerum albicorne, assembly GCA_949825065.1. NCBI lineage: Eukaryota > Metazoa > Arthropoda > Insecta > Trichoptera > Odontoceridae > Odontocerum > Odontocerum albicorne. The sequence continues at coordinate 10,175,575 of OX463847.1, read as the reverse complement.
ATAAATACACAGAAATCAAAGAAAACGCGACTGCACATAAAATCATTTCCATTGCATATTTAAAACAAAATTAAAACGTGATGAGATTTTGATCGATTAGAACAAGTGGATTGAATTGATTAATAAATTAATTGAATCAATGAAGAAGATTGATTAGTACAAGTTGATTTAATTGAATAAGAAATTAATTGAATTGATGAAGAAGATTGATATGAACTAGTTGATTGCATTGAATAACAAATTAATTGAATTCATGAAGACGATTCTATGAACAAGTTGATTGATAAATTAATTGAGTTGTTGAAGAAGATTGATTAGAACAAGCTGATTGAATTGATTGGAAAATTAATTGATTTGAAGAAGATTTATTAGAACAAATTTAGTAATTTTTCTTTTAGTGGTACATGTTTTCGAAAGATGGTAAGATAGAGATAGGCATTTAGCCGCTTTTGAAAAAAAACTAGACTTGGAACCATTTTTGACAATGGGTTCCATCGAGAACCCGAATATACTTGGATAGATGTCAAATCTTTCCACAAACTCAGACAGGCGATCGGAGTGTGGTTGTTATGGCGACAGGAGTTTGAATACTTGAGTTTGCAGGAAGAATGGCTTGTTGCAAAGGTTTCTGTGAGCTCTTAAGTGTGGTGAGTTTTTCATGATTATGTGCGGCATATTATAAACTTTTTTGTCTGTCAGGAGTGATGAAGTGTGAGGGGTTTGATGCGCGTGATATATAAATATGTTATTGAGTGTCACTGTTTGTCGAGTTGATGATAATATGCAACGGTGTATTGTATAATCAACAAACGAAAACATATATCAACTTATTTTTCAATTTTATATGCCCTTAGTGAGATACAGGCCAACACCAAGTTTACTGGGGACAGGACAAATGAAAGACAATAAACGTAGATCCGTTAAAATTGTGTGTCCACGTAAAATAACCTGTTTTTTTCCACAAATTATGTATTTATAAGATTTCTCGTCATACGAGCATATAATTAAATTTAAAAAAAATAAACTGACTACGGAAGTCGCCAAATTTGCCATTTTTATAAACTGTAAATTTTCTGTGTGTGGTAGATAACATTATTATTTTTCAGTTTTATTCTTTTGTGTACATGGTCAAACTTGGTTTATCTGACTGACTTATTGCTATACAGCAATTTCTTATAACCAACCAGCGTTACGTATTATTAAAGATGCAGGCAGCTGAGATATCTTCCAGAAATGTTGGAAGTACCACCATAAATTCTAGAAAAATAATATTAAGTATTAAAAAAAACAATGAATTTAAATATGGCAGATGTATGACTCTTGCCCCCCCCCCCCCCCCCCCCAAGAGTGCTCCGAAAATGTATGTGAGGCGTTTACTAAGTGCCAGTAAAACAATAAATTCCGATAAAAAAAGTCCTGAAAGTAAAACGACACCAGAATTATTTTTATCGTTCCCAAAATATCAGCAGTCTCATTTAATACAACTCGGTGTTTGCAATATCGATATTTAACAGGACGAAGCAAATCAGGATTCGCATGAGTATTTCGTCGAGTTGGTAGAAAAATATATGCATTTTTCGACTTTGAATCTGGTATACATAAGGATAAACTGACCTTTTCTGCTATCCTGGCGTCAGAACCCGGCGTCGGGACGCGAGCGTCGCAATGCGCCTTTGAATTTGGGAAAAGGAACGAAATATATCAAGGGGACCCGGATTTTTTAATTTAAAATGAAGCCAGAGTTTTAAAAACAATTTTATACAAATTAAAAAAAAACGTTGCATTTACATTCAATTTAAAGTGACGTGTATCGTTTTTTATTTGATTTTTTTTGTTTCATATCCCGTAGTTTTTCCTCTATTTTTTATGCCTACTGCCAATTATTGCTGATTTATTGTAAGTAATTGCAGTATAATGCTATAAATCCGCCAAAGGTACAATGGTTAACCATGTACACAAAATAAGGAAGATAAAATTAAAATAAAATGATTAATATTTCGACATTTTAATTTCAAATCTGAATTTGTATTAATATTTTTAAGATTATACAATTTAAATTTGTAACAATACTTTATCAATGATAAAATAAATTTCAATGTAAACTTAAATTAGTTTTTTACATGAATTTGAGTTATATTTATATTTTAATTAAATCCCTTCTATATATTAATTTAACGTCGAATTTTCATTATTTAATGTAATATATGTAAATAATCAGTTTATGAGTGTTACATATTAAAATGACACATTTATTAAATCATGTCGAAGAACACTCTAGATTAGTCTAGATAGGTGAATGGCCAAAATAAAAAATGAAGAATATTAAACCAGCTGGAAGGAAAAAGGAATTTATTGTTAAATATTCCAATTTGGATGTTCACAAAGTTAAAGCCCAAAACCTTTGATAAAAAAGTGCCAATAATTTTATTTGTGATCTTATGTAAAATATTGATAAGGTAAAGAGAACGCTTTGCAGTTGAGAAGTTTTAAATTTTATATCTCTGAATATAGACCACAAAATAAATTTTATATCTCTGAATATAGACCACAAAATAAATTTTATAACTCTGAATATAGACCACAAAATAAATTTTGTAACTCTGAATATAGACCACAAAATAAATTTTATATCTCTGAATATAGACCACAAAATAAATTTTATAACTCTGAATATAGACCACAAAATAAATTTTATATCTCTGAATATAGACCACAAAATAAATTTTATATCTCTGAATATAGACCACAAAATAAATTTTATAACTCTGAATATAGACCACAAAATAAATTTTATAACTCTGAATATAGACCATAAAATAAATTTTATATCTCTGAATATAGACCACAAAATAAATTTTATAACTCTGAATATAGACCACAAAATAAATTTTATATCTCTGAATATAGACCACAAAATAAATTTTATATCTCTGAATATAGACCACTAAATAAATTTTATATCTCTGAATATAGACAACAAAATAAGATCAATAAACCTCAGATGAACATTGGAGCAAAAAATAATGGTTTCAAATTATATATATTATTTATAGTTAAGGCTTTAACATTGTGGAGGTTTAAATACATTGTAATTTGTTTTATCAAACACTGTTTATTCCACTTTTTGTAACGGTATAACCTTACGGGTTTCAAGACTTTCACCTCATCATATGTGTAACACAAACAAGACTTCTGAGCACGAAGAAGTCTTGTTTGTACTCCACTGATGATGAGGTGAAAGTCTTGAAACCGGTAGGGTTATACCGTTACTTCTAATCCAAAAAGTGGAATAAGCAGTGTTTGGTAAAACAAATTATAATGTTTTCAAATTATATTCATATGTGAATGAATGAATTACCCATTACCTGTGATGAGTGTAATAAAATACACAATACAAAGTGTAGGATTGGGGCACTTGTCGATGTTGTCACCACAGTGACTATGTAAGTCAATTTGTGATAGCCATATCCTGTTGCATATATAATACAAGTAGGGCTTGGAGTTAGAACACTCGGGTTCTCGATAACTAGCAACGGTTCTGCGCCACTTAGTTTGAACTGTTGCTGTTTGCTCTTAATTATGCTGAGCATTTATATTTTTTATTCTCTCATGCAATCTATCCTTATATATCTTGCACTGACCACCGTGCATTTTCTGCACTCTTATAGCTCACCTTAGAAGATATTTCTTGAGAGTCTGAAGTAGATCATGCTAGTTACATGTCCAGACTAACACAGGAAGATACGTAGCACCTAAATCTTGATGCCACAGCATTTTGCTCTGCTCAAAACTTCCTTGTTTGATACTCTAAGGTAGCATCGGGTTCCCTATAACTAGCAACGGTTCTACGCCCTTGGCTTGATCTGCAGTTGTTTGCTCCCAATTAAGCTGAGCATTTATATTTTTGATTGTCTCGTGTAGTATATCCTTATATATCTTGCACTGCCCATCGTACATCTTCTGCACTCTTGTATGTTAGCTCACCTAAAAGGATATTTCTTGACAGTATGCTAGTTACATCTCCAGACTAACGCAAGAGGGCACGTAGCACCCGAATCTCGATGCTACAGCACTTTGCTCTGTTCAAAACTTCCTTGTTTGATACTCTATTGTACCATAGAATCTTTACTATTTGAGTTTTAATGTGTCGTTTCTACTGTACTAGTGATTCGTATCCATATATCAGAGTATCGATATGAAACCGATAAATACAATATTACTAAACTTTACATGCAAAGTAATTGTAATTATCGACTTGCAGTTATCACAGAACAACCAAAAACAATAGACATCAAAATTTGATTACGTTTTTAACTCAAGTGCTCAACGAATCAGAATGCTTACACAGAAATGTGGTATACCAGATTCTAAGACTGTTCTCACTTCATGACCATGATTAATCTCGTTGTTTTTCTAAAATATGACTTTTATCGCAAAATATTTTTAAAAAGTACTATATTCAAATTATAATTTGAGAAGGAAGAGTAACAATGACAAATATTAATTAAAAATTCGTTACGAAAATGCCGTTTTGTCATTAGCTAAAACGGTACATTGTTCACAACTTATCGTTTAAAATACATTGAGGTTATCGTAAATTGATATAACTGGAAACGAAAAATAAATAAATATTCCATCATGCAACAATATAATATGAAAAGGTATTTTATATTGAAAATAACTATTTTATATTGAAATATAAAACTATTTTATATTGAAAAAAAATTAATACGTCAAGGTAAACTATTTGATTTTGTGATGTAGACTTTTGGCAATAGCAAGTGACGAAACACACGTCTAACATTTGCGCGCATGTGTGTGTGTGTTTGTGTGTATGTGTGTATATTGTAACCAGACGAACTATTATATTTAACCGGACTGGGAGCTTTTTATTTTTGTTTTCTATTTTTGTTTTCTATTTTTGTTTTTATTTTTGTTTTCTCCCGAAGCCCCTGGGTGGAAATCAATAGTTCTAGCAACTAGGCTACAGTACTCATCTTGAATCTTCTTCCTGGCACTGCCCTAACTCATTGCCTGGGTAGGCTGTTGGAGTCGGCTCTTCTCGTTCTCAGGCTGTATATTCTTCAGTTCTGGGTGTCACTTTCATCTAGACCGTTTCTCTGCAGGATTTTGGAGCATTGAGTCATCCAGGAGTTCTTTGGTCGGCTTCCTCTGGACGGCTGTCGAGGAAGATCCACAGACATTGCCTGATTTACAGTAGTCATCTTGAATGCGTAATATAAACAGCACGGACAGAGTAAGAAACGAAGATGTGATCAAGCATACTAAGAAGTCCAAACAGATATATCAAAACAATGCAAGTACACATTCATTGTACTTACTATGTCATTCATACGCCTTATCGTACAACTCCTACGATTTCCATGACTTTTACACTTATTTCATTCAAAATATCATTCACTTAATCAAACCATACTTTCTTGGTCTTCCTTTACAAAGCTTTTCACACAATAAGTAGTGTGATGGAAAAAGGTTATATTTCTCATTTTAAAAAATCTCTAAATATTGTAATCTTTGATATGGCAAAAGGATATATATCTTACTAGTAGGGATATTATGATAAAAAAGATATGCCACCTGAAAAGTTCATTATTATTGATATGGCAAAGTACCTCAAATGTAATCTCAAATATCATGTGGATCTTTGAATAATTTAGGGAAACATCATATCTATGTTATATATATGGTAATTTTATTTAATTTGATACGTAATACTCAAAATTTGATTAAATAATAACTGAAATATTTGATTTGGAAACTTTGTTTTTGCTCTCCTGTAAAATTGTGTCTGAGTGAGCTATAACCTATTGCCATCACACTAACGTCATATTTGCATTGTATATTTGTTTCATTAGTTTTTCTTTATTCGTTCGTTATACGTGCCCAAACCATCTAAGAGCGTTCTTTTTTATCTTAGTCAATATATCAAGTTCACATTCATCCTTAATCACTTCATTCTGTATACTGTCATATATTGTCACCCCATTTATTCTTCTTAGTTCACGCATTTTTTCAGCATTTATTCTTCTTAGTTCATGCATTTCTTCAGCATTTATTCTTCTTAGTTCATGCATTTCTTCTTCTTGTTTCGTGCACTTCTTCAGCATTTATTATTCTTAGTTCATGCATTTCTTCAGCATTCATTATTCTTAGTTCATGCATTTCTTCAGCATTTATTCTTCTTAGTTCATGCAATTCTTCTTCTTAGTTCATGCACTTCTTCAGCATTTATTCTTCTTAGTTCATGCATTTCTCAGATTACTTTTAGTATTTTGTCACGTACATGTTTCACTTCAATATATCATTTTGTACTTACATATTGTTGTAGACTATAGTTCACAACAGTCTTTTAGTACCAACCTTGTTGTATGGGAGTGAAACGTGGACGTGGAAAAATACTGAAAGAAGCCTAACAAATGCTGAAGAACTATTCTAATAAACTATTCATGGGGTGACAATGAATGAAAAATACGGAATGAAGTGATTAGAAATGGATGTAAACTTAAGGCTGGTGTATATAATAAGATGAAGAAGAGGTTAGGACATGTAGAACGTAGGAATGAAGAATTACTAACAAAACAAATAAACAGTGCAAATATGAGGCGGGAAATATGGAACGAAGGAAAGTATACTTAGACGAAGTAGATATCTTCTTTAATAAGTTAGAGAAATTCTAGGAGTTGTAGGTAAAGGTTTTCGTATGTGGAGTATATTTTCGGGAAGCTTAGGGAATCAAACCCGAAACTCACGGATGGAAGTCAATCGTTTTATTAACTAGGCCACGAGGTCGTCGGCAAAAAGGAGAATTTGCAAATATAAGTCTCATTTAAATTGAAAGAAAGGAATCATTCGAACATAACCATGCTATTAATTATTGTCTTCAAAATGAAGTATTTTATAATTCTGGAAAAGTGACAGGCACAAAGAACTTAAGTTTCATGAATAACGTCTTCTATGACTTACCCCGACAGTGAAATGTCGTGATGGGATATATGTATGTATGTGTATAACTTAACCTACACACATACACTAGACTACACCTAAAGCCGAATGTGATATTACTTGTATCACAAATCGGTAGATCCACAATAATCTCTTTGTAGTTTGTCTTACCTAGGTAAGTTTTCTGCGGTTTTCTTACCAAATATGTTTTTTTGAACATATGCAGATACAGAAAAGTACATAATCGAATGGACGCAACAGCCACCTTCCTATTTTTACACTCAACTTATATATTTATTTAGTAATATTTTTAATTTGTCAATAATAATTGGCTTGAATCTCGAGTTAGATCTTCCTTGAGGAAAGTCTGTCCTCTAATTTATTAAAAATATCGTAACTCTAATTTTTATTGTAATAAATTTTAAAACGCAGGAAGGCTTTAGTGCTCCATCACACACATTTATTAATGCTAGCACAAAGAAACTTTTTGATAAAAATTACTGATATCAACGAAGAACAGATACTGATCTGGTATTTCGTCAGACTTCAGTGATAACGTGCCAACAGCTCTTCGAGTTTATCAACAATCTTTAAATTTAGACATTTCAAAGATATTTTAACAACAGGACTAGCAATTATTTTAAATTAAATAATAGTTTTGTAACAACACTACAAAACTACCTCAATGACCTAGGTGGTAAAACGTTTGTCTTCCAGCCCCGGGGCTGCGAGATTAATGCCCGTTGGTACTTTCAAATAGGGTTCGGCGATCTCTCTAGCGGATATGGTCAATTTTACGACTCACTTTACAGCCACGCAAATCCTCTGATAAGCTCTTTATCAAACAATTGAATTGTATTGTATTATATTACATTACACTTTCATTGTATATGATACAGCACGAACCAACCAGAAATATATTAAAGAGGCCTTAAGTGAGAACCAGACTGGAATCCTTTTTAAATAAATCTGGGTCGCAACGGGAATTGAACCCATAATCTCCGAGTTGAGAGACAAGCATCTTACTAATTAGGCCACGGAGGTCGTAAAACTATGACGCGAACATACATTTTGTCCACCTTATGTCTAAAAACATCTTAAAAACCTACCCTCATCTCTTTCGTACGGCACCGTCGCGGACATTGGCGAAATCTATAAATTATTAATTATATATTTATAAATCTGTTGTTTATAGTTAAGGCATTAACATTGTGGAGGTTTAAAGACATTGTTAACCTTAACAAATCCTCTAATTTATTCTGAAATGGCTAATCATTGTCATCGCGAGAATCATACTTTTTCTATCGATGATGCCAAATTCTTACATATCAGTGGTAACGGAAATAAATTGGATAGACTAGAGGCCCTAGAAATTTCTAAATCAGTACACCGATCGGAACATCTGTTGAACAGTTATTTACCCAAAATCTCTCCGCTCTTGGCCGAAATTGTCCCGTGCATTTCTCACCCCCCAGCCCCCAAACGTTGAAGCGTGTATATCGGTACCAGTTCGAACTGCATTTAGTCTTGTTTGCGCTCCCCTGAAGATGAGGTGAAAGCCTTGAAACCGGTAGGGTTATACCGTCATAAAAAAGTGGAATAAACAGTGTTTGATAAAAATAAATTACAATATATTTATAAATCCTTATAATCTTTCTTTATATCAGTAATATACGTCACACTGTTACCCTCTCCCCCCATCTCCGTAATTTATCTTAAAAATATATTCATTTCATGTATCCTTCATCAATATAAATTGATAAATGAAGTTTAATAAATGTATAAATGCGTATGACAAAAAAATGTATATTAACATCTCTAATATATGTTTATATTACTCGTATATCAATATGTGTAAACGTCTACAACCTTCCTACTCTGTTTTTGTATCATCTTCTACACCATTGGCCCGCAACCTGGGGGTCGCTTCCCCATAGAGATTGTGAAACGCGGTGTAAGAGTCGTCTAAATGCACAAGGTACTTTAGGAGCGTTGTTCCTTAAAGGAGAGATGATGAGGATGATTTGCTGATAAATAAAATACTCGTCGAAATCGGAATGTGTAAAGAGGAATTTTATTGACAGACGTCGGTATTTATAATATTCTTGAATGTGTGCGGGAATGCGCGCACGATATATCGCTGTCTCGTTTCTGCGTTTACAATACGATTCTTGTCGCGTGTAGGTATTCATTCAGTTTTGGGAACCGGCGCGAAAGATGTGTTGCTTTCTCGTTTTAACATGGAATGTGCTCTCCGATTGATAGTGAGTTGAATGACCGATGCATAGACTTTGTTCATTGCTTATCTCGGCTTTGTGAAGCTGTGCAAAGGTCGTCTCGTGGGTTCAGTGACCGCGTATACGACCGCTACAGTACTTTTAAATAAAAAAATATAACCTTGAAAAAAGAATACTTCGTTTTATCCAGAAAAGTTGTTGAAACATTAGTTTAACTGCATTCACTGTAATAAAAAGCAAGTATCGTTCCAGAATGAATGTACAAATAGATATAAGCAGCGGCGGCTGGTCCCGAGGTGCGCTGGTGCGCTGAGCACCAACGCACCTCGAGATGCTGAGCGAATATGAAATATCGCTGTCTCACGGTTTACTGTAACAGATGTCTCTGTCTGCCCTATATGAATTTGCGTTTCCGTCCGGTGCGTATTGGAGATCGCTCCGGTAGTATTGGCAAACTTGGCCGGTCAATTTGAAAGGAATATTTTTAAATTTTTTTTTTAAATTTTCACTTAAATAAAAATCCTCGTACTTTTTGTCAGTATTCTTATACATATTTAATCTTTACAAATATTTAACATTTTTGGAAGTCATGTTTGCGAATATATAATTTAATTATTGCGAATTATTCTACGGTTCAGCGCACCAACGCACCTCCAGACCAGCCGCTGGATATAAGGTTGGCTTTTCAACTAAATTGAACTAAATATAGAATTGGTTATTCGAAAATTCAGCCTCAAATTTCACATTTATTGTAATAAAATTTTTTATGTTACTCTTACCTCAATAAGTAAAGATTGTTTTTCTGTTTTCGATTTATGGGGGAGTAGCATAGGGATATAATGCAAATGTGAGCTGTATGGACGCGCGGTTAAGCGCTCGACTTCCGTGTCGTAAGTCCGCTATGTGCTACTCCCCTTGAATGACACAGGAATTTTTCCGCCTTGTATTCTGGGGTATAAGAACGTCTTCGGTCATATATCTATTCTTTCAATAGATTTCAGATCTAGTACAGCGGTGTGACTGATGAGTCTACTGGTATGCAACAGCTCATTCACTAAAATATCAGAAAATAAAAGAGGAACAAAAACTCCACGGCACATCTTCGCTTTCCAACTGAATTGACGTTGGTATGGCGAGGGGATCCTCGACTACGAGACCCAGTAACGACGATAATGCTAATATGGGGTTGAAGGGGGGAAAATGTACGTACCACTGCTCTATGACAGGAGAAGACAACGATTGACTTTTTACATAAAAAAATGTCACGAACTACTTTTTAAGTGAAAAAAATATCGCAATCTACCTATCGAATTCGAGAGATTTAACACATAACACACATGTTAAAAAAGGATATCTAAAATCTAAAAGTGTATTAATAAGTATGAACGGAATTTATTATGGGTAAGAGAATTTATACGCACATGTTAAAAAAACATTATATATTGTTGTTTATAGTTTGTCCCATGTAAATTGTCCCATGCCTCCCTCACCCTTCAGCCCCCAACCGTCGTTGAAGCGTGTATATCGGTACCAGTTCGAACAACATTTAGTCTTGTTTGCGCTACCCTGAAGATAAGGTGAAAGCCTTGAAACCGGTAGGGTTATACCGTCACAAAAAGTGGAATAAACAGTGTTTGATAAAAATAAATTACAAACATTGTATATTTATTTGGAGTAGACATAACTAAATATTAAAAATGGATAGCTAATTGACTGCGTTGACACGTGCATGCGAGTAATGAGATTTGACCGGTTAATCGAGATCGACCTGTTATATATTGGTCATCCCTGCCCTATACCATCCAAATGTTTTAAATATTTCCCAAGTCGTTACACTTATCTGATTGACATTCAAGGTGCCTCTATACAACCGGACCTATACTTCACTAATCATTAACATGGGATAGCAATGCATCAGCCAGTTTATGTATGTGACGAAAGTATTACACAATATAAGAACAAACACTTATCTGGTTTGTAGTCAGGTGGCTACGCTAAGAATCTATTAATTTAAAAATTTCAAAAATATACTAACTATAAAATAAGCAAATATTAAGGGATGGAAAAAAAACTACGCTAAAAACAATGCCTTAAGTACAAATGGTTTTTGGGTGGATAAATTAAGTATATTGTGAATTCATCGATATTTGGTTATTCCTGAAGCTATATTACAAATATTCCATAATATTTATAGTCTTTTTCTTAATTAGTTTTAGTCGATAATATTGTATTTTTCATCATTTTAACGTCTGCATTTTGCTATTGCAACACATGCTGCTGATGCGCGGAAATTCATAATCTAATGACAGTAGCCACCATCTTCCTTTCCTAACACTCAATTTTATTTTCGTAATATTTTTATTCTATAAATAATAGTGGGTTCGCTTCCATAATAAGAGCGCCCATGAGTAGAGTCTGCTCTCTCAACGGCGCTATATAAATTTTCCTTCAATTATTATTAATGTAATTCCTGGTCCCTTAACTCAGGGGTCTCCAAACTACGGCCCGCGATCACCACCAATCCGGCCTGTCATAGTTTATTTTAATTACATTGTAAAATTTACAATGTAAGTAAATCATACAAAATAATAATCAGATGTTTTTATTTAACGACTATAGTCACAAAACACACTAGTCGCACTATATTTCGATTTTCGCGCATCGGCTATCTCTGCCGCAATGAAATGTCCTTGAGACTTGCCCGTAAGTACCAACTGAAATTGTGAACGGAGCGGAGTCCACCCCCACACCCTGCGCCATAGATATCCCACTCGCCGGCTAGTCCCAATACGAAAATTTGCGCGTATATTCAAAACTACAGTATGTTGGTATGATGATCTAGCTAGGTCTTGGCCCTTGGGACTAAGTAGAGGAGTCAGTATGGCCATTAGGCTAAAAAGTTTGGAGACCCCTGCCTTAACTGATCAACAGCCTTAGGTCATAGGATATATTAGAGTGAACAAAATTAACTGTGATTGACAAATAAACAAATCATGTTTATTGAGAATCAGAATCACCTCAATTTAAAATCATCATTTAACGTGTTAATTTTGCTATTACAACAGTCATGTTACTCGTATTAAATTATGTTATTTATAGTTAAAGCATTAACACTGTGGTGGATTAAATCCATTATATTTTGTTTATTCAAACAATATTTATTCAACTTTATGTAACGATAGAACCCTACAAGTTTCAAGGTTTTCACCTCATCATCAGTAGAGCACAAATAAGAACCTTGTGTGTGCTCCACTGATCATGAGGTGAAAACCTTGAAACCGGTAGTGTTATACCGTTATATAAAGTGGAATAAACAGTATTGTATAATATAATAGGATTAATCTTCTACACGAAGATTGTTAAAAAATCTTCTCCACAGGCTGATATTTCCTGATTCCTTACCATCGTCGCCCCTATCCTTCCACTTCCTTATTGAGATAGACAGAGAGTACACACATCCACTAAAATTATATCCTGATACGTATATTTCGCTTCTGCCACATTCACAGACTTCGTAATGCATACTCACCTGGTATGAAGGCTTTTTAATCTTTCAGAATTTGATTAATTTGGTAGTGCCACGTTTTCTGGGTCATTTCGTTCGCTTAAATGATGTATTCCTGAATGAAATGATCGCATGTGCAATATTTTCCATTTGATTATTCTTTGTCTCTTTGCTTTTGGCACATTGTTCTGCTCTGTCTCTTTCCTCTTCTTTGTCTCTTATATCTTGTTCTGTCTCTGAATAATAGTGCTGAGCGCTGAATCTATTGTTCTCATCTTTTATTCCTGTTTGTGTTAATCATTTTGAAGCTGCTGGTCTTAATGACTGTTAAATGTGTTTTAACTGTGTGAAACATTACAGGCATTAGTCTAGTTAGGCATGGGAATAAAAAAAAAGTAAAAATAGAAAATTAAATATCAAGACGTGTCAAACTACGAGTAATGTTCAGTATCCGGCGGTAAGTAATACACATCGGGCTTAAGAAAAAAACAGTCGGCCATAATCGGCTAACTTCGGTTTTGTAGAGCGTCATCTCTGTCCCTAGAACGCTTGACAAATCGCGGCGGAACACGCGTATGAATGACAGAGACGACGCTCTACAAACCCGAAGTTAGCCGATTATGGCCGACAGTCTCTTTCTTAAGCCCGATGTGTATTACTTTCCGCCAGGTACTGTATATTGTAATGGATTACACTTTCGTTGTATACAGTCGTTCGTCGCCGTTGTAGGGCTTCGTTGTAAGTTGGAAAGCAAAACTATGCCGTCGAGTTTGGTTTTTAAGTGAGTGAACCGTTGCACACCAGCAAACTAACCGGCCATACAGCTGTACTGGATCGAATGGCACACCTGAATTGAGACGATCGGAGCAAAACGCCATGTTTTTTTTTGAAAGAACAGATATGACAAAGTCATAGGTACCTTCGAATACTAGGCGGAAAAATATGAGTCATTCGAGGGAAGTAGCATGGTGTGCGATTCGAACTGGCAACCTTCTGCACGAAAATCCAGTGCATTATCGCGCGGCCATTCATGTATGATATACATTTCAACTTGGAGGATTTATTGATAAGTGGCAATCTCTTCCACCCAACCAGAAATAATATTAATAATAAAGGGCACATTTTATATGGTGCCGTTCAGACGGCAGACTCTCGTCAAGGGCTCACGAAATATGTTAAACAAGCTTTAAGTGAAAACCAGACATTGATTTTTTTTATTAAAAACTCAGTAGCAACCGAAATCGAACCCGAAACCCACGAGCTGAAAGACAGGTGTCTTATCAATTTAGCCACGCAGGTCGTCGGATAATAGTGTATATTAATTAGAAAAATGTTTAAGTAAAATGTTAAATATTCTAATATGAAGTTTCAGAAAGTGATGTCGAAATCTTTGATAGTAATAATTTCAAGTATTAAACTCAAGTAATAATTTCAATATGTTCTTAATATTTCTAAGTCCTCTTATTTGTTATGGTCACTCTGCGCAAAACTATCCCGGAAGCTCTGGAGGGATCTGGCTCTAGACTATATCAATTGTTCCGGACCAAGTTTGTGCGAACTTTTTTGCCTCTAAATTATATTAAACGTCAAATTGCTTGCTTGTGTGTCAAGGGTAAGGTCGTGCGTGAATATTTCACCAAGATATAAATATAATCCTAAATGGGAACACGGTTAAAGAATGGATATTGTATACAGGAACACTCGTGTTACGATCTTAGAGATGCGTCTTAATTGATGACCTTTGTGGTCTTATTGGTAAGATGTATGTCTCACAGCTCGATTACCATTTTATTTATTTTATTTATTATTTATTATAACACATGACAAGAAATATACACAATTTGAGAAAAAACAACAGGTAATTTGATTTGGACATACAATTTTAATGGATCTGGGTTTGTTGCCTTTCATTTGTCGTATCCCCAGTAAACTAGGCTTTTGCCTGTATCTCACTGAGGATATTTAGCATGAAAAAATAAATCGATACTTCTTTTTGATTTTTGATTACACAAAAACAAAACCTCGTTGCACGTTCTCATCAACCTGACAAACAGTGACACTCAACTACAACTGGAAACATCTTGCGAAATTCAACTCCTCACACATCATCACTCCAGAAAGACCAAAAATATTCATCCCACAATATACCGCACACAATCATAAGAATAAAAATTAAAACAAAAAAAAATACACAGAAACACAAATAAAAAAACAACCAAAATTAAAACAACAAGAAGAAACCCACACTCACGAGCTTACATAATTTAGTTTTATAATTTTACCATTGGAACCCAGATTTAAAAAAAATCTAATCTGGTTTTTCTTCAAGACTTCTTTGACATATTTCTGATTGGTAGGAAGATAATGCATCATGGTAATAAACCCACTAGGTTATACTGTATCGTTGTTATACTGTATTTTCGTAGTTGAGTATCCTTGTCATTCTAACGTCAACTCAATTTGAATGTGAATCTGTGCCGTGGAGTTTTATTTTGCATTTATAAAAAGAGCCTCTCGGTTATTTGGTGATGACACTGTTAGGAGATCTCTATATTATTCTCTCGTTCGCAGAAGATTCGTCGTTGCTAGGCCTCGTAGTCGAGGATCCCCTCGCCAATCGTCAATCCATTGGAAAGCGAAGATGTGCCGTGGAGTTTTTAATTTCTTGTAAGTGAGCCGTTACACACGGATCCGGCCGGATCACGGATTTTCGAAACAATAGATATGACCGAAGTCATAGATATTCTTATACCACCGAGTACTAGGCGAAAAGATACTTGTGTCATTCGAAAGGAGTAACATATGGCGGAGTTCGAACCATTTCGTATATACTCGTAAGTCAAGTGCGATAAGAGTATCAAACGGCCATGCACTTCGCAGTACTGTATACAACGAAATTGCTATACAATACAATACAATTAAGGTGGACCGTGCAAACGGGACAGACTTTTGTATTGTACTACACTTTCATTATATCCAATACAACTCCGCGGGTTTATTATCATGTGGCAATTCTTTCCAGCCAACCAGAAAAACGTTGAAGATGTTTTAAGTGATTACCAGACTGGAACTTTTTTTTGACTTGTTATAAAATAGGCAACGGAGTTCGTCCAATAAGAAGAAAAAAAATTGATTTGGTATTTATATTGTAGAATTTCATTTTAAAACAGAATGATTTAACACTTAAATGTGAAAAAAAATATACACAATTAACTTAAATGAAAACAACAGGCCTGTTTCGCTTTACAAAAACATCAGTTTGACAATGCATTAGTAAAGAAAAACAGGTCTATTGTTTTGATTTAAGTTTATTGCGTAGTATTTTTTTCTCATTTAACTATTAAATCTTTTTTTTTTTTTTTAACCTGTTGAGTTTATTGCCTTGTGGCAATCTCTTCCAACTAACCAGAAAGATCATTCTGTTAAAAGAAAAAAAAAGATAAATTATCAAACAAAATTATAGCACACTAGACGGCTAAACCGTGGCATGCGCCATTTAAGTTTTTTTAATCTTTTTTGAACTGTTATTAAACGATGCCTAAACGATGGATAAACGAAAAATTATTCTCAAAAATGAAATATCAATATATTATTTACACACAGTAAAACTATTACATGCGACAAATACTCCAATATATAACTAAATATTTACATACATAAAAACTGATACATGCGACACGCACTTCAATATATCACACGCACTCCAATATATAACACAATATTGCAATTCCTATAAATTTGAACCCTTTTTATAATAAATTGGGCTCCAGCGAGTATCGAACCCGTAAACTCTGAATTGGAAGAAAGGGGTTTTACTATCAAAGCTACTTGTTATCTTGAAATGAACTTCAAAGTGGCTTACCCTATCATAGAAGTAAAAATGGAGGTCTTGAAGGGGTCCAATACTTTGAAGATTTACATACTACGAGTACTTCGAAAAAAATAGGTGTCTTCTTTTCCCTTATTTTATCCTATCCATTTGGAGTCGGTTGATTTGACCTTTTTCTGCCATCTCTCTCGATCTCGGCAATAACTCGGAGATAGTTTGAGATTCATCATGTTCTCTTCCGCTTTCTTGCATATGCTCTTCGTGGGTCTACCTCTACGTCCATCTGGAAGTTACCAATTCGTGACTCTTCGTTCCGCCGTTGCGTATGCTCGTCTTTGGAGTAATTTTATTTAGTAAGTGTCAAAGGAATACATTTATTATGTGAAGATGACTTCGTGTGGCATAGAAGTATTATAAAATATTAGTTATCTTCCAGAATTTGATTTGCAATAATAACTATAGATATTTTTTCAAAGTGTTATGTTTTTCGTCTCCTTAATTGTAAAATATATATGTAAAATAATTTAAAAGAAACACGGGCAAATTCAATAGAATAAACTAATGCGACAAGGCTCTTTTACTCTATGAAAGCATTGCCAATTTTTTTCGATAATGCCAGGCAGTTGAATCGATCATATCAGAAAGTAAAACTAGCCCTGAAACGGAATTCGCCGGAAATCGAACCTTGGATGCTAGCTGGTTTGATATGCGATCTAAAATTTAGACCAGGCCTGGCCAATCCAAATTGTCCCACGGACCGCATTGACGACTTAAAATTTTTCAAGGGCCGCTTATAACATAAATAAGAATAATCGCAAATTTTGTTCCATTTTTTTTTTCGATATTTACTGGTTTTACAACGAAATTCGTACTTTTTTTGTGATTGATTTGGATGCATAGAAAGTGTTCAATTAGTGTAAATCTGAAAAAAAAACTATACTACAACTAGATATGAAGAGAAAACAAGGAATTAACCGAACAACAAAATGTACTTGTATGTTGATATAATGACTTAGAATTCTAAGTTATTAATTCGTAAATATATTTTTATGGAAATAAAAAAATACCTAAATTGTCACATATGACCGCAAATAAAGGCTTCGCGAGACGCATGTGATCCGCGGGCCGTGGGTTGGCCAGTCCTGATTTAGACCATTGGCATACATTTTCTTTTTTGATATTTTTTATTTTTGGTTTATTTCTGATATGATCTCAAAATTAGTTGATTTTATTTTTCCATAACGCTAAGTTGAAAAAAGAATACATTTTTTTTATTTTCGATAAATTGATGTAACATATTCGATAAATTTATGTATTGTAACATAAATTGATGTAACATATTCGATTTATAAATAACCTGTTAATAAATGTAAAAGTGGAAGTGAAACGTAGATGTCGTAAAAGAGTAAAACGATCTGAATAAATGCTGTAGAAATGTGTTACAGTGAACTTGCAACTGACGTATGAAGTAAGATCACTCTAAGATGGTTTGGGCATGTAGAACTAATGGATGAAGAAAGACTAATAAAACATATATACAGTGCAAATGTGATTGGAAGGCGCGGTAGAAAAAAAAAATGATGGGGCCATATAAATGATATTTCGAAAGAAAATTTTAAAAGTCTGCGAAATCGTAGAAGTCGGCAGTTCTAAGAAGTAGATCACAATATTCGTAAAGATCAAATCCTTCGAGGTCCACGTCAGGATCATCCCCCAACATAATAGTTCAGACCGTGGACCAATCCCATTGCTGTCGTCATCTATCTGGTGAGCTTACGTTCCTCTCAGCTAATATTTGCGTTGTCCCTCGATTCAGAGAGCTTGTCGGAATCTAAGACAAGTCCGTGGAAGGCAGTAAACACCCAAGTACATTGATTGTGTGTCATTTAGATACACTATCTAATACTTTCTCATTTTCGTCCAGGTCGTACTAACTTTATCAGGTTCTAATCGAAGATATCTTTGCGTCCTAGATTAGGACCATGAAATGCACATGTTTGATATTTTCGCACATAAATTATTAAAATATGCCTACTCGATATATCAAATAAAACAAACTCAAAACCCCGTTCAAAAGGCCATCCATTTGACACCTACCTAGACCCCTACCTTTATTAGTCACTTTTCCCCTCCCCCTATCCTGTACATATTACAATTAGAAAAAATATATTTTATACATAATTTAGTTCAACTTCACCTGACGAGAAAGACGGAGGTCTTTTAAACCGGTAGTGAACTTAAATAAAACAGTGCTAAATACAAAAATAAAACTTTTTTTTATATTATTAAAATTTTACAAACTCAAAACGTTCAAATATCTTTGGGTAGACAAGTAATTGCTAAGTTGTTGCTACACTTTGATTAAGAAATGTTGAACTATTCGTACTGAATAGTTGATTGGATTCGATCTATAGTTGTATTAACTAAGAAAATATACAATGTATCAGCAGAACTGTTTAGGATGCGTGGCACGGACACAACTCTCGCTAAAGAGGTGGAGGGCCGCCTGCAGCGGAATGTCAAATACGCTGTCTTCAGGAACGGATCCGCCTTTGTGTTCACAGTGTTATACCTGAAGGTGCTGAATTTAGTGAACACCGGTAACAATTGTCATTCTCGCACATAATACACTTGTACAACCATGGAATTTTCCTGTAGGGGTAGGCAGAGAGAACAACGCACCATATTATCCTATCGCAACACACATATTTCGCCTTCTCTACATTAATACACCTTCTCATACAACACCTATGGTTATTTTACTTTTTATGTTCACTTCTTTCTAAATATAATTCACTTGATTCAACTTAACTTTCCTTGGTCATCCTCTCGTTGCTGGTCCTCAAAGTCGAGAATCCCCTCACCATTCCAACGTCAATTCAGTCAAACGAAGCAAAGCCACGGAGTTTTCAAACCGCTGCACTGGATCCGATGACATACCGAAATGATACGATCGGAGCACACCGGCATGGTTTTTTTTAAATAATAGATATGGCCGAAGCCACAAGTATCTTTATACTCCCGAAAACTAACCGAAAAAGATACATGTGCCATTAGAAGGGAGTAAGTAGCACAGCGAAGAGTTTTAACCGGTGTCACTTCCTCTGCTACGCCTTCCACTCATATTTGCACTGTATATTTACTTTTATTAGCATGTCTTCATTTATAGTTTTACACATCCAAACATTCTCAAAGTGCTCTTCTTGATCTTAGTTAATACACCACCGTTAAGTTCACTTTTATTCTATTATCACTTCATTCCGTATTCTGTCATATGCTCTACCGCCCTCTCCATGCATTATTCTCACAGGACACCTTTCTATAATATGTTTTCAGCACCTTTCAGTTCCATATATTAAAGTTAATACTAAAATAATGCAGTTGACAGATTTCGATACTGCTCGTTTCGACTATATTTATTCTAGTACTATTCAGAATTCGGAGTAATACAGTGCCTTCAACACTAAAATATAAAAAAGAAAAAATACATATCTATACTGAGGAGTTCATAAACAGAAGGAGGATATTTATTAAATCTTATTTCTCGCAACGCTTCGAGATTCACCATTTTAAAAATGATTTCCCTTTTATATTAATCCTACTTCAACTGCAGGAAATTGTCGCATTTTTAAATCCTGCATTGGAAATACCCATGTGTAACAGTTTTATATTAACCCTATTGTCATGGGAGTTCTTTCAGCAGGTCACAGAAGTTGGCAGAATTATTTATCGTTCTATTGATCCACTCTTGAATACCACACTATTTGTTTAATAACTGTGTCTTGAATATATTCTTCTACCTGCAGTGAAAGTTTTTCTCTTCTTGCAGTAGATCACTAGATTCCTTCTAACCAAAACCAAAATTTTACTCGTACAATCTCTACTTTTTCCGATTCTGGACTATGCGGACACATCAGCTTTAAGTTCACATTCATTCCTTACCACTTTATTCCGTATTCGGCCATATATAATCATCCCATGTTTTATTCTGTACACGTCTTTTCTACAACATTTATTTGCCTCTTTTCATTAATTTCCACGTCCACGTTTTACTCCCATACATCAAAGTTGGTACTAAAATACTAGCGTAGATTATTATTTGACACTATCTGGTTTTAACAATATTCTGTTCTCTTTTTTTTAGTGCCCAATAAACTTTGTTTGCTATCGCTACTCTCTGTTCGGTATCTTTCGCAACTCTTCCATCATTTGAGGAAATACTATCTAAATAACAAAATTCTTGAACTTGCTCTAATTTTTCATTGTGTACAACGCGTTTACCAACAGATGACATGGATGTTGTGTATAGGTATATGATACGTAAGTGGGGACTAGGAGAAGAACTCAACTTTTTATTTGTGGACACAAAATAGCGTTTGTAAGTTCACAAAAATCAATGAGAAGGAAACTGTTCTAGCATGGTTTTCCCTCAGGCCTCTTTAACACGTTTCTGATTGAATAAAATAAATTGTTATATTATTATAAGCCCGCAAGGTTGTACTGTATACAACAAAAGTAGAATACAATACAACTGGTTTTGATTCCCTGGCGGTTCCTTTCCTAGAGACACCCAAGCTATTTACCGTGATATGAACACAAATCCATTCTCAACGATTATGCGTGTAGATTTATGTAGTTCTTAGTGTTGTAAAGAGTTCGATTTTTTTTGACTTGTTAGAAACAAAATTGTGGAGTCTGCAAAAATAATCCAGCTTAGACTCTAGAAATTCGCATACATTGCTTACCATATGTTATACTTAATTACGTGGCGTAACTACTTACCATATGTTATACTTAATTACGTGGTGTAACTACTTACCATATGTTATACTTAATTACGTGGTGTAACTACTTACCATATGTTATACTTAATTACGTGGTGTAACTACTTACCATATGTTATACTTAATTACGTGGTGTAACTACTTACCATATGTTATACTTAATTACGTGGTGTAACTACTTACCATATGTTATACTTAATTACGTGGTGTAACTACTGACCATATGTTATACTTAATTACGTGGTGTAACTACTTACCATATGTTATACTTAATTACGTGGCGTAACTACTATACAATACTTAAATGTAGGTTTTTTGAAAATAATGTTTATAATTATTCCTTATCGTACTACACGTTATTTCTACTTAATTATAGTTCATAATTTTATAATGTAGCTTACATTTAAAAAAAATGTAAAAACTTCGAATTTAGAATAAATAATATCACCCGACTCCAACTTTGATCCCGACTCCACAAAAAAACCAACAGACTTCACGACTCCGACTTCTGATTTCAACTCCGACTCCACAACCCTGGTTAGAACTCGAGTCATGGGAAATAATATATAAGTTGATTTTGTTCTAAAAATGGAGCAATTCAGATTATTTTATATTAAGGTACTATTTTATTGGATGATGGAAGAGTTAAGAGGAATATCGAATAGCGTGTAGTGATAGGAAACAAAGTGAATGGAATATAATATTAACTCGAACCGGACAGTATCAAAATCTGCTAAGATGGTGATCCACAACAGTTTTTTAGTACTATTTTTTTTTATCTAAGGAACTGACACGTGGATGTGGAAAATTACTAAAAAGAGCCAAATAAATGCCGTAGTAAATTAAGCACTAAGAATAATAAATACATGGGATGACAATGTATGACAGAATACGGAATGTAGTGATTAGAGATGAATGTGAACTTAAGGCTGATACGAGTATGTTGAGTGAGATGAAATGGTTTGGGCATGTGAATCGAATGAATGAAGAAGTTAATGATTCACATTTCTATATGACATTTGTACGCCACCCTTTCACCTCTGTACACTAACAACAACATACAATTTATATCGCCGTTAAGAGAGCTAACTCTCTTCAAGAGCCCTCTACTTCGGGATCCGAACCCATTTTTTAGATATTTTTTTTAATAATTTGAGTATGAGGATAGAAAGGCGGTGGCTGCAACCATTAGATTAGAAACTTCCTCGCATCTGTATATGTTTCAAAAATACATATTAGATAAAAAAAAACGGCAGAAAACTTACCAAGGGAAGAGAAGCCATAAAGAAACCTTTGTAGACCTTCCTATAAGTGATAGTAACACATTCTACTTTGGCTGAAGAAAGATTAACAATACAAAATATTGTGCAAATATGAGTAGAAGGCGTGGTATAGTATGATCAATGAGAGTTGGGTTAAATTAATGATACGAATACTTTGAAAGAAGGAAAAATAAGAAGTAATAGAAATGTTAGTAGCAGTAGTAGACAGTGTATGGAATATAGGAAGATGCAAAATATATGGGTCGTGATAAGAATGTCTGGTTCTCTGTCCTTTCCTTCCCAAGTAGGTAAACGGCGTGATGGTATAACATATGTCTGTAGATTTTTGAAGCGCGGCTTACCGAAAAATATACATTATGAGATATATTTCTATCTTAAGAGCTATTTTCGTATAAAAGCTATTTTCGTTAATATTTTGAGGCAGTAAATTATTGCTATTTGATTCCTTTATGATTTTCTAAGAAACTTTTTTTGTCGATAATTTTTGCAAGATTTATCTTATTACCGCACGCCAAAAATAAATTTTCTTAGTAAGCGTTCATGAAAATAACGAAAATAAAACTTGGCTTGAAAAAAATAGCGCTAAAATTTCTCCATGGTCTAATTGCTACGATATCAGTTTTCCAACTCTCGTTCCCTCCCAATTCCTGTTTGGTTTACCCTTAATGTCTCTTTGACATCTTTCTGCTTGTTCGGAAGAGATTGTTCTATAGCAATAAGTCCGTCAGTTATACAACGAAAATGTAATACATACATACAATTGTCTGCTCTCTCTAGCAGTTTACGTCACGAAAGCACTTATTTCAAAGTTAGCGGCCGTGATCTTACTATTAGCATTCACGCTTAGCAAGCGGGTTCGATTTCTGGCGGATTTTTCATTCCGAATAAGTATTGTATTACACTTTAGTGGGATACAGTACAACCTAGCGAGATTATTGCCAAGTGGCAATGTCTTCCAACAAATCAGAAATATGTCAAAGAGGCCTTAAGTGAAAACTAGATTGGAATCCTTTCTAAAAATTTCTATCTGGGTTCCAACAGAAATCGAACCCGCAACTTCTGGGCTAGGAGACAAGCCTCTTATCAACTAGGCCATGGAGGTCGTTTGAATTTGCTATTTATTATAAATTGTTAAGCAATACAAAAATATCGCTACATAAAACTGTCTAACAAAAAGCTGCAGCCGGATTAAATTTGTCAATCGTCATGGAAGTTTAGTCTCCTTGCCATCGATATTATGGGTTTAATTTGTCACGAATGTGTGATTGTTTGCTGAGGTGCAACAGCATGCACACGACAAATTAAAACACGTAGAAGCGTCTTCCATTCGAAGGATGACTGAGATTCATATTGAATAACATTAGTTTCAATCCCATCTACTCATTGAGTTCCTCTGTCAAGAATTCAATGTGAAGGCTTAACTCTCATAGTTGCTTTAGCTTCAAATAGACATCTTGTAAAAATAGCTTTAATAAGTTTTTCAGGATACTGAAACACCAATTTTTTTTATTATATTACAAACACTTTCACGAAGTACGTCATACTAGAATATTCACAATCATCTCAAAGTTCTGTTTGGGTTAAAAATTTGGTCAAATAAAACAGTAATTAATGTACATATGATCGCATTTTATTCAAATGCGCTCAGATGTATATATCGTATATATATCATACGTATATATTTTATTCAAATGCGATCATATGTATATCGTATATACTATATACTCGTACATATGATCGCATTTTATTCAAATGCGATCATATGGTTTCTAAGATGTAAAACTACTTAATAAAAAAAAGACGAGTACCATATTTATTTGTTAAGTTTCAGAATCAGTAATGATAAAACACATGAAAAAGACACATTAAGATCCCGTGCCGGGCCTGTCCAGGAGTACTCGTGTATTAATACAACGGACTTCCGTTTAGACCAAGTGGGTACATCGATCTCCAGTTTGGGACCGCGGTTCTAGCTATTAGAAGATGTGACCTGACTTTGATGTTCGACGACCCATGAAAATAAATGTGTTCCCTTTTAATTTTGCAGGTTTTAATTTATTTACTTATTCTACATTTGATACAGGCTAGAAAAAAATACGTGGATGTCTTCCAACAAGGGAAATAAAAATTCTTATTAAGTAATTTGTTGTATCGCATCTGGGTTATTTTAATTCTACTCATATGGGTTTGTCTGATTCGCAAATTTATAGACCCAAGTCTATTTTCAATATAATTGATTCAGTCATAAATTATGTCATATTTGTCAGTATTTAAAAATATCACACTTTCCTTGATTTTCTTCTCACACGCATTTGTTTTATATATCTTGTAAGTCTTTCTTATTTCATTCGTTCCACTTGGCCAAACCATTTCAGCGTGTTCTTCTTCATCTTATTCAACATTTCAGTCTTAAGTTCTAACATACATTATCACGGCTCCTATCAGTCATTCTCACGTCCACCTTCATTTCCCGTCCATCAAAATTCCCACCGAAATACTATTATGGACTATTGTCTTGGCAGATTTTGATTCTGTCCGGTTTGAGTTTGTCTTACTGCCCTATCGACTTTGTTTCCTAACCCAAACGTCGCTTCTACTCAAATAGCAGAATTCTTCGACTGGCTCCAATCTTTATTTTTTTATCCATATATCGTATTTACTTTTTCTTGCACACTTTTAAATCCCCATT
This sequence comes from Odontocerum albicorne, assembly GCA_949825065.1. Classification (NCBI taxonomy): domain Eukaryota; kingdom Metazoa; phylum Arthropoda; class Insecta; order Trichoptera; family Odontoceridae; genus Odontocerum; species Odontocerum albicorne. The sequence goes on along the minus strand of OX463847.1, from coordinate 10,150,285 downwards.
ACCTTTAATTTCGAAACATTTATTTTCAGATCTTTCTCTTCGCATCTCTCGAATAATTTGCTGATCAAACTCTACAATTTATCTTCACCATCATCACCTTCACCATGTCATCAGCATACAGTAATCCGCGTACATTCCCATTCGACATTTGTATCCCACTCATAGTTCGTCGTAGTTCCTTCACACATGAATCTACTCGTATAATAAGGAAATGTAACAACGTAAAATGTAATATATAACACCATAATGAGAACACGTAACAATGTAAAATTCAACATGTAACACCGCAAAGAGAATATGTAACACCGTAAAATTCAATATGTAAAACCGCAACAAGAATATGTAACAACGCAAAATTCACATATGTAAGTTGATATTGAAATAATTGAGGCTGAGATCATTCATTTTAAAGAAGCAGCTTTGTGCAGTTTTTACTTTTACTTTGATCACTTGAGACTGGTTTCATTGATTATTCAGCCAGCATTTCAGATATGAGTATTATTGCAATTATAACAATTTCATTATGTATATCAAGAGGTACCCTTGTCTTTATTTTAATTTTACTGGCACTAATAAAAATTCTCTTTGGATATTTTCAATGGGGAAAAATGATTCAATACCATGGAGAAGCATAGAGAATATGTAACAACAACAAATTCTCATTCATAATTCATGATAGTCTAGTTTTACTTTAACCGTTGGTTGATCGAAGTAAAGTTGACTGGGATCAAGCGCGAATTCAAGATTATTGTGAGCTACAAAGTGGCTAACAGGTAACTTCCGCGCCGGAGCTGTGGGCTATTGCCAATTTCCGTGGTATGGTAATCACCAGATCCCGTCGACAGCCGCAGGGGTCACGCGAGGCTCGATACCCACACGCTTTACTTCTCGGCGAAAATACCGCCACGTTTCAGTCCCACCCCCAGGCGGGAAACTAGCAACTCGTTACATCGTCTTTACCTCCATAAAGAGCAAAGTTAAGACTCGTTCACACGATACGGGAATTTAAAGAATTGGTATTATTATTATAGGCTATACATATATAAACCTCTTAATTGAGAATTATTGTCAGAAATCCAATGAATAGAAGACGCCTGTGTGTTTAAGCTGTTGTACTTCAGCAATCAGACATTCTTGACAGATTAAACTCAAATGTCCGATAGCAATGATATTAAATTTCCAATATGATCGGCAGGTTTTAATCAGCTGCAGTTTTCCGTTACGCAGAATTTGGAACAGTGCTATATTTTATGTTGTTTTAATAGCGCTTTGATATTTATAATAAACATCATATAAGCTACAGAAAAAAAACATAAGTTCAGTTGTAAAATGGTTAAAGATTAAAACCTATCCGAAAGGGAATCTGCCAGGAATCAAACCTGGGACGTCCGCTTGTTAATGTGAATGCTAACCGTTAGGTTTTGCCTGTAAATGCAAACCAGACTAAAAATCTTTTTAAAATAAATTAAGTTACCTTTATTTACTTTTGTTTAGTTGATTGGAAAAGATTACCACATGATAATAAGCCTACTAGATTGTTTTTCACAATGAAGTATTAAATACATGGATAAATGGGTTACGGCAGGAATTGAACCCGCAAACTCAGGATCAGAAGACAGACATTTTCTACAGCCCCGTCAATCGAGCTTTTAAGCGAAGAATCATTGAAGCAGGTCAGAAACTTGCAATTCGTCATCGCACGTGCTGGAAACACTTTCTCACGTGAAGAGACAACAACACTCACATACATCAAAAGTATTGTTACTAGGCTAACTTACCAGACGGGGGACTCGTGTATTTTCAGGAATCGTCAAGAATCGAACACAAAACACCCAGCTGGAAGTCAAGTTTCTTTCCAAATAGGCCACGGAGGTCATTTTTAATACATATCACGCATAAGGGCCTTGTTATTTTCGTATACTGAGGATTAACCTACGCTTTATCGATTTTCCGCCTTTAAGGAGAGCTTTCTCTAAACGATCCTTTTATTATTATTATTATTCAAACAAACAAAAGAAAAGTATTTTGTGGGTTGGTCCTTTTGCATGTAAACGTCAAATTGTCAATGGGCTATATGAAAAAAAAAACCGTGTGAACGGACCATATGATTATTCACTTACTGTATTCAGAACCCACTGTTTCCATTCCAATTGTACTCGTACACATAACTCACAGTTCCAAAAGCAGTAGGTTTTAAGAATATTTACAACTTAGATTCGTATTGAACTTTAAATCTAAGTCACGCACAAGGAAAAAAAACATCGTTTTGCAACGATAACACAATAAATTCGTTTTTTTTTTTCAGACTTGAAGTTAATTTTTTCAATTTAGCTGGGAAATCGTACAATGTTTTTTTTTTCATAAATCTAACGTAAAACGCACTCACTGTTTATTATACAATATATATACAGACCCATTTTTCTATTGGGATAGGTAGAAAGGAGAGAGCGTAAGACTTTCCTATCTCGACACGCATCCTACGCATCTTCTACACCCATACACCTTTAGCTGTATGTCCTTGAAGGACGCGATGATGATTTTGATTGTTTGGTATTTAAATAAAATACGTCAATTAGCAATGCGGAAAGAGAGAGTGAATGAATCAATGAATAATAATTAATAATGCTTTATTTTTCGGTAAGTGGGTATTTATACATTTCAGAATGGGCGCGGGAGTGCGCCCGCAATATATTTTTATCTCGCTTCTGTGCGTGCAGAAATGGTCGGTTGAAATATTGCAGGCATCGCAAATAGTATTGTGGGTAGACAATTTGTTTGCGAAAACGGCGAGACAGCGTGATGCGTTCTCTTTCTACTGTGGAATGTATCGTAAATAGTATTTGTGGGTAAACAATTTCAATGTTTTGGTGTGCGACCTTTGGACATATCCAAAGGTCGTTTCGTCGGTCGTTGACCGTGTGTGTTGACAATATTCAGCGACGACCGTGGTTCCTACACACCTCTTAGTACAACTACGAGTTCTACGATTTCTCTCATTTTCTACTTTTCCTTCTCTCAAAATATTCTTTGCTTGATCCAACCATACTTTCATTGTTCCTACTTTATTACGATTTACACTCACATTTGTTTTGACAGTCTTTCTTCATTCATTCGTTGTACATGTTCAAACCATCTCAGAGTGCTCTTCGTCATCTTACTCAACACATCAGCCCAAGTTCTCATTCATCCCAAATCACCTAATTCCGTATTCTTTCATACATTGTCACCCCGTGTAATCTTCTCAATTCACGCATTTCTATAACATTTATTTGGATCCCATCAGTATTTTTCCACTTCTACGTTTCACTCCCATACATCAAAGTTGGCACCAAAATACTATTGCGGACTATCATCTTAGCAGAGCCATTTCCATTTAAAACAAATTTATCCATTATCACTTCAATCGGTATTCTGCAGCATTTATTCGGCTCGTTTCAGTTTTTTCCATACTCACGTTCCGGTTCCAAACATCAAAGTTGGTGCTAATATACTGTTGTGGAATATAATCATAGCAGATTATACAATTATAAAAATAACAAAAGGACGGGGATCGGGTAGCAATATAAAGCTGCTAATACTGGGCAAACCTTCCGTCATAAAAGCACAACACGAGTTTGTACAAATTCCCTTATCACGGCCAACTCAGACAATTTCATCTATCAATATTGTACGTGATTCGTGAAACGCCCAGAACTATTCAGAAGGCCTAATTCTGGGCGGAAGTAATATATTGCCTTTGATACAGCTTTCTAGAAATATCCTTTCAGAAAAAACATTTTTTTAGGACTATTTAAGCCTATATTTTAACTTCAAAGCATTATGTTGCTTTCGCTAAACTTACTTGTGACAACCTTTGCAACTTTCATGTCCAACTTTCTCGGCCTATTTTGTGGCTGGGTGGTTGTGTTCCACAATGCAGGAAGGAACTATGGAAACTATACAATGTCTTTATTTGGACAATACTTTGAATTTCACGATTTTATATAAATATAATATTCATAAGCAAGCTTTTTTAAAGCTTGCAATTATTTTTATCCATTTTTTAATCCATGTCTTTTGTTAGTTCTGTAAAGTGAGGTGGTCTGATTTTTAGTGTTAGAGGCATGGGTAGCTTTAGGAAGCTTTTGAAGACAACTCTTTTTGGAGGTCATATCAAAATGTATGATTGTTTGCGAATACTACACGCATACACTATACTACTGTTACTATCATAAATTGGAATATCTACATTGATTTCTTCGTAGTTTGTCATCCCTTAGTTTTATTACTTCTAATCTAATAGCTGCAGCAACTAGCTTCCTCTCCTTACACTCAACTCAAATATACTTATTTTATAATATTTTAAAAGGTCAATAATAGTGGGTTCTAGTCCCGAGTTAGAGCGATGTTGAAGAGAGTTCGTTCTCTAAACGGCGTTATATAAATTGTCATTTTATTGTTATTTTTAAGGAGTTCTATCATCAAGTTATTCGCCATTGAGTGAGCGAATTCTCTTCTTTGACTCTCTCACTCGGCACTCGAACCCACTTTTATTTAAAGATTAAAAATATTATCTTGTGGTTCGACACCGTAGCCTAGTGGTAAGCATGATCGCATAACATACAGTCAACCCAGGTTCATTTCCCGACGTATTGACTCCCGAACTTGAAACTCCTATTTTTTCATACTTTCAAGGATTTTTAAATATATTTTTATATCAGGCGGTGCATAATTTAAATTGTTGTAGCGTTCCTTGGGGGTAAAAGGTGCCATGTTGCAGCACTATATATTTCGATGATTTTTTAAAGCTAGGATTTTGGCACGAGCTGATGAACGATTTATATTTTTTATTGAGGCCTGTCGACAAGAATGTACACGTTCTTAATTTTGTGAAATATCTTAAAAATGATTCAGTATTGTATTTAATGATATTATTTTTTGTTACAGGTAAGTCAACCATTATGATCTTCATCCATTTGGTAAGATATATACATACTATCACGACATTTCCCTAGGCAGAGAGGGCAGAGCGCTAGACTTTCCTATTTCGATAAAAATAATTCACATGATCCAAACATACTTTCATCGGCCTTTCTCTACCACGACTTCAACTTACATTTTCTCCATATATTTGTTTAGTTAGTTTTTCATTATTCACTTGTTCAACGTGCCCATATCATTATTCACTTGTTCAACGTGCCCATATCATTATTCACTTGTTCAAAGTGCCCATATCACTATTCACTTGTTTAACGTGCCCATCTCATTATTCACTTGTTAACGTGCCCATACCATCTCAGTGCGTTATTTTTCATCTTGCTCCACACATTAGCCTTAAGTTCACTTCATTACTTATTCTATGAAACATTGTCAACCCATGTATTCTTCTCAGTGTACGCATTTCCACATAATTTATTCGGCACCTTTCAGCCTTTTTCCACGTTCGCGTTTCACTCACATACATCAAAGTCGATGATAAGATAAATTGTCAAAAATATGTTTCAGCCACTGTAGCTGAAACCTCTAAATTTTCCTAAGAAGAGATGCATTCAGTGATCCATAGATTCCCTTATAAATTCAAGACTACTTGCTCACGCCAATAATTGTCATGATCCACTGTCCCGGTATATTAAACAGATTAATAACACTTCTAAGATGATAGTCCATAATGGTAAGAACTGTTTTCAATCACATACGCAAGAACGGGTCTTCCAGCTACTGTGCCTGTTGGAAGGGTCTTAAATCTTTTGAACGGGACTGATTCGGATATTGACATATTTCATGTCACATTACCAAAAACAAAAGAAAATTTTCTTCTAAGATTGGGGGCGTTCGAAAGCACTATCAACATTTTAAGTGACTTTGAATATAAAGGGTCTTTCAAATTGAGCTGTTTTTTAAATTCTTGGATAAAACACAGATGACGTCGTGAACTTGCCGGGGTCTCGTGACATTTGAGAAGTGTAATGTATGACATTTATAAAAATGGAGTCGTATACAATACAACAACGCGTTCAAATTGAGAACTATTTCATGTATTGTAATATCCGGAAACGGTGATGTTAATTGACCACCAAGATCATGTGATCTGACACTGTCGTACTATTTTTTCTGGGGCTACGTAAAAAGCCAGGTTTATAAGAATGACCCCCAATCAATTCCTGAGCTGAAGGACGAAATTATTCGCGTTATTGGTGAGTTTGAACCGCAATTATGCCAAAATGTCAACGAATATTTTGACAAAAGAGTGGACATCTATGTAGCTGCAAGAGGTGGACATTTGGCGGATATTGTTTTTTTGTGTTTAAATGTCATACATTATTCTTCAATTACCAATAAAATGTTTATTGAAATTTAAGCAAATTGTGTTTTATTCAAGAATTTAAAAAATTGAATTAAAAAAACCGCACAATTTGAAAACCCCTTTCTGTGTGTATGATATGTGTATACATAACATAGGTATAATTTTTTTTAATGTTAACAATTTCTTGTATTTTTCAATGTAATTGGGTTAAACCTGTATTAAGAAAAGTAAGTAAATAATGGTATTTTGGTGCCAACTTTTATGTATGGGAGGGGACGTGGGTGTGCAAAATTCCTATGGGGACTCTTGAATAATCAAATTGTCAAAGGAACTATTACCTAATAAAGACCGTTTCATATTAACATAGTATTTAGGAAGGGATTTTATACCATCAATGACGGATTTCTCTCTTCCCTTACGTTATTCTATAGACACGATGGATTCGGACATTTTTAGTTCTTTCAGGGAGAAGCTGAAATCAGGAATATTTTTGATTTCACAATGTTGATTTATGAATTTCGTTTTAATTTGTCATGATGAATTAAAAATATTTTTTAATTATCTGCTAAATAAAAACTCAATTTAGAGGCGCATGGCCGCGCTGGACTTCCGTGCGTCGCTGGTTCAAACCCCGCGCTATGCTACTTTCCTCGAATGACAGGCATTTATTCCGTCTAGTTTTCGGCGATATAAGAATACTTATGACTTTTGTTTTTCTTTAAAAAAATAGTTATTATTATTTTTAATGCACCATCATATTTTTTTTTCTATTTTGTACATCAATGTTTGTCCATTTTGGTTTGATTTTCATTTTTGTTATGTGACATGTTCGAAAGTTTTTTTTGTTTCCCGACTTGATTTGAATATTTTTTAAATTTAAATATGTGTTGAATTTTGATTTTTCATTAGAATAAAAATTCCTAAAATATTTCTACCAAATACTTGAACTTATCACTATTATTATTCTCTCTTCATTACCAATTGTATAGACGCATCAAATAATTTCCCGTATTCCCTTTTAACTAAAATATAAGTCCGGATTAGTGCGCCGAGCCATTAGGGCCTCCCATCTCCGTTAGTGACCCCCCCCCCCCCCCACAGTGCCCCCCTCCGCAATGCGGCTGCCCGCTACGCCACTGCAACTCGGTTCACACTCTGACCGGATCACTATTGGCCGGTTAACTCCGCTTTTCTTGGAGTAAAACTGGTTGAGATATCCTAAAACGCAAAGTTAAAACAGGGCCTTAATGAATAAGGTGACTTGTTAAGAATTTTGTATATAACATATGATACATATAACAAATATATTTTATTTATTTATTATTACACATGACAAGAAATATACATTATTTGCGAAAAAACAACAGGTAATTTAATTAGGACATACAATTTTAATGGAGCTGGATTTGTTGCCTTTCATTTATCGTATCCCCAGTAAACTAGGCTTTTGCCTGTATCTCACTGAGAATATTTAGCATGAAAAAATAAATCGATACTTTTTTCCGATTTTTGATTACACAAAAACAAAACCCCGCTGCACGTTCTCATCAACCTGACAAACAGTGACACTCAATTACAACTGGAAACATTATGCGAAATTAAACTCCTCGCACATCATCACTCTAGAAAGACCAAAATTATTCATCCCACAAACCGCACACAATCATAAGAATAAAAATAAAAACAAAAATATACAGAAATACAAATACAAAAACAACAAAAATTAAAACAACAAGAAGAAACCCACACAAATCTTTTCCACACGTAATTCATCCAGAAAGCCCAAGTACTCAAATACTATATATATACCATATAAATATGTTTATATATAACATATACATATGCATATATAACAAACTGGTGGGTTACTTGCCAGGAAATTTCTTTAAACTAACCGAGAATATGTAATTAGTTTTATCAAAGTATTCCAGAATCAACTATATAAAATAAAATCAAACTTCATAAATCGGACCTGTATTAAGCAAGATAGGTTAACTGTTAAGCCGGACCTGTTTGCATCGTGCCCGGCCTCAGTCATTTATTTATACAAAGGTTTTTAAATTTCATAAAATAATATTTTTCAAAGATAACAACGTCTTGACATATCTGTTGATTGTCTCTTTCATTGAATTATTTCCTTCCCTTTCCCACGTCCTTTAATCTTGTTAAAACTATTGTAAGTAAATAACATAATTGGCTTTTCCTTAATATTTGTATTTCTCGTACATTGTTTGTATATTGTTGATATTAAAAAAACTGCAACGTTTCTTAAATGAAGGAATAAAAAGTGAGGTTGAAGTAAAAAAAAAACACTGTATATTTTGTACACATCTAACACCGAGTATATTAGACGTTTTGTATACATATGATATAGTGCCGAGTATATTAAGCGTTTTGTATACATATAACAGTTTTATATACATATACATGTTAGTACCGAGTATAATAGGCGTTTTGTATACATATACATATTAGTACCGAGTATAATAGGCGTTTTGTATACATATACATGTTAGTACCGAGTATAATAGGCGTTTTGTATACATATACATGTTAGTACCAAGTATAATAGGCGTTTTGTATACATATACATGTTAGTACCGAGTAAAATAGGCGTTTTGTATACATATACATGTTAGTACCGAGTATATTAGGTGTTTTGTATACATACAGTACCGAGAATATTAGGCGTTTTGTATACATATAGTACCGAGTATATTAGGCGTTTTGTATACATATGGTACCGAGTATATTAGGCGTTTTGTATACATATAGTACCGAGTATATTAAGCGTTTTGTATACATGTAGTACCGAGTATATTAGGCGTTTTGTGAATAAGATGACCTCCTTGATCTTGTGCGGAAAAAATGCCTGTGTCTTTCGAGAGTAGCACAGCGCGGGGTTCGAAACGGTGACTTTCCGCACAGTAGCCCAGTACGTGCCTTACGTGTATACATTACAAACTGGAGGTTTTATTGCAAAATGGCAGTCTCTTTAATCAAACCGTACATAGTCATAATAATAAAGGCCACAATTAAAATAGCTCCGTTTAGAGATCAGACTCTTATCAAGGGCTCATGAAAGGTGTTAAACAAGCCTTATGAAATCCAGACTTGAACTATTTTTCAGAAAATCTGAGTAGCAATGGAAATCGAATCCAAAACCTACGGACTGGAAGACAGACGTCTTACCAATTAGGCCACGGAGGTCGTCGGAGAACAGGGTATTAGTATTAGTGAACGGGAATGTATATGCAGGGTGATGTAAATGGATAATGAAAATTAATTACAATATATGATAAGTTCGTTGCTTGTACGTGTAATGAAGAAGAAGGCCTGAGAATAATTGTTGCAAAAATATTTAAAAAAGGGTGAAATGAAAAGTTGGTTACCAGTGCGTCATATACCTTATGCGTGCGGTAGATGGATAGATAACCACCTAAGAAAAATACCGAAAGATAAATATCTTGAATTATAACTAGGATACCAGCTTGTTTAGCATGAATTCTCAATACACCTCAGGCGCTTTTATACCATAAACACAGAGTCGATGAATCGAATAAATGATTCAAAGGTCCAAGAACGGACTTGACAACGGGGGAGGTCACGATATTGAACTGTACAAACCTCCGTATCGATTCCTGCTAGCCTTGCTATTGGTATATTGTTTTCAGTTTTGGAGTTTCAATTCACCCTTTCAAATAAAATTATATACTCGTATGTTCTTAACACTTTCACATCCGGTGATTCAAATAGCTATTACCAAATTATTCTTCAAATATATATTTGGACTTATATGTGCAAAAAGGACCATCATTTGCGTGTTTTTATATAATCCAGAAAACATTGCATCGATTTGTATATCGCTTAAATTAAATTAATGTATGAAATATACAAATTAAAGAGATTGAACTATGTAATTATATTTTCAAATACGTGATATTGCGGTTTGTCTATTAGATATTAAAAAAACTGAAAAAAAAATACACTTTCATTTGCATACAATACTACCTGGCGAGGAATATTCCCCGATCGTTTCATACGTCCGATGAAGGAATAAGGCGCCCTTAAATAGGACCTATACTTCGAGCATAAATCATCAACAGTGCGATTAATTAACACATGGAAATCTGTTATAACCAAATAGAAATAAGTAAAAAGCTTTAAGCAAAAATCAGGCTGGAACCCTTTTTATAATATTATAATTGGGTACCAGCGGCATCAATCCCTCAATCCCCGGCTGACAGACAGATATCTTACCGCTTAGGCTATGGAAAGAGTGTTCTGTGGGCTGGATTCTTTACGCATTTAAAGTTAATTTTTTACTGGGTTTTAATTATCCAAAATAATCTATATATTTGGCTAAATAAGGGTGGATATAAGCCTCCTTCAAGAATTCGTGTATTCTCCAATGTCAAGTTTCTCCACTTGTCGTGCGCTGAACGCTAAAACTAGGTAACTCGAAATTTGGCGGTTTTGAGTTATTTACATCAATGTATTGCTCATCGAAGGGGCTTTCCAATGCTATAAATAGGTATCTTAAAATATTATTTGTCAACTGAGTTATTTAGCATTTTCATAATTAGGTAAGTCGTAAACGTGGGAACAAAATAATGCTTAAAGTAGATATCTGAAGTTCATAGAACTTACATCTTACCATGTATTGAAACCTCCTTTATTAGTTTCATAAAAAATATTAGTTCGATATCTCATAATTAAAGAGGAGTTACCAGACAAAAGGACCTCGAAACTAAGAACGCCATTTTCTCAGAATAGAGAATTTTGAGTTACCTAGTTATAGTATTGAGCCCACGATATCGTAACTTTCCCTACTATCCTTCAACTATCAGAGTCTTGGCCTTTCAACACATCAACATAATTTATATATTTCAGAATAATCTTCAAATTATTAAAATCAATACAGTAATAGGTATGGAAAAAAATAAAAGGTCTGAAAGATTTGAAGAAACAAATAAATCTCTCATGGGAGTGAAAAAACGACTTGTTAAAACCCTGATTTCTAAATATTCCTGTATGCCTAAAAACTTTGACATTAAAGCCCAGAGAAAAATGAGGGACAGATTCTTTTGAGATGCGGTATTGGAGACGATTTCTGTATGTTTCATGAACACAACACTTGTATTTTAGTAAGATTTCTATATGTTTCATGAACACAACACTTATATTTTTGTATGATTTCTATATGTTTCATGAACACAAAACTTACATTTTTATATGATTTCTATATGTTTCATGAACACAACACTTACATTTTTATATGATTTCTATATGTTTCATGAATACGACGCTTGTTTTTTCGTACGTTTACTCTATCTGTAATTATATTATCCTAGGCGAAATAAGAAGTGTCCACTGTGTTGCTAGCGAGAAAATATACTAAAATAGTATTTCCATCGAATCTAATGGGATCGTATATATCCTTAATTAGATTACGTGAAACTAAATAAGTAGTGGTGTACACTCCGTATTGCTAGCAAGAAAATATACGAAAATAGCGTTCCTATTAAATCTAATGGAATCGAATATCTTATATGTAGTAGGTTTATCATTCTACCAAATGTATCAAAATATTATAAATTATTTATTCATTGATATTCATCTAATAGTCATTTCAAAAACGTCCATTTATAGAAAGAAAAAAACATCTTCAGTTTCATAAATTAGGTTTCCAAATCTTCCTACTGGCAAATGTTTGCCACGACTGGCAACATTGGCAATCCTTGACAGTTGTAAGTATTTCAAACCTGTTTTCATATTAGAATACGAAAAAAAATGTTTTAAATATTCCAATAACTAACTGCGGTCAGAAAAAAACACTAGGTTAAATTGTTCATTTTTTTATCTTATATAGTATGTGTTTCTAAATGTAATATATTGTCACCTATATTTTGTTACTACTCAGCATTATCAGACTGTTCCTTGTTTGACGTGGGGATTTTTTTGACGTAGGGGGTACGCATTGTTAATATGAGGTTGGACCACCGAGCGGCCAGTTGCAGAACCTCTAGTTAATATATTTGTTTACTATTTTGAGATATATGTTAGTCATGGATACACATACAAATTTTGAAATAAAGCCTAGTAGATTAAAATAAATCTACAGTTGCTTAAGTGTGGCGTATGGATTAATTTTAAATGTTGACTCTTTGTATTCAAGTCCCTAAATGGGAGGTCTCCATTGTATCTTTCTAATCTGTCTGAGGAATGTTCCTTCGGAGAGAAGTGGATTATTTCGTCTTTATCGAATAAATTTATTGTTCCAAATCAGTAAAAATAGGGCGTGGTATTATGATAGAGATTTTATCCTTGCTGATCCTGTGGCGTGGATTTATCTGTCTTTTGTGTCAGAGGTATGGATGGCGTGTGCAGCTTTAGAAAGCACTTAAAGACAATCCTTTTTGGGAGTCTTATCAAAATTTATAAGTGGGTTCGAATCCTGAGTTAGAGGGCCCTTGAGGAGAGTTTAATCCCTAAACGGCGCTATATAAATTGTCATTTTATTATTATTTAATTAATAAGTTTTATAGCGGGAAGGAAAGGGTACAAAATTAAGTTATTGATTATTATTTCACTAAACTTTTATTTTCTTTCGATTCTGGGGCAAACCTGACGCCATCCATCAGACCCATAAAGAATTCAACATCCGATTGCCGGGCCTTAGCGCCGCCCATTGCCCTTCCGACTCCTGGCATTTGCTCCCAGTTGGAAATGCTTGATCCGCCGAATGTTTGTAAAACAACAAATTGTTTACGAATCCAATAAAGTAACATTAGAGGAGACGGGGCCTATTCCGATCGATATTTCCTGAGAAATGGACGTCACGAGACCTCTGGCATACAAATATCATTATTTAATTATGTCGAAGTATACAAACTATAGACAGTTGCTGGGCCAGATGGAGATATTTAAAAATACTACAAAAAATTCCCACCCTTATTTCACTAACACAAAATTTCCCACCCTTATTTCACTAACACATAAATGAGACGCTTTAGAAATTGTTCTGCTTGTTAATAGTAAAGAAAACCTGTTTGTCCTGTATTGAAAAAAAGCAATTTAAAATGATATATAGGAAATTAAAATTAAGTTAGTTCATAGTTATGATATATAAATTAGATTAGTTCTTAAGAAATAAATTTGTATATAGGTATAGCCTTTGGAAAACGTAGTATTATAGATTACTTAAATGAAATAAAAAATAAACATTAATATAGACACTTGATTGTAAAACATAGCAATTTCTTCCAACTAACCAAATAAGAGCTACTCTGATTCGTGTCAATTCCTGGATTAAATGTTACAATGTAGTATTATTGTATTGTATTATATAACTTTCGTTTTACATGTATAACTTACGTATCTCATCCCAAAAATATATACGAGTATGTTAGTTTCGTATTAACAGTATTTTAGGAAGGGGTTATAAACAATAACTTCCCTTACACGATTCTACAGATTGGGAACAGGATCGATGTGGACATTTTTAGTTGTTTCAGGGAGAAACTGAAATCAGGAATATATTTGATTTCATAATGTTGATTTTTGTATTTCTTTTTAATTTATCATGATCAATTTAAAGCATTTTGTAATTATCTGTTAAATAAAAACAATTTATAGGTGCATGGTCACGCTGCAACGCACTGAACTTCCGTGTGGAAAGTCGCCAGTTCGAACCCCGCGCTATACCACTCCCCTCGAATAGCACAGCCAATTTTCGACTATATTCGGGAATATAAGGATGCACATTATTTAGACCATGTATTTAAAAAAAAAAGGAATAAAAAAGAAAGCATGCTGGTGTGCCATCGGACCCAGTACAGCAGTGTGCTATTGCTCACTCACTTAAAAAGAAACAAACTCATACAGTTCCTAATGTTTCTTTTCACTTGGTCCAACCATACTTTTATCTGTTCAACATATCCAAACCACCTCAGAAAGAGTGCTTAGTACGATTTTTTTAACTTTTGTTGTATACTTTCCACAATCGATATTTTTATATAGACAAGGAAAAAATCTCATCCGAGCAGCATATACCCCTTAAAAAGACACCCTGAGTATTGCATACTTTCTTTTCAGTGTTTCCCATCATTATTTCTATATTTTTTTCCATAAAGTTTAGTCACAATGCTTAGTTTATAAACAGCACGGTAGTTTCAACACTTTGTTTTCGCACATTTTTCATTGTCATACAACGGACACTACATATATCATATTTCAACACTTGATCACCCCCTTTCCAGTTATTTCCGGGCTTATTTCATCACACCCTGTCACCTTCACCTTGTTTTCAAGGTAATTTTATTTATTATTCTGACAACCTTGTATACAAGGTTTTGCATAGAACGTTTTGTTAATGGGTATTCATTTTAGGAGATTTTTTGCAGTGGACTTTTTAAACTTTGAGTACATACTCTTTGTAACCATTCTTTACCATCTCTCATTATACCAAATTGTCAACATAACTAATAACTTAAAATCTTTCGCCTAAAGTTATCGGCTGTGGTTTAACGAGATCATTCACGGTACTCATTTTTAAATTGAAAAAAAAACGGACACAACTTATGTTAACACCCAATAATATGGAATAAGTTATTTCAAGTCATTGTACGAGTATTTCAACTTTTTTAGCTTTGCAAACCCAAAAAAAGCAGTAAAATTAAGACTTCGCGACCCTTCTGCAAAAAACTTAATATGTTGTAGTTGCATGTGACTGCTCAAATGTTTGACGATAAGCCTCAGTCAGATAATTAAAATCGAAAGGTTTGGTATATTTAAAAAAATGTCACTTAATTAATTCTATTGGTACCTTAGTAACAACTTTACTTTTACCTATATACTTGGCATTGATAAATTTCGTGGCCTAGTTGGTTAGATGCTTCACTTTCACCTTGGGGATTCGGGTTTGATTTCCGATGGTTCCCTTACCCGAAAAAAAACCCCAATCTGGTTAAATAGTACGTCTGGTAACGATACTTTCGCGCGCTAGACATGGGAGTGTTATGGCTTCTTCACGTGCGAGGTAGTATTACCAACACGTACGATGGCGAATCGTGAGTTCCGTGTCTACTTTAGTAGTTATAAACCCAAAAGTTTGATTTATGGGACCGAAGTGAATGTTGCTTCCCGGCCACGCACTTCAATATATCCGAGTCAACGTTAAAATCATATTATTTACTGTGAATCGAAGATTCTTGTGTTGAAATATTATAGGTCTGAATATATCATCTAAATTAAGAGTTCCCAAACTTTTTTCGGCCGCAGACCCTTTTACCAAAAACTTTTAAAACCGTCGACCCCCTAGTCATTTACTTTACTTACTCAAATAAATAAGTTTGTACAGTACTCGATATTAAATATTTCACTAGATATCAAACTTTTCATTTTAATCACTTGTAATTAAGGATTGAAAAAAAAACTACGGATAAAAGAACTACGGACTATGGCATTATCTTGCGCAACATTTAATATTGAAATCTGTGCTGACGAAAATTAAAGCATTTTTTTTTAATTTTTGACATTTATGAAATAAGTATGTAAATTCAAAATAAGTACAAATATTGACAAATATTCTTTATTAAATACCTATTGGAATCATAGATATTTTGAAGTAACAAACAAATAACAGTAATAAGGGGGTCTATTTTTTGCTGTCGTCGACCCCAATTTTTTTTAATTTAAACTATCGACCCCTTAGAAAGATCAAATCAACCCCAGGGGGTCGATATCGACCACTTTCATATTATAGGCCAGTAAATATTAAATCATATTACATCCATATTTCATATTATAGGCCAGTAAAACGACGAGAGTCGCATTGAGTGCGTGTTATAAATGGAAGCGATTTGATTCACGTCAAACGTTTGAGCTAAATTGCTAACATAGCGATACGAATACACGTGCTGATTTCTCAGAACTCCTCATTGTTGGCGTCATTGCACTTAATGTCCCATTTTTCTGGACTATGTTAGAGAATTCGTCTTATTTAAATCTATGTTAAATAATGATTGACTTCTATCCTATGGGTTTCAAGTTCAATTCCAAATGTCTGGTTTTTAATATATATGGTCAGTAGTACATCCAAAGATTCGATAAATGTCATAGTCACGTGCTTCAGCATGTCCGCATCAGTGATGCTGATATATTGAGGGATACCATATGAATGAATGAATGAAAACTGATTTGACACTGTCATATCTTGACGTTAAGAACACCAGTTCAACTAATTTGAACCTTAATCAGACCCTGGATAGTAACTGATACCTGAACGCTCCACCGCTGTCATAAGCCGGTGTTACCATGTCAGGTGGGAAGATAGGGAGGTATGGCGCCATACAGTGAAGTAAATTACGCAAGGTACAATAAATTGAATGTCAGGTTAATTATGTTTAACGATTCGAAAATAATAGTTGAAAATATAAGAAATATTTTCGATATCAAATTAAACTGAAAAAATATGTAAATAACACATTTAGTTTATTTTAGGGGTGTAGTTACAAACGTTTGCGATGTATGGGTTAATTCAGAGAAACTGAAACAAGCAGACGATTTCTGTTATCTGGTCAGTATTTTTACGTGTGATGGGTAAGTTGAAAGAGACGTTGAAAGAATGGCAGTGACAGAGAACAGGGTAAACGGAGCACTTAATGTAATAAACAACAACCGCACTATATAAAAAATTGCAAAAATGACAATACATAATTAGATTTTACATTGGATACAGGTTTAATTTATTACATCAAATAAGAAGTAAAATATCAAATTATAAAATCTTAATATAACATGACGACAACAGGAATAATGTTACTCATGCTTCCCTGTAAAGTTAGTAAGTTATACTTATAAACATTATTAAGGAGTTTAATTCTCAATTTATTCACTGATATAATAGACTTTTGGTACCAACATTGATGTATGGAAGTAAAGCAGAAAATGGTTATATTATACAGAGGAGATGCGAGCGATAAAACAAATTTATGGAGTGTCAATGTTGCATACATTCATAGATGGCGAAACTAAGTCACCAGAAACAAATATATGGTTTAAATGAATGCTTTAAGTAAGATTAAGAAAGGAGTGTTAATGAATAAAATGAATGCTTTAAGTAAGATTAAGAAAGGAGTGTTAATGAATAAAATGAATGCTTTAAGTAAGATTAAGAAAGGAGTATTAATGAATAAAATGAATGCTTTAAGTAAGATTGAGAAAGGAGTGTTAATGAATAAAATGAATGCTTTAAGTAAGATTAAGAAAGGAGTATTAATAAATAAAATGAATGCTTTAAGTAAAATTAAGAAAGGAGTATTAATGAATAAAATGAATGCTTTAAGTAAGATTAAGAAAGGAGTATTAATGAATAAAATGAATGCTTTAAGTAAGATTAAGAAAGGAGTATTAATGAATAAAATGAATGCTTTAAGTAAGATTAAGAAAGGAGTATTAATGAATAAAATGAATGCTTTAAGTAAGATTAAGAAAGGAGTATTAATGAATAAAATGAATGTTTTAAGTAAGATTAAGAAAGGAGTGTTAATGAATAAAATGAATGTTTTAAGTAAGATAAATAATGGAGCATGAAGATGATTTGGACATGTGGAGGGAATGAATGACGATTACTAATTGAGAATTCAAGTCACTAGAAGGCGCACGTGAAGGAGGTAGACAGAGGAAAAAAGGTGGCTGGGACAAGTTGACCAGATTTTGAAAGAAGGTAAAGTAAAAAAAATAACTGTACTGAAATATTTGAGTAGAATGTGTGGTTATGTATTCCAGATAAGCATTAATTAGAATTATATATGTAGACCATTGGTTAGACTTAGGCATCGCTTCATGGACGATGTATTTTGCGCCTCACTTACTCGTAAACGTTTCATTTCGTATTCCCACTAGATCCACAAGACAGCTCAATCCCTTTTATACCGAAAATTGATATACTAATTATAAAATTAATTCCTCTATAATTCGTATGTAAAGACTTGGAAATGAGTTTTGCAACAATTTAGGTATTTTTAATGTAAGTATATATAGTATTCGCCAGAATATCACAACAATATTTAAAAATATCTACTAATTTTGTGCTCTCTTTTATTAATATAAACGAAACAAGGACAATACTTTGCCTCTTGAGTTGAGTAACCCTGCATCAACATGGGAAGATTTCGATTCTGCAAAGCAACTTGCATCTCGTTCTACAAGTGAGCCCATGTGTTTTCTATATCTCAAGATCTATCCATAAAATTCCCGAAAAATCCAATTCTTCTCGTTCTATGCAAGCGTTGTTCCACTAAAAACAAATCTAAGTTCTTTACCACTATAAAATAATTCTTCGACAATTACGTAAGCCTGTTTGGTGAAGTTTGGTAATATTTTGTGGTATATATACGAGTACATATATTGAACTTAAATATACACAATCAACAATAAATAATTTTAAACAATGCCTGTAATTTATTATAACTACTGCTTTTTGTATCTCCATGTTAGTTAGTAAGGTAAAGTTTTGTATGTTTTGACAATAATTTTAAGTACTTGTATAACTTGTCATATATTTATTTGTATATAAAAGACACTGTTGTGTCGTTAATTAAATTAAATAAATAAATAAAATTCATCATAATATAAATAGGCCAAAGCCCGTACAACGGTTGTCGTCAAATAAATAATACGAGAATTGAATTTTGAACACAAGAGAGCGAGAGAGGAATACTTCGAAATTTGAATCTCGGTGGGTCCGTGATTTTTGAACCGATGTAAAAGGGGACGATGCCAATTTATTTTGAATTGTAATTCATTAAATAATTCATTTATTTCCTATTATATTGAACCTTATAATTACTTGTGTTTATTTATCTTATGATCTTTTTTGAATGCAGACAATTATATGTGGCTTTTTCACGATGTTGAAAACGCGAAAACATTAAAGTCAATATATCTGAAACAAGTCTTCAAGGAAAACTTTATCAACGATTTAAATTGAACAACAGTAATGTTTATACACAAAACATCGTGTATAAAGAGATTTTTGAGAATTATATAATTCATCAATCAAGATATACCTTTTTTTATTTTAAACTTTAAACATTAATGAACCCTAAAAACTTTAAGTTGATCTTGCTCCATTCGGTATTTCAAAAATGTAGAATTTGTTTTACTTTCGTTAATATTTCACGGGTTGCAACTAGTAGCAGCTAATATGTAACATACAACCACTGTGCTGTAACAAGGGCAGCAAAAATGACAATCTAGTGAGTTGGTTCCCACCTTAACGTGTAGAAGTGAAACCTGGATTTAATAGAAAAAGGATAAAAATTAAATTCATGTTTTGGGGAAGTGTGCACTCGGATATTTTTTGGAGTGTCTATTTATGAAAGAAAACAGAAAGATGACATCAGAAATTAATGCATGGATATAATGTCTATTTATGAAAAAAAACAGAAAGATGACATCAGAAATTAATGCATGGATATAATGTCTATTTATGAAAGAAAACAGAAAGATGACATCAGAAATTAATGCATGGATATAATGTCTATTTATGAAAGAAAACAGAAAGATGACATCAGAAATTAATGCATGTATATAATGGATGTTTCGAAGATGATAAAAGGAGATTTAAAATGGTTTGAACATTTGAAGAAAGTGAATAGCGAAATAATAGCTAAGCGAGTATATGATATATCTCAGACGTGTTAGGCGTGCAAAAGATTGACAAAAAAATAAAACATTTATTTATTTATTTTTTCAAAACAGGCTTAGCCCAATTACATTGAAAAATACAAGACATTAAAAAAGAAGAAAAATTACAGGGAAAAAAAAATTTAAAAAAATAAAAAATTTAAAAATTATATAAAATAAAAAATAATGCATATGTATACAAACGAGTATATACACACAAACATATGTTACATATATATTCAGTCACTTAAGTATGTTGATGAGTGCTTTCTAATGCGCTCAATCTAAGAAGAAAATTTACTTTTGCTTTTGGTAATGTGATATGAAATATGTCAATATCCGAAGCAGCCCCATTCAGAAGAGTTAAGGCCCTTCCAACAGGCATAGCGGCTGGAAGACCTGTTCTTGCGTATGTTATTTAGAACAGTTCTTGGCGGCGCAGTCTAGTAAGCATTTAACGCTAATCTTTGTAGTAATGCAGCTCACAACTCCTCGAACGAGTTTGACAACGTATGTCAGGAGACGCAGATCTCTTCTTACGCTCAAGGAGTTATACCCGAGCATGCCCAGCAGAAACTGCGTAGGATAAAGCCACGGATAGACACCGAACTCACTCATGTAGAGATATCGTAGATATTTTTTTTGTACTTTCTCCACCATGAGCGAGTTAACTGGACATGATTTTAAAATAAGGTAAACGGAAAGTATAAATAATGGAATATTATGCT
Organism: Odontocerum albicorne; assembly: GCA_949825065.1. NCBI lineage: Eukaryota > Metazoa > Arthropoda > Insecta > Trichoptera > Odontoceridae > Odontocerum > Odontocerum albicorne. The sequence continues at coordinate 10,129,582 of OX463847.1, read as the reverse complement.
TGACAGACGTATGAATGTAATAAAGGAGACAAAAGTTGTGTTCATGGATAGAAAAGTATGAAGAACTGTTCTCTCTGTCTAACTCGCAAGGGACACGCCATGTTAATACGTTTGTACGTTTATTCGAATGAACACAAGACCTTTAGTTCGATTGTATGTGAAAATATTAATAATGGAGGTCTATTTCCTGATGGGCTGCCGCAGTGGACTGATACAAGTTGAAATGATGACGGTGAAGAAGTTTATAAGAATATTTAGGAGAAATACGTTACAGGTTCGTTACATCGTCAATCTAGCCTTTCTACAACTGTATTTAATTCAACGGAATATATAGATTTATTGGAAAACGATAAATCCAAATTCCTGCTTGGTTGACTTCACTTTCAAAGGATGATTTGCACTTTATTTAATTTTTACTCGTTAGTTTGGAGAATGGGCTAGTTAGCTAATTTCATATACACGTACGTATATACATAGCATTGTCCTGTAGGGGTAGGTAAAGAAAACAGAGCGCCAGGCTTTCCTATCTCGACACATATTCTTCGACTTTTCCATATCCATATAAATTCTACGATTTCTCTGACTTTCTACGTTTCCTTTTTTCACAATATCATTACATTGATCCAATCATACTTTCTTTGGTCTTCTTCTCGCACGCCTTCAACTCACATTTGCACTTTATATATTTTTAATTAGACTTTCTTCATTCATTCGTTCCATATGCCCAAACCATCTCAGAGTGCTCTTCTTTATTTATTTAACACTTTTATTGCAAATACAATATGGCGAGCTAATTTCCAGGGGGCAATTTCTTCTAACCAACCAGACAAAAGTAAATTAAGCAAGTTACGTGGTCGAATAAATCATTCAAATACTATTCATCCCCACGCAATCCACTTACGTGAGCATATGCCCACAAACCCCACAAAGACGGACAATCACCCGAACATTCCTTTTCATATAAAGTGATATATCATCAATCATAGAAAAAGGAAGAGACGGTGGAGAGGAAAGGAAAAGAAAAAAAATCAGGTATGAAACACGTTATATTACTACTTACTTCTTCATCTTACTTAACAAATGAACCTAAAGTTGGCATTCATCCCTTATCATTGTATACCGTATTCTGTCATACATTGTCACTTTATGTATTTTTCTCAATGTACGCATTTATATGGCGTTTATTCGGCCTCTCTCAGTATTTTTTTACGTCCACGTTCCATTCCCATACATCAAAGCTAGCATCAAAATACTATTGTGGACTATAACCGTAGCAGATTTTAATAATGTCTGATTCGAATATATATGTTTTAAGAAAGTCTTTGATGCGTTGACCTGACTAAGTGAAGGATGCAACAGAACTACCCTTAATCACTGCTCTTGGAAGTGTGAAGTATGTTATAGTGATTGATGCAGAGGTTTCGTTTAGGAGTATGATCAGGAAGAAAAAAGTATTCAAAATTTAAGAGGATACAAAACAAAGTATTTGCACGTGGGAAGAAAAGCAAAAAAAATCAAGCATTATATGATAAAATAAGTGTAGATAATTCTTTCTACTTTCTCCATTAGGGCACATATGTGATGCTAATGATTATCGTGGAAACTTTTCTTTTCAATAACAGTATCCACAATGGAAGAGACATTGCTCTGTATGTTTCTTATATCGAGATGCAATCATAACAATTGAGAATAGAGATCTGTGAGATACTTTCTCATTACGATTATTTCTATAACGATAATTGGCGAATCCGGTGATTCTCCTCAAATATTGCTGCATTAGTGCCTCAATTTAAACAAATACTCGTCATTTTCGCAATTCATCAAGCGTATTTTTGCTCTTTTGAAGTTTTTCTGTAATAGGTATTTTTGTATTGTAAAGTATTACACTTTCGTTGTGTGAAGTACAATCCAGTGAGTGATTTTACATAATATGTGTCTGATTAATTTATTAATATGGAAGAATACTGAGGATTATTCTCATGTTAGTCGGTCACTCAATTTGTTTATTATCTCGAAACCGAATATCACTGAGTGATTAGTCGCAAGCACATTGATTTTTCAAGTGGGTACATAGAATAGAGGATGTTTCTTGCATTATTTTAAATATAGGGAACATTAAAACTAACTAACTCTAATACAGCAGAACAGTTGCAACAAACTTAAGAATTTTTATTAAAAATAACGCGATAGACACTTACCTTCCTGTTTCGAGCCATCTATAATTACATCTCGTTAAAAATTCACCCTCTGTTCTCTACTGTAAATGTCTAAGGATTGTTTTTGTGTTTGTCATGAGCCGATCGTTAATAATAAGTCAGAAAAAAGTGAAAAGGCTTGTGCGTGAAAATTAGTATAGAACCCAGTTTATCTTTTTATACTATCAGGAACGATCCCGAAATACAACAGGGAAAACAAGCCTTCTATCAACAAAGCTACGTAGGGTGTCATTGTATAATAACAATTTATCGTTTTTCTATATTTTGAAATGATTTTACATCCTATATTATAAAGCTAGTGTAGTAAGAGAAAGCAATAAAAAAATATAGACTGGAATTGTTAAGACATCTATAACGCATGCAGGAAACAACCCTTAACACTTGCCACCCTGTGGTGGATAGCGAGTGACCAGGACTTATATTTCATTTGATTATTCGACGTTTTAATACATAATAAAATGATTTTTATAGCTAATTACAAAAAATAACCCAGCAGACTTTGCATAATTTTAATATAAAACATACGATTTTTTCACTGGACGCTTAGCGTCCAGCACCGTGGCTGGCGGAATTTTTTAGCACAGTAAGGAAAGTGTTAAAAGAGGAACTGTATCCAACGTATTAATTGGATCTAAGAGATTTGGTTGATCAAAGCTAATATTTTTTTCTATTATTAACAATTTGTTTGTTTTTTAATTTAGTTAAAACATATTATAAGCTTATTAACATACATCTATAATTTTATACCCTTTAATTTTGTTTTCACTTCAACAATATTTAAATATATCCTTAACATATGAAATACATAGATAACGAAAAATCCTCATATTCTGAGCTTTTGATACACTTTTTGGCATTTCGTTAAAAAATAGACACCTTTGTAGTTTAAATTTTGGGACTTTTTGTAATTAGGGTTTTTGCAACCCGAAAGTCATGTATATTTATTTTCGGGTAATTAATAACATTCCTCTTTCTAGCACATCACTCTTTTTCGAATATTCTTTGGCAACAAATTATTACGTAATTTAAAAATATAGAGTAAGCCATTAAAAATAAATACATTTTTATTTATTTTACATTTGAGAGAGGTTAATTACATTAAATAAAAAAAAAATATGAAAGGCTAAATATGTCAAAATGACAACAGGAACAATGTTACCCATGCTTCACTGTGAAGTGTTTCAGTAATACCTACAAAACGACAACACAAACAATGTTACCCATGCTTCACTGTGAAGTGTTTCAGTAATACCTACAAAATGACAACAGAAACAATGTTACCCATGCTTCACTGTGAAGTGTTTCAGTAATACCTAAAAAATGACAACATAAACAATGTTACCCGTGCTTCACTGTGAAGTGTTTCAGTAATACCTACAAAATGACAACAGAAACAATGTTACCCGTGCTTCACTGTGAAGTGTTTCAGTAATACCTACAAAATGACGACAGAAACAATGTTACCCATGCTTCACTGTGAAGTGTTTCAGTAATACCTACAAAGTTTATTAAGATGTTTAATCCTCAATTTATCCACCGAGATGCGGAAGATATCGATATCAGAAAATTCATTCAACAAAGCCATTCCGTGTGCAAAGTGGTGATGCCTTTACCTTTGACATATCTAGTTCACAAATTGTATATTTGTGACTTTTATTAGCGATCTCACCAGGCAAAGTGCCGAATTTTACCCGCAGTGTGAGTCCACATTCAAACAACATTGACTACACACCATACCGCTGGGACAAACAAATAAAAACATTTTAATTAATAACTAGCCATTTTTATTTATTAGTACACAATCAATTCACTATTCACAATTTAAAATCTATATAAATTTCACAAAAACGTGAGTTTAAAATGCAATGGTGATAATTGAAGACTATTTAACGGAACAAACGTTATTTAATTCTGCAGGAAACATTATTCCACTGTATAAGCCAACAAAATTTTCTGGGCAACAATAATAAACCTATTTTATAGCGGTCACATTCGCAAAAACGTCTAATATCGAACAGCGGTCACAGTTAAACAAACCATTTTATTTAAAATATACTAATACAATATTTTTTCCTCATATTATGAGAAAAATAACGGTTTATTTATTATTGATTTAGAAACTTTAGCAAAGCTATGGGAAATATTTAATAAATATGTTGTTGAATGTAACTTAAAACATGATATTGCGTCGTTGTATGCCGTAAGTAGAGTGAACAGTGTTGACGATACAACCGTACATGAAGAGGCAACAAATCTCGCACACGTCTAGTTATTATCAGATTGGGATTGAGAGTTATTATCAGATTGGAACCCTTTTTTCAGATGCCATCGGGAATTTTTGATAAGCAAGTATTTTTCACATTCAAATCTTATATCAGGTAAACAATTTTTTTAACTACAATAATATGTAATTGTATGAAAAAAAATCATAACGAGGATTACAATTGTCGTTATTACCGTTTAGATATTCTAGCTTATGTAAATTCTAGAACTTAGAAAAGTCATTTGTATAGGAAGTAATATAACGCTCAGCCCAAGGTATTGATTTGATAAAAAATTGATACCAATCAAATATGAAGGTTTTGTATGGTGCGTATTGTACATTTAGAGTCAATTGGGTGACTACGCAACTCGGAACTTTTTACTCAAAACAAACCAGTTGTATAATTAAAATCTGAATAAACCAGTTGTATATGTGAAATCTAAAGTCATGGTGATAGGAAAGTGTGAAAGGAAAAGTAAATGTGATATATAGTTGAGTAATGAAAGATTAAACCAATTCGGAGAATTCTGCCGTTTGAGAAAATGTGAAACAATGCAATAGTGTGAGGTAAACAGACTATAATTTTACATAAAAATATATAAAAAGTAATAGAGATAGGATAGCAAGAAAACGTAATACCTAAAAAACAATGATCATTATTTCAGATTTTTTACTATCCAAATTTTATTCTTTTTAGGGATTTTTAATTTCACACTGTTGAAAAGATGCTAAATTAAAACGTTAGTGCTCTAGGAGTGGTCTCTGGTCATTGATTGCCTGGAAATTAAATAAATATAAATTTACTCGACGATTTACCAGTGCAATATATGCTTCCTGTTTTTTATAACGTTTCTGAATAGTTATATAAAAAAACTGTGTTTGATGGTATACAAAAGAAAAACAGATGTGTTCAATAAAAATGATAAAAAGTTTAAAAAAAAATTAATCCGAAAGACTGCTTAAAATATAACAGTATCACCGCGACACATCAACTGACAGCTGAATCTTAAATATGTAAATTCTTCGCTCGTGACTATTATTTAGTCAACACTATATAAGGGCGTGGATAACAAGAAATTATTTCAATTTTATAATTGAATATTACAGTGCGCCTCATCTTATTTACAAAACTGATAAAAAATCGACATCTGTTATTACAAATCAGAACTATCTAAATTATTATCGACAGTAATATGTTATTTGAGCAGCATCTGTTTTTAGATTTTTCATTTCTCTTACTTCGGATGAACTTCAGAGCGTTACAGATGTAGATATAGGGGTTTATAATTATAATGCTTGCCATTTGAATTAATAACTCCTTGCTGAAGAAAAATAAATCACTTACATAATGACCGCGAAAATGTATAATCTATTTCTGTAGTTTTATATAAATTAAATATTGTAATTTATGCTTTTGCACGACTATTTACTCACTGCGTACTGCTACCCCGGATGACTCCACAACATTACTCAATATAAAAAAAATATTATATAATTGAGAAAAATGTTTTCAAGGTTAATTTAATATTCCAAATGAAGGGGAAAGCACTTAGGACTATGCAAATGGCGATGATGTTCAAATATTAATGCGCATAATCTTTTCCTCATTACTATCGATTTAATATTATTAAAAAGGTTTACAAAATTATACATTTTACCAAAATTAGAAGCAGTTTAAATTATATACTAGACGATTAATTAATGCCATTCACAGTTTCAAAAAATTTCTAACGTTTCTTAACTGTTATAAAACGGTTGAGGCTTAAGAACAAATAAACGAAAATTATATTATGTATTCTCAAAATCGAAAAAAAGACCAATTAAAATTTGCCTCTGAAATACCGCACACAACAACACCGCCCCGACACATCAACTGACAGCTTAATGTCCAAACTATTAAATCTTCACTTATGATTATTATTTATTCAAGACTACATCAGGATATAGATAAAAGGAGAAAAATTTAATTTTATAATTGAATTATTAAAGCGTGCACCTCATTTTATTTACAAAAGTGAAAATAATGTAACATTTGTTATTACAAAATGCTCTTTCTTCGGCGACGGGCATATTACGAAGATACTCACTTGATTTTAACCCCAAAGATCAATGAATGGGGCTGAAATAATAGTAAGGTTAGGGATGTGGTCTCTGAGACATGTGATATGAAATGAAACGCTTTCTGTCTGAATCACCAGTTGGAATACGTTGAATACTACTATATGAACGAAGAAGTTTTAAACAGTGTTGTTAGACAGCTAGTTTGAACAAGTAGCACTGTAAGAGCTACTATTGTATTTAAACTAGTATGCTACTCAAAAATTCTGAATAAATAGTATTAACAGTGCTACTTTACAGCTAGTCTTTAGATGAAGCGTTCTACGTTTCCCTCGTTATTTAACAACGCTAGTAATATGACAACTTTGTCTTAAGTCATCTCCTCTTGTTTTTGAGGATCGGATCGGATTTCGTTCATAGTTCAACATTCTTATATTTCGTTTTATCAGGCATTTATTTCAACTGCAATAATTAGAATGGATAAGATCCGAAATGAACGAATTCGTGGAACAATTAAAGTGGCGCCAATAGTTTATAAAACGTGGGAAGCAAGATACTGGTATGGGCACGTATCATACAACGATGGGATGAAGGGTCTACACTTAAGACGTATTGGGAACTCCCAAATAGATAGAGAGGGATACCAAAAAAGAGCCTACATAAGAAAGTGGAGGAGAACATGACGATACTCGGACTATCCCTGAGTGATTGGCGAAATCGAGAGAGATGGTGGAAAAAAGTCTAAGCAGCCGACCCCAAAATTAATGGGATAAGGCAAAGAAATATAAGAATTGATCTTAACATGATTGATCCACTGTGAAGATTGAGGTAAAAATTACCAATTGCCGAATGATTGATGGCGTATGTCAGACAAAAGCGAAAATTGGAATAATATATTTATTGGTAAAAATTACAATTATTGTTTTTTTAACTATTTCTTAACATTCAATAATAATTATTAAAATACAATTTATATAGCGTCGTTAGAAAGCAGACTCTCCTCAAGGGCGTTCTAACTAGGGGCTCGAATCCACTGTTATTTATAGACTCAAGACAGTCCCAAAAAATAAATTAGTTAAGTATTGGGTCTTTCAAATTGAGCGTTTTTTTTTAATTCTTGGATAAAATACAGATGGTGTCGCGAACTTGCCTGGGTCTTGTGACACTTGAGAAGTGTTATGTATGGCATTTATAAAAATGGAGTCGTATACAATACAAGAACGCGTTCAAATTGTTAAATTATTTTATGAGAATGGGCGTTTAGCGAAAAATGTGTTTAGAAAATATTTACGGGTTGCGTAATCATCCATCTGAAAGCACTATCAATCGAATTGTCAAAAAATTTCAAGGAACTGGTTCGGTGGAAGATAAAAGAAGAGAAAGATTTAGCCGTAGCGTCCGTTCACAAGATCATATTGATTTGGTCCAGCATCGTGAAAGTGTTGCTGAAGACCCAGAAATGTCCATTAGTTGACGTTCACAATAAGTTGAACTCAGTGAATCCACAACATGGCGTATTTTACGAAAATATTTAGCTCTGAATCCACATAAGGTTCAAATAACACAGGAAATAAAGCCATTGAATCAAACAAAACGTCGTGTATTTGTCAATTGGGTCAAAAAACAACCAGATGAATTAAAAAAAGCGCTCAATTTGAATGACCCTATATAAGTATAGGAAGGAGGTGGTTCCAATGTCGTGTCATAAAGCTGAGAGAAATTTTTGAGATATAAATCAGAAGCTCTTTTAGACTTACTAAGAAGTCATAAAAGTCATACATAAGTCTTTGAGGCATTCCGGAGCGAGGAAATCAGAAAACATATAATTTCTCTTTATCTTCGTAGAAAAGCCATAGAAGTTATTTCAACGCCGCGCTGCGTGATGAACAGTATGACCGTTATGGGTCAGAGGTTGTGCATGGTGGCTGTATTCTTTCTATACACAACAATTTGCGTAGTGTGGGTAATGTTTAATCAAGATAAATGACTCATTGTTTGGGAAAATGTTTTCGCAAGGTATTTTTGCTGAAGGCACGGCATTTAATTAAGGCCTGGTTCCCTGGCGATCTCCGGTGGATATCAGCTCGTTAATTAGACGCTAAGTTTGCAATTTTCACAGCGAGTCACGATGGATGGTTTCCGAAGGGTCGTTGCTTAGCCTTGTAAGGTAAATTTTAGGTCTAGGGCATGCTGTGTTGATTGCGAAAATCTTTAATTAGGGTATCAATCAATTGAATTAGTGATGCAGTAAGAGGGATGCACGTCGATATACTGATGTGGAAAATGCCAATTAGTTTATCTATTTTTACTGAAAATTTATTATAATGATATTTTAACAAGCGCTATAGTAGTTAGTATCCAGCGTCGTTATTTTTATTTCAGCCAGTATGCAGAATGGTGCAATACAAAACAATACATTATTTTACTAAAGAGATCAAAGTTACAAAAATATAACTATGTGCGGTACATTGTGGGGTGAATGTTTGTGGTCTGTCTGGAGTGATGAAGTGTGAGGGGTTTGATTTCGCGTGATGTACCATATACATATGTAATTGAGTGTCACTGTTTGTCAGGTTGATGAGAATGTGCAACGGGGTTCTATATAATCAAAAATCGGAAAGAAGTATCGATTTATTTTTTTCATGCTATATGTCCTCAGTGAGATACAGACAAAAACCTAGTTTACTGGGGACACGATAAATGAAAGGCAAAAAACCCAGATCCATTAAAATTGTGTGTCCAAATTAAATAACCTGTTGTGTTTTCACAAATGATGTATATTTCTTGTCATGTGTAAAATAAATAAATAAAAATATCGTATCTAACAAAAAAAATGGAATATAACACCCGAAAAACATCATTACATACATACATAACTGGGGTAAACAGATAGAACAGAGCGCAATACTTTCCTATTTCATCTCTTCCTCATCCATATACATTATCCTACAGCTCATACAATTTCTCTTACTTATTACGTTTTCTTCTTTCAAAATATAATTCACTTGATCCTACCATTCTTTACTTGGTCTTATTCTTCCAATCCTTCCACTCACATTTGAACTGTTTATTTGCTTGGTTAGACTTTCTTCATTCATACGTTCCACGTGGACAAACCATGTCAGGGTGTCTTTTTACTTAACACATCAGTTCACACTCGTTCCTAATCACTTAAATCCGTATTCTGTCATACATTGTAACCTAAAATATTATTTTAACAACTTCCAAAAACAATATTGTTCATAATATACAGGTGAAAAATCTTATTTGAAAAAAATAAAAAAATTACAAAAAAATTATAATTTTTTTAAATATTGTTAACTGTGCAATTAATTTAGATATCTGCTTAAACGTCAGATGGAGCATTTCGAATTCCAATAGTTTCATGAATAGTACACTTGTTATTTATCATTGTCATCCCGGCTTTGAACATACTTGAATACATCTTTCCGCTTGTATTTCTCTTTCTTAAGTCGTGACTTCAATGTTAAGAAACCTGACACACAAATTGTGCAGCATATTCATGTGGTTTTCTTGGAAAAAATAGTGCAGTGGTTTTCCATTGCCTTTCGCAACGCAGTAGATGTTGTAGGAAATGTATACATGTTTTATATGTTGAGCACATACAGTAATTAGGGGTGAAGTACTAGGTCCATGATGAAATGTGTCATTATTCACGTTAAGTGGGCAGGAGTATTGTAAAAATGTTTTGAGATATACTCGTATTTATCTGGATAGAAGACGGAAGGATTATGAGATGGGATAGGGAACATATTAAAGCAGAAGTGGCCAGCCTCTGTTTCCCTCCACCAAGTATAGCCTACAGGCCCACATAGTTTCCGGGATATGGCCTCTGTGCGTGCACTGCCAGCTACTTGAAGTCAAAGGCGAAGAGTTCGAAATGTCAGCGGATCGGGGCTGAGTATTTTCTAAACAAGCGTAGACTGACCAGGACAGTCCACAAGGTACTACAGTGATCACTGCAAGCGTGAAAGGACTGCATCACGCAAGAGGAAGAACCCCAATGCGTTAGACTAACCAAGTGAGAGACGCAACAGGATTCTTAAATCCTTATAATAAAAGAGTAATTTATTTGGCGCCGTTTAGAGAGCAAACTCCCCTCAAGGGTGATCTAACTCATGCTTCAAACCTACTCATAAATTTTGATAAGACCTCCCAAAAATGATTGTCTTTAAGTACTGCCTAAAGCTGCACACGCCACCCATATTTTTGACACTGGGAGGCAGACCATTCTACGCCACAGGACAAACAACGGCAAAGCGTTTTTATAATACCCCGCCCTATTGGATTAACCAATTTATAAGATAAAAAAAATCGACCTCAAAGTTCTACTTCTCTCCGAAGAAACATTATTCAGATACAGATTCGAATGATACAATGAATACATCCCATTAAAGGACTTGAATACAAAGAGACAACATTTGAAAGCAATCCGTTCGCAACATTTAAGCAGCTATACATTTATCTTAATCTACTAGCTTTTATTTCAAAATTATTATCGGTATCCATAATTACTATATATTTCAACCTTAATAAACAAATATATTAACTAGGGGTTCTGCAACTGGCCGCTCCGTGGTCCAACCTCGTATTAACAATGCGTGCCCCCTATGTTCAATTGTTATTTGAACTGCGGAGTGCAGGGATGGATGGAGAGGTGTCGTCAAAGGCTATCTATCATTGGAGTCACGATGCTCAGTCATGAGCTACACGATATGATGCTGATGACGAAGTCTTTAAATGCTCGAAATCAACCATGCATTTTACAAATAAATAAATAGTTTTTGTTACCATGTAGAACATATTATGTAGAGCACTAATAAATGGTTGTGTACTAGACTTGACGATAAACGAGCAATAATGAAGAACTGATGGGCGTGCGGCGACCATTTTGGAATGCAGACTTAGTGGCGCGACTCGTTTTCAATACTTTATGGTTTTCAATACAACGTTAAAAATGATTCATTTAATTGTAGAAAAAATATTAAAAAAGTAAATTCGATATTTGAGACGAACTCATATCGTTTCATATTTATCCGTAGGCATCAATACTCTATTGTGTTAATGTATTATATTGTGTTAATGTATTATACAAGTAATTCTTGTTGGAACCCGAAAGTTCGATTCTTGTTGGAACCCGAAAATGCAGTTTTGTACAAATGAACCGAGGCGAATGGAAGAAATGTTTTAATAGCTTTTCTGGATAAAACCATTATGTTTTCAGTCTCACGGTTATCTTTTTTATTTAAAAGTCTTTTTTCTCATACTTTATAGCGACCCTCACACCGCGTTTCGCGATTCCCATGAGCACTCCAATGGTTTAGAGCAGTGGTCTCTAAACTTTTTTGATCGCGTATCCCTAAGACAGAAGAAACTTCTAGTGCAAATCCCTGAATATATGTTATGTTATATAGGTGTTCGCACTATAAATTTTTATATATTTTCATATGTAAAAATGACATGGATTGGCAGTCTTAAATACAAATATTTGCTGTCTGCCTCTCTACGAGTACCCAATAGTGTCGCCGCTGTAAATTCCTCGTATATTTGATGTTTATGATCGTGTAATTTAAAAATACAAGTTAGTATTTGTTCAACTTAAATTTTTTTTTCTATCACTTGGCGTAGCCCCAGTAACGACCCGCGTACCCGCTGGGGTACCCGTACTCCACTTTGGAGACTACTTGTGTAGAGGATGATACAATAACAGAGTAGGAAGGAAGTACAAGACGGTTACATTTATTGATGTAATATATATATACATATATTTGACATTTTAATATACAAATGTTTTCATTTGTCACACTCGTTTATACATATAGTATATATTGATGAAATATATATGAAATGAATATATTTTTATGATTTATAATATTACGAAGATCGAGGGAGGGAAGGACGGATAATGGCGTGACTTATGTAATGTACGAGTATATTATTGATACATACATAATTAATGGGGATTTATAAATGTAAAATTATTAAATTATATATGTCGCCAATGTCCGCGACGGACGGTGCCATTGAAGATATTTTTGGGCATAGGGGTGGACAAAATTTATGTTCACGTCATAGTTTAACAACCTCCGTGGCTTAATTGGTAAGACGCTTGTTTTCCAGCCTGGAGGTTGTGGATTCGATTCCCACTGGAACCCAGATTTGTGTAAAAATGATTCCAGACTGGATTTCACTTAAGGTATCTATAACATATTTCTGTTTGGTTGGAAGATATTGTTACATGGCAATAAGCCCATCAGGTTGTACTGTATACAGCGAAGGTGTAATATAATACAAACTCCGTGTATTATTATAGATTATAGATCTTACTTTGCAGTGTATTCCACTACAGTAACTGGGTGTAAGGGGCTGCAACAGGCCAAAAGTCAACCTCACCTGTACGTAGTACACATGCTAGTGAACTGACTAGGCCTGAACGACCGAGTATCGGTGGTAAATCCGTAGGTGGAAACCAACGTATGTCCACATGTAAGGAGAATGAAATACTTCCAGAGAAGCTCACGCTCTGTGGGTGGCCTTGTCATCTCAGTCCTGTGCCACAGGATAACCATTGCTGAGTTGCAGCTCAAGTTGATTGGAGTATTAAAAATTCGCGAGCGGATAAACACGCCAATGGTTTAAAGGTATTATACCGGGTCAAAGGCATATGTTAATAAGGCAGTTGAAGTGGTGGGCTAGTTACCGTAAATTATTACTAGTGAATGATGTCGTCGTTGTTGGGCCTCGTATTCGAGGATCCCTTCGTCATTCGTCGTCATTGTAATGTTAATTCAGTTGGAAAGCGAAGCTATGTCGAGGAGTTTACTTAACTTTTTTGTTTTTTACATCTTTAAGTGAGATTTCAAATTCATTAGCCACACCACTGTACTGGATCCGATGGCACACCTGAAGTGAGACGATCGGAGCATACCGGCATGTTTTTTTTTAAATATTAGATATGACCAAAGTCATAGGTATCCTTATACCTCCAAGTACTAGGTTAAAAATGCCTGCGTCATTCGACGGGAGTAGCACAGTGCGGGGTTCGAATCTCGAACCCATAGGAAAGGGGGGTTAGGAAAAAGTGGGAAGGTCTCCTCTCTCTGCTCTTGTTATTTGAATGAGCCAAGTGGTAAAGTACTTCAAGATACTTATAAAATAGCATGGGTTATATTTTTACTATAATAAAAAAAACATAATTTTAGTTAACAATACAATAACCCTAGAGTAAGCGGTTCTCTGTATTTATTTGTAAATTTTACGTATCATCTTGAAACACTCCTTTAGAGACACAAACGTTGAGAAAAATTAGGCTAAACTAATTTAAAATATATCTCGAAATTGTTACTGTGTTTAGCTGGCTTAATGATGCCCGACTTTTGAAAGGCGTTGTAAAATGTATTCTCATACGGATGTCAAAAAAACATTACCGAATATCATGCATGGTAATTTTTTTGACATCGCCTTGAGGATGAAAGCTGCAACGCCATCGAAGCATCCCAATCCTTCGCGAAAAAATCCTGATTATTTTAGAACACGGACGTTCTCTTCGATCAGGCAATGAGAGACTCTTTTGCATGCCAACACATCACACCACATATTAAGTATCTTCATTTGCGGTTCACTCGGTGCCTCTGTGAAACGAACTTCCAAGATTTATCAGATGTGTTTAAGAGAAAGCTGAAAAATTGTTGCTTACTCAGAAAATCCTTTCATACTATTTTTCCTTTGTTTCCCTTCCTTATCTTTGAACGAATGCCTTTCCTCTAGTTCTACCATTATCAAAATAAATATGAATAAGTCATTGAACATAGCCAACATACATCTCAAATCCATTCTCTGGCACTATCATCGAGAGAAGGGAAGATGCAGACTCAGCAGAGACACATGACACGCATAGCAACTGATCAAATGTTCACCATCCCTAGGGTTAAAACATATTTTGCCCAAAGGCAATATAATATGCCTATTTAGCTCCCATGACATACAATGGGGTGCCGAATTCAATATAGGCAAAAGGAGGAAAACAATTTAGGCAGTCGAATAGTGGTTGTTATTGCGACAGGAGTTTGAGTACTTGGGCTTGCAAGATGAATTACTTGTCGAAAAGGTTTGTGTGAGTTCTTGAGTGTGGTGTTTTTTGTTGTTTTATATTTGTATTTTTATATACATGTATCTTTCTGTTTTATGATTATGTTCGTTATATTGTGGAATGAATATCTTGGTATGTCTGGAATGATGAAATGTGAAGAGTTTGATTTCGCGTGATGTATACATATTTATGGTAATTGAGTACCACTGTTTGTCAGGTTGATGAGAATGTGTAACGGGGTTTTATATAATCCGAAATCGGAAAGAAGTATCGACTTATTTTTTCATACTATATGTCCTCAGTAAAATACAGGCAAAAAACCTAGTTTACTGGGGACACGACAAATGAAAGGCAACAAACCCAGATTCATTAAAAATTGTGTGTCCGAATTAAATTACCTGTAGTTTTTCGCAAATTATGTATATTTCTTGTCATGTATAAAATAAATGAATTGTTTTTTTACTTAAATTTGGTAAAATCTGTCATAGAGTAAAACAGATAATGTGTTGTGAGCTGGTTGGTTAGAAGAAATTGCGGCTTAGTAATAAGCCCGCTAGATGTTCTATGTTTAACCATGGACGAAAAATAATTAAAATAAAATGAAATAAGCGTCACTTATTTTCTAAGTCAATTCAACAAGACAACAGTTCCGAAAAACATTTTAAATTATATTAAATGGGTTACACTTCGCGTAACAATATTCTGGCGCAGGTCCCGAGTTTCTACACTCGAGATATAAAGAAAAAATATCATAATAGCCAATCTGTCCGTGAAATTGAAGATGCGACACTCACCGGGTGCTCATGGGCTACGACTGCAAGAGGTACAAGTAAGTGATAAGGTGAGACTGCAGAATGGTAAGTGCTAAGATCGGGGTCATCGTGACCAGACAGCAGCTGAGGAGGTATCATACTTGCCGGAGACGTAGATCGTGGTATCGATAGCGAGTGAACCCACTTCTATTTCATTAGGCTCACCACGCTTCCTGGTTTGACCGGGACTATGGTCCTAATTCATAGTCTGACCTTAATGCTAAATACTAAATCAAAACTATTTTTACTGAAGAAATTAATATTTAAAGTAAAATTTGTCGTAGCTGAATTAAATAAGGGTGATTTTATTACTTCATGAGGTTGTATTCATAAACGGACCTGATATGCTCCAAACTGTAACGTGTTCCTCGCGGGAAGCACAAACGCCTGTGATCTGAACTGTAGCATTCCTTTGTGTATTTTACGTAATGTTTAGTTTATCTCCTTTATTGAATGAGTCTCCTTAAGAGTAATGACTATTATTTATTATCAGAAAATTACTTGAATGTCATGTTTACTTGGTGGTGTAATCAAATATCAGTGGTTCTAAACAAAATACGCGTTTAAACTTAGAAATTAAAAAACGCCGAAATTGTGCCGCGCACAGGATTCGTGGAATTTGATTTTTAACGCGGTGTACAGGTTAATGTGAGGTAATACAACCACGTGTTTTCCTAATTTAAGGACGCTTGAAAAAATTTATACGAAAGTCAACTATAATATATTTTTCCCAGTAACTAAATAGTTAAGAGTTAGGATTTAGTAATAAGGTCAGACTATGAATTCAGGTTTAAGTGTTTATTTTGTGACGGCTAAATTTCACCTCATCTTTATAAATATATAAATTAATAAATTAGATAATCTACATTCTAACAACTTTGAACACATCTTTTCGCGTTACTGGCAATACTTTTGTAAATATGTATATAGTACATACCATCACGCTGTCTCTCTGTCGGAGTAGGAAGAAAGGAGAGAGCGTCAGATTTTCCAATCTCGAGACACATCTCTCGGCTCTCCTACATGACATATTCTCAAACAGTTCTTCTTTCAACGATTTCTCTGACTTTTTAACTTCCTTCTTTCAAAACGTCATACGTCACATGATCTAACCATACTTCCCGTGGTCTTCCTTTATCACCACTTCCCCTCACATTTGCACCGTATATTTGTTTTATTAGTCGTTCATCATTCATTCGTTCCACGTACTCAAATCATCTCAAAGTGCTCTTTTTCATCTTACTCAACACACCAGCCGTAAGCTCACACTCATCCATAATCACTTTATTCCGTATTGTATCATACATTGCTATCCCATGTATTCTTCTTAGTGCATTCATTTCTAAAGCGGCTCTTTTCGACCTTTTTCCAAGTCCACGTTTCACTACCGTATATCAAAGTTGGTACAAAAATACTGCTGTAGAAAAATACTACCATTTTGACAGATTTTGATACTATCTTATTCGAGTATTTTTTTATATTTATTTTACATATAACAAGAAATATACATAATTTGCGAAAAAAACAACAGGTAATTTAATTTGGACACACAATTTTAATGGATCTGGATTTGTTGCCTTCATTCGTCGTGCCCCTAGTTAACTAGGTTTTTGCCTGTATCGCACTGAGGACATATAGCATGAAAAAATAAATCCATACTTCTTTCCGATTTCGGATTATATAAAACCCCGTTGCACATTCTCATCAACCATACAAACATCACTCCAGACATACCAAAACTTTCATCCCACAATATATCACACATAATCATATTTTTTTTTAAATAACAAAAAACACCACACTCAAGAGCTCACACAAATCTTTTCTACAAGTCATTCCTCTTGCGAGCCCAAATACTCAAACTCCTGTCGCAATAACAACCACGCTCCGATCGACTGCCTAAATTGTTTTCCTCCTTTTGCCTATATTAAATTCGGCACCCCGTTGTATATCATGGGAGCTAAATAGTTATATTGCCTTTGGGCAAAATATGTTTTAACGTATACATGTTTTAATGCCCTATCGATTAACTTCTTATCCCTTCAAGTCGTTCAACATTCCACCTTCCGAGAAAGACTATCTCAATAGCAGAATTCTTCACCTTACTCTATTCTTTCATTTCTCACCCATTAATCGCATTTACTTTTCCTTATACATATGTACGTTCTAATTAATAATTTATCTGTTATATTCATTTATAAATTTCACAACAGAATAAATCCACAATTGAGAATCTACATAAATTACGCAAAAACACAAAATAATTACACGATAGTGACAATCAAAGGTTTTAAACAATCAATTTTGACTTATTTTGGAAGCTTAACAATTCTATTTCTCAGTCATATCGCGAAAAATCCACTTTCATTTAGAACACAGCGTTTCTCTTCGATCTGGCGATTAGAGACTCCTTTGCATATCAACATACCACATCTCATTTTGCACATCTTGATTTGTGATTCATGCGACACGACTATGGAACAAACTTTCAAAAGTTATCAGGTGTCCTTAATCACGTTCAAGAGAAAATTGAAATTAGGTTACGTCAATCAGAATATGTACAGTATCATACAAATTTTTATTTGTATCACTTCCTCTTATCCTTCAACGAATTGTTTTCCTCAAGTCCTACCATTTTTATTTAGAGATTATTTTAAATTAAATAAATATTTTCTTTTTTTTGTAAAATTTGTTTTGGTTAATTTGTAGTTCGTATTCTTCGTACATTTGTAGTTTGTAAAATTTGTTTTTGTTCATTTGTAGTTCGTATTCGTATTGGTTCATTTGTAGTTCGTAATTTCTACGGATTTCTAACGAAATATGTGTTTTCTATACATACGGGAAAGTATCCAATTTAATTGCCGCATCTACAAACTTCGTAGGGTATCCAATTTAATTGCTGCATCTACAAACAAACTGGGGACACGACGACGACCTCCGTGGCCTGGTGGTAAGACACTTGTCTGCCGATCCGGAGGTTGCGGGTTCCATCCCCGCTGGAACCCAGATTTTTTTAAATAGGATTCCAGTCTGATTAACACTTAGGGGCTATAAACACATATTTCTGGTTGGTTGGAAGAGATTGCCACATGGCAATAAAATCGCCAGGTTAAAAAAACTTCATATTCTTACACTCAACATATTTGATATTTTGTACTTTATTTAATCTATCGATAAGAGTGACTTCGACTACCGAGTTAGAGCTTCTTGACAAGAATCTGCTCTCTAAACGGCGCTTTATAAATTATTATCTAATTAATACTATTGAAACAAATATGTGTGTTCAAAATAAGGTGATTGGAATAAAAAAATTCTATAGCAATAAGCCCACAATATAGTAAGAGTAACCCAAAACATAAGAGTTTTTTTTTATAGTTCTGTACACATATTTTTATCTCAATTCAAAGAAAATGTTTTTTTCTTGTTCCGATGTGAACAAGTAACATGGTAGATATAATTATGGTTACCAAGAAGCGCAATGGAGACCGGATTAGATTTCTTCGTGACACAGCATCGTGATTGTACCGAACTCCTCAATTTTATCTTGATTTTTTGCTAAGGCGATTCCCCTTGGTGAGAGTGCTTCATGACTATTTGTCGTGATATATTGTTGTCTTTTTCAACCGATGAAATTCATATATAATACATGCATTGTAGTGTTCTCAAAAAGTATTTATATATTTCTTTCCACCTACAATAATTAGATACTTAATTTGTTTATTTATTCAGTTTAAAAAATAATTATAGCCTAATTAACTTATATTCACCATTTAATTTTATTACACTTCCGTTATCTGCAGTACAACCTGGTGGTTTTATTACCTTGTGGAAATCCCTCCCAAACACCTAGAAATATATAATACTTACCAGATCTTAAGTGAAATTTTATTTTTTATTTTTTAAAAAAAAGCACGTATCAACGAAAATCAAATTCGTAACCATCTAGTTTTTAAGATACGCGTCTTACTAGCCAAGTCATGGGGGTCGATAGTTAATGTTGCAAATGAATTATAAACTGATTTTAACCTAATTAATCAATATCTATCATTTTAGATCTGAGAACTTATATATGTTTGTTCATGTTTCTTTTCAACAATACTTAAAACAACCTTTAGTATATCTTATTTTTATTTATTTATTTATTATTACACATGACAAGAAATATACACAATTTGAGAAAAACAACAGATAATTTGATTTGGGTATACAATTTTAATGGATCTGGGTTTGTTACCTTTCATTTGTCGTATCCCCAGTAAACTAGGCTTTTGCCAGTATAAAAACACATATGTATATAATGAGAAATCCGAACTTATGGCATATCGTTAAAAATGTTAAAACGTTTGTATTATTTAGGATTTTTTGTTATTTTGGAAGCCTAAAGTTCTATCAATCTTCTCGAAAAACATGAACACTTTTCCTTATAGTATTCAACGGTATAAGGACACAACATATTAGTTCGGTTAATTTTATTTAGATAAATATATTTCTATGTGTTATTAATTTACCAAGATCGCTATAAAAGCGCCTCCTTATTTATATAGTATCTCTTGTACCGGAACTTTTAAAGAGATCCATGCCATTTGTTTTGCGAGACTAATTGAAAGCAAAATCTTGAATGTGATAGGGCTAGCTATTTTGAATTACCGTGGATCGAAACATTTTTGCCTATATCATATTTGTATATACATATATATCACAAATCGTTTTTCTGGTGGGGTGAGTAGAGAGAATGGAGCGCTAGACTTTCCTTTCTTGACACATATATTTCACCCCTTCTACATCAACACAACTTCTACAATTCTGATTTTTTACATTTTCTTCTTACAAAATATAATTCACTTAATCCAATCATATTTTCCTTGGTCGTCCTCTTGCACGCCTACCAGTCAAAAATTTCACTGTATATTTGTTTTGTTAGTATTCTTCATTCTTTCGTTTCACGTGCCCAAACCATCTCAGAGTGCTCTTATTCATCTTACACAACATATTAAGTCTTAAGTTCACATTATTCTAATTGCACACATTTCTACGGCAATTATTCGATTTTTTTCAATCATTATCAAGTCTACTCTCTAAACAGCACTGTAGAAATTGTTATTTTTAATATTATTACACTTTTCCTTATAGTATTCAACGATATAAGGACACATATTACTTCGTTTATTTTTATTTCTAATTATCAAGAAAATTCCCCTATATATATTATAAAATGCATCTTTTATGTAGTCAATTCGCTGAGATTGCCGATGTATTTTACAATAGTCTGTTGAGATATAAAAGAAGGCTGATTTAGAATTTATAGTGTTGAATTTGTACTGTACTATTCTTGCTGAATGAATGTCAGGAGTGATAATCGGTGTGGTGAGGTGCGGGCAGTTGACTCGAGGCGGTTCCGTATCGTATAATAAACTTTTTATATTGTTGAATTTTTGAAATAATTTTCACTTGTGTACTTTCTTATTTATGTATTATTTCAATTATTTTATTGTGTTGACGTGTCTAATTTAATTTGTATTTGTTAATTTTTTATAAATATATTTTTAATTATAAGATACATACATACATTTAGTCCTTCCATTTCCCTATCGGGATAGGTAGCGTCAGATTTTTTTATTTCGATATACATTATTTTCCTCTTTCACAACTATACAACTCCTACGATTTCTATTCCTTTCAATGTTTCATTATTTCAAAATATTATTCATTTGATTCAACCACACTTTCCTTAGTCTTTCTCTCTTACGCCATCCACACACGTTTTAACTATATATTTGTTTTGTTAGTCTTTCTTTATTCATTCGTTCTACATGCCCAAACTAAAATTGATTTGTTAATATTGTAAATGAAAAACACACTACTTTAAAAAAAATGTAAAGCACAGTGTTCCGTAAATGAAAAATAAAAAAAATGTCTTTTACTTTTTTATACTGGAAAATAACGATTTATTTTATATTAAATTATGCGATTAACAATACTCGAAATTGTCATGGTATTATTTTACTATTATCCAAAGTGAAATGATAATAAATACACCCAGGACCATACAATATAAGAGGTTTCCATCGGTAACAATCCTTCCACAAAGCTTACTTTAGCAATTGCTATAATTCAAAACATTGCTTGCCCTGTTGGAATGCTAACAGTGGCAATAGAAAGTGAGGATGCATACTAAAGTATTGACAAACAAAAAGCTTGGCTGAATTTTAATTTAAGTGGGAAAAGTCAATATGTGAACAGTTTTCGATTCAGTTTACATATTTTTTTCAATAAGGCTTTTCTCTCTCTCTCTCTAGGATTTCAACGGATACGAATAATACAATAGTACTATTTGTTCATTTAGGGTCATGTTTTGACAGCGTCGTTCTATATGTTAAATGTCACATATTGTAGTATTTACCATCTATTGAAATATTCAAGTGTCACATATTGTAGTACTTACCATCTATTGAAATATTCAAGTGTCACATATTTTAGTACTTACCATGTTAAGTGTCACATATTGTAGTACTTACCATGTATTGAAATATTCAAGTGTCACATATTGTAGTACTTACCATCTATTGAAATATTCAAGTGTCACATATTGTAGTACTTACCATCTATTGAAATATTCAAGTGTCACATATTTTAGTACTTACCATGTTAAGTGTCACATATTGTAGTACTTACCATCTATTGAAATATTCAAGTGTCACATATTGTAGTACTTACCATGTTAATTGTCACATATTGTAGTACTTACAATCTATTGAAATATTCAAGAACGAAAAAAAAAATGAATATTATTGGTACTGTATTCAAGGCACAAATAAAAATCTTGAAAAATCTAGATGGGAGAGAAAAAAAGACGAAATAAAACATTTTAGAGTAACTAGGGTGTATCGCTCGCCATCAGGTCACTTAGTGTGTATCAATGTAATGATTTAATCCTCTTTTAAATGCAGCAATTGAAATGGCAAATATGTCATGTTTTGATATCCATCATTAGGTAGAAAAACATGGAAATGAAGGTTAATATAAAAAATAGCATTTGCACGTAATGGCATGTGCACACTATCTGCACATTACCATCTGATCTGTCACGCGCTGTCCACCCAACCGTGAGAGGAATACTATATTTACTTTATTCTTCCATGGCTCTAAAACTGTATATCCATAGATAACACAGTCTCTGCCTGTCTGTATCTCTCTCCTCTCTCTATCTTTCTCTCTCTTTCTGTCAAACTCTCACATAAACCCTTACTCATTCCCTCTTTTTCTCTCCGTTATGCTCAGGAGTTCTCTTATAGTCTTCTATCGTATTCAGTCAACGTAACTTGGGTTGTTGACCTTTATGGCGTAATTGGTAAAACGTTTGACTCCATCTGGTGGGTTTCCTACAAAAAGAGTCCTACTTTAGTAAAATAGTTCGTCTAATAATACTACTTACACGTGCTAGATGTGTGCGAGTGTTATTGTCCCGAAGGCTCGATTAATGAGGTAGAAGACTATGTTGTCTCCCAGTTACGTTCATTAACGTGTCTACTACTTACACGTGTTAGATGTGTGCGAGTGTTATTACTACTTACACGTGCTAGATGTGTGCGAGTGTTATTGTCCTGAAGACTCGATTAATGAGGTAGAAGACTATGTTGCCTCCCAGTTACGTTCATTAACGTGTCTACTACTTACACGTGTTAGATGTGTGCGAGTGTTATTACTACTTACACGTGCTAGATGTGTGCGAGTGTTATTGTCCTGAAGACTCGATTAATGAGGTAGAAGACTATGTTGCCTCCCAGTTACGTTCATTAATGTGTCTACTACTTGCACGTGTTGGATGTGTGCGAGTGTTATTACTACTTACACGTGCTAGATGTGTGCGAGTGTTATTGTCCCGAAGACTCGATTAATGAGGTAGAAGACTATGTTGTTTCCCAGTTACGTTCATTAATGTGTCTACTACTTACACGTGTTAGATGTGTGCGAGTGTTATTACTACTTCCACGTGCTAGATGTGTGCGAGTGTTATTGTCCCGAAGGCTCGATTAATGAGGTAGAAGACTATCTTGTCTCCCAGTTACGTTCATTAATGTGTCTACTACTTACACGTGTTGGATGTGTCCGAGTGTTATTACTACTTACACGTGCTAGATATATGCGAGTGTTATTGTCCCGAAGGCTTGATTAATGAGGTAGAAAACTATGTTGTCTCCCAGTTACGCTTTTTAATGTGTCTACTACTTACACGTGTTAGATGTGTGCGAGTGTTATTAATACTTACACGTGCTAGATGTGTGCGAGTGTTGTTGTCCCAAAGGCTGGATTAATGAGGTCGAAGACGATTTTGTTTAACAATTACGTTCTGTAATGTATCTGCATCACTAATGTACGAATGCATGAATGAACTTGGGCTGGCTTTAAAATGGAAATCACCAAGTTCAATTTAGGAGCAGAAAACACTTTCCTGGCATACATATAACTTAGTTACGATTGGGAATTAAACATTTGTATAAAGCGAACGTTTCATCACTAAATGATATGTGTAGTCTTAGTTAGATAAATATATTTCTTTGTGTTATTAATTTACCAAGATCGCTATAAAAGCGCCTTCTTATTTATTTAGCATCTCTTGTACCGGAACTCTTAATGAGATCCATGTCATTTGCTTTGCGAGACTAATTGAAAGCAAAATCTTGAATGTGATTGGGCTAGCCATTTTGAATTACCGTGGACCGAAACATTTTTGCCTATATCATATTTTTATATACATATATATCATATATACCACAAATCGTTTTTCTGGTGGGGTAAGTAGAGAGAATGGAACGCTAGACTTTCCTTTCTTGACACATATATTTCACCCCTTCTACATCAACACAACTGTTACAATTCTGATTTTTTACATTTTCTTCTTACAAAATATAATTCACTTAATCTAATCATGTTTTCCTTGGTCATCCTCTTGCACGCCTACCAGTGAAAAATTTCACTGTATATTTGTGTTGTTAGTATTCTTCATTCATTCGTTTCATGTGCCCAAACCATCTCAGAATGCTCTTATTCATCTTACACAACATATTAAGTCTTAAGTTCACATTATTCTAATTGCACACATTTCTACGGCAATTATTCGACTCTTTTCAACCATTATCAAGTCTGCTCTGTAAACGTCACTGTATAAATTGTTATTTTTAATATTATTACTATAAATCACGTTTTGAATTTATTGTCTGACAGTTTGACAACGCTTCTGACAGTTTGATAAACAAAATAATCCTAATAGTTGTAAAATTAGTCACGGTTCCATAAAACTCATTAAGATTTTCATATAACATTTACACAAAAGATTTTATTTTATTAACCATGTACACAAAATAATAAAAAAAAAACAATATAAAAAGAGTACACTGAATATCAAATATTTTAAGGCTTCATATATCTTTAAACGGCCCATGTTAGTCACGTAAAGCCTTCACATCATGTGGCATACGTCAGTTTCCAGGACACAGCTGGGCCGGCACAGAAGGTTCCACTTGTGTGCATAATACGCGGCAGCCTCGTGAAATATTCATGGCAAATGGCAACCCTCATTGCTGTCGTCTTCTGTTCCGTTCTCTGTAATATTGATGTCGACCCGAAGCGAGATACATTGCTGACAAATAATGCTACCGCAAATGTCTGTGTTGTTCCTTTTTTGGGTATTAATATGTAACACATTAATGTAAAAAACTCGAAGCTGCGAAAATTTTAAATATTTTTACTTTATTTGAGAACGTGAGAGTAAGTTTTGTTTTCGGCCGCTGTGGTCTAATGGTTAGCATTCATTCTAATCAAGCGGGTGCACAAGGTTCGATTCCTAATGGATTCACTTTCGAAGTGGATTGACTTTTAAACCGTTTATTTAAGATCGATCTGAATTTATGTTTTTCTCTAGGTTGTATACTGCGTATCACAAATAAGTATAACGTTTTTTTTTCTTTGTTTAAAGAATATATATGACCGGAGTCATAGGTATCCTTATACCCCAGAATACTGAGCGGAAAAATGAGGGATATAAGACAGCGTGGGGTTCAAACTAACGACCTTCCACACGGAAGTCCAGTGCGTTACCGCACGACCATGCACCTCGATATGAAGTAATTTAAATATAACACTTTATAAAACTGTGCCTTTCGGGAGGGTGCAACATATTAAACCTATGGATCGTCTTGGAATTTGAATTTCCTTGACATCGAAACTTTGGCTCTATTTTGTTAAGGATGTGTGCTTGCTGAAGTGCAACAGCTTGAGCACAATAAGCCAATACACAATCAGGCTTCTTCCATCAAGATGGCTTACAATTATTATCGATCGTGAGGGATCGCCTATCATTTATCCTTTAACATACAAAAGTTTGATGTTCATTATTTCATGTAATTCGTAAATTCAATTCTTTAACACAAAAGTTTAATGCAACTATATAATTCCTTTTAAATGCAACTAAAGTTTAATACAACTACAATATTTAATCCTTTAACATACAAGAGTTTATTGTTCATTATTTAATATAATACGTGAAAATGATTAATAAATGTTTATTGACAAGCGTTAAAACTTCATAATACTATATATGTTATTTACATCTTTATACCGATAACAAAAGAATATCCCTCGTGATTGAGTTTGATTGTCAGCCACCCTGTGGATGGAGGATGCCTGCGCTTGTATTGTCTTATTTTCTGAAAGTTGTTGCGTTTCAGCAATCACATAATCACTTCTTTGTTGGTGTATTTTTTATGACTGCATAAAGCCGAAGAACACTCTTGATGAGTGAATAACAAAAACACAAGAAATAAATTATAATTTCTAAATTTTCACTCAAGGCCTCTACGCCTTGAGTGAAAACCTGACTGGAATCTTTAATTACGTGTGCGGACCAAACGCACAAGAATAATTAACAAATAATGACGAACTCTTTGGTTTAGTTGATAAAACACCTGTCTTCTAGTCCAAGGGGGGTGGGTTGATTCCCGACGGAGCCCAGATTTTTTAAAATTGGTTCCTGTCTGGTTATTTCTTCATGGCTTATTGCCAATAGGCTGGAAGATATAGTAAGAGGTTATTTCTTCATGGATTATTGCTAATAGGCTGGAAGATATAGTAAGAGGTTATTTATTCATGGATTATTGCTAATAGGTTGGAAGATATAGTAAGAGGTTATTTCTTCATGACTTATTGCTAATAGATGGAAGATATAGTAAGAGGTTATTTCTTCATGGTTTATTGCTAATAAGTTGGAAGATATAGTAAGAGGTTATTTCTTCATGGCTTATTGCTAATAGGTTGGAAGATATAGTAAGAGGTTATTTATTCATGACTTATTGCTAATAGATGGAAGATATAGTAAGAGGTTATTTCTTCATGGTTTATTGCTAATAGGTTGGAAGATATAGTAAGAGGTTATTTCTCCATGGCTTATTGCTAATAGGTTGGAAGATATAGTAAGAGGTTTATGGTTTATACCGAAAATGTAACACAAATATTAATATTTTAAACTTTCATAGTTTGAGTGCTTGGGCTTGAAAGAGGAATGAATTGTGGAAGAGGTTTGTGTGAGCTCTTCTGTGTGGTGTTTTTTGTTGTTTTATATTTTTGTATAAATGTATTTGTTTTTGCTTTTTGATTGTGTGCGGTATATTGTGGGATGAATGTTTTGATGAAGTGTAAGGAGTTTGATTTCGCGTGATGTATACATATGTAATTGAGTGTCACTGTTTGTCAGGTTGATGAGAATGTGCAACGGGGTTTTACATAATCCAAAATCGGAAAGAAGTATCGATTTATTTTTTCATGCTATATGCCCTCAGTGAGATACAGGCAAAAGCCTAGTTTACTGGGGACACGACAAATGAAAGGCAACACACCCAAATCCATTAAAATTGTGTGTCTGAATTTAATTATCTCTTTTTTTTTCGCAAATTATGTATATTTCTTGTCATGTGTAAAATAAATATATAAATAGTAAGGAGAAAAAAGTTCCATGACGATCAGCAGGTTAAATCTCCTGCAGCTTTTTGGTGGGCAGAGTTTTATATTATGTATAATTTTTTGTGTTAATTAATAGTGCTTTAAGACTTTATGATACAGAAAAATCAATCTTGATGTATACTATAACAGTTTAAGTAAAAATCAAGTCAGGATATGAATCTGCCAGGAATGAAACCTTTGTCATCCGCTTGCTTAGCGTGAGTGTTAACCATTAGACCACGGCAGCCGACAAAATGTATTATTAAAATTTAAATACAACTCAAATTAAAATATTAAAACGAATGTGACTAATATCAAGTATTTTTATTTATTTATTTATGTATATATATGGTATATGAATATATTTTTTGTGAATATAAAATTTATGAAAAAAACCACAGATAATTAATTTAATATGGATACACAATTTTTATGGATCGGGGTTCGCTGACTTTAAGTTGTCGTGTCCCCAGTAAACTAGACTTTTGCCTGTATCTTACTGAGGACATAAATTTATTTATATTTTATCATCATGGATGAGCAAAGCGAAGTCCATCTATATTCCCGTTAAATTATATAATTGCCTCAAATTTATGATCCTTTTTTTTCCCTAAAATACAAGACACGAGAGGAGAAAAATAATACACATGTATACAAAATTGCATGAAAATGTGTAAAATTACATTTTTCATCCAACAAATGTACTCACATATTGCAATTCACGTTGAAACTTACATTTTGATAAAAAAAAAAAAAAAATTGACATTTATTTAAATGAAAGTTTCAACGATACACAGAACAATTACATTTTTTTTTATTAATTTGAAATTATTTATCTGAAAATTAAATAAATATGATTAAGTATTCTATTTTATAGTCAAATATTCCAACTCTTAAAATGTATGTAATTTTCTTAAATAAGATCAAAGTTAAGTATAATTTCATTAACTTTCAATAAGTATAATTTCTGTTAAATTAAAAAACTTCGAACTTTATGCCATTTGCCCACTTATAAAACAACGAGTCCAATCTAAAAGCCGGCTTTAATGTTGTTATAAAATTTTGGTTGCATAATCTTAAAACCTTTCTCGTTGTTTGTAAGTTGTCATCCTTGAAGATTTAGTAACTAAATCTACTTTGTCCAAGTTCAATGTACACGTAATGAATTCATCTAATTTAAAAACAAATCAAATAAAGAGGAATGCTTTCGTTTCAGTGCTTTCCGCAGGGTCCAACGATAAGTTTATATTCCCGAAAGGAAATGAGATGGTAACAGAAGGAATAAAGCCTGGAGCTAGACGACACCCCCTTATCCGGAGCCACCACCCCGTTCCGAGGAACCGTTCACACGAAACTTAATCTTACGTAACATTTTTTTCGTATATCATATATCACAGTGAACTTACATACTCGTACATACATACAGGAGCTGTTTGCCCATCTGAGTAGGAGCGCGCTTGGGGAGAGTTTCCTCTCTTAACGGCGGTATATAATTTGCCCTTTTTCAATTATTATTCAGCTAGGTAGGAAGAGGCATCATTGTCAATTTCAGCAGAAAAACACAGAAAGATGGTTATTTTTTTCATTAAAACTACTTACAGTACCCGGCGGTAATACATATCGGGTTTAAGAAAGAGACTGTCGGCCATAATCGGCTAACTTCGACTTTGTAAAGCCTCGTCTCTGTCGCACGATGAGCTAACAATCCGGTCCGGTAACGACTGACAAATCGTGACGGAACACGTGTATGGATGACAGAGACGACGCTCTACAAAGCCGAAGTTAGCCGATTATGGCCGACAGTCACTTTCTTAAGCCCAATGTGTATTATTTACCGTCAGATACTGTACTGATATATCAACAGCCCGTTAGGCAGAGAGAGCTGATCTCTAAACTTTTCACATGCATACGTTATGCGCATCTTTTATTATTCATTCTTCACCCCGCGAGTATAGGTGACGTCATCCTTCACCCCTCACGCTGTTTATAAAGCCTGCTTAGAGACCCAGTTGTTGACTTGGCAACATCGTCAGTCATCCTCCTCCGTGGGAAGACAGATGTTTAAATTCTTTCCTACGAACACCCAAACATTAGACTACCCATGGCTCTCTGACCATGGGAGTTTTAATGGCAAACTCTTTAGCTTCAATCTGGATCAATCCGTAGAGCACATTACGTAGTACTGAGATGATAATCGAGTCAGTAACTTCCGAAGGGAACCCCACTTAGCCTTACATCGGTTCATCTTTGGACCGAATGGCTCCTTCGTATGGCTCTAGTGACCAATGGGGGCTTATTGTATTATGGAATGAAACTGAGCTATTCATTCTTTTCATATTACATTCTTTCGAAATCTGGTCAATTTGATTGAGCCCTGTTGCCTTCGGTCTGCCTCCTCCTCGCGCACTTTGCATGTTTGACTTGCGATGGAAAACTATGAGTAACATGATAAGTTACTAAAACCGAAACCCCCGGATGGGGGTGCAGCGTCTTGCCGACTAACAAATGAATGCAATATTTTCCAACCAACCAGAAAGATGTTAAAGAGGCCTTAAGTGAAAATTAGACTAGAATCCTTTTGAAAAAAATCTGGGTTTCGATCGGATTAGAACCCGCAACCTCCGGGCTGGGGGACAGGCGTCTTACCAACTAGGCTACGAAGATTGTGAGATAGTTTGATCACGTGAACGAATGAATGACCGATATTTATTTCCTTCCGTGGTTGCAGTCCTAAGACTGGTTTGCAGCAATTTGAACTCTACTCCTCCATTCCCCCCTGTCCTGTGCGGCTCTTTTTAAGTCTGTGTATGTTGAGCAGCGCACGTCCACCAACAGGTCCTCCAGGTACTCTCGGCGTGGGCGTCCCCTAGAGTTTGTCCCCTCGGTCATGCCCTCCATTATGGCATGCAAGAGGCCCTCTTGTCGTATTATATGACCGATCCATCTTGCACGCCTTTCGGACAGGATCCTGAGCAGGTGCCTTCCTCCTTCGATTCGTTGGAGAACTTCTTCATTTGTGATGCGGTCTCTCCAGGAAATTCCTAATAGTCTTCTATAGGACCACATCTCAAAAGCCTCTAGTCTTCGTCTATCTCTTTCGGATAGGCACCATGTCTCGCAGCCGTACATCAAGATACTCCATACATAGGTCTTGATGAGGAGTATTCTCAGTTTAAGGTCTATATTATTTGATTCTATTATTTTCGACCTTTTATTAAATGCAAGTCTAGCCTGATGTATACGGCTGTCGACCTCGCTCTTGGACCGACCGTCCCATGTTATTTTGCTCCCGAGGTAGACAAACTCCTTGGTGTTCTTTAGTGGTTTACCCGACATCACTATTCTCATCTGGTGCTGCGCTCGGCCTACAGTCAGCAGCTTTGTTTTGTCTTTATTTATCTTCATACTGTAGTTATTTTGAAGAATGCTTTCCATAGTTGTTAAGGCCTCTTGTAGTTCCTCTTCACTTTCAGCAACCATAGCAATATCGTCAGCGAACCTTATCATATCCACCTTTTGCCCGTGTATCTTTACACCTTCTCTGTGACTCATTCTCTCTCTCAAGTCGTCAATCGCGCTCTGTATATAGGCGTTAAAAAGAACAGGTGACAGAGAGCATCCCTGCGCACCCCTTGTCTAATATTGGCTTTCTTTGTGTCTTCGTCACATCTGATTATAGCGGCCTCATTCTTGTATAGCGCCTGGATTATACGTCTATCTCTGTATTTGATATCAATTCTCTTCAAAATCTCGAAGAGTCTTTTCCATTCTACTTTGTCAAAAGCTTTCTCCAGGTCTATGAATGCAATGTATGTGTTTTGGTTTCTTCTTATTCTATTTTCTAGCAGTATTCGTAGAGACAGTACTGCTTCTCTGGTTCCCACACCTCTTCTGAAGCCATACTGGTCTCTGGAAAGGATGTTCTCTACTTTTGGTTCAATTCTCTTTAGAATGATATTAGTCAGTATTTTTGAGGCATGGGATATTAGGCTAAGAGTTCTGTGTTGCTCACATTTTGTCGTACCTGCCTTCTTTGGTAATGTGACAATTAGGCATTTCTCGAAGTCCTCTGGTATCTTTCCGGTCTTATATATTGTCTGTATCATTTTAAACAGGGCATCTGTGATTCCTTTTCCTGCTGCCTTAATTAGTTCGGCCGGAACGTCATCGATTCCGAGTGCTTTCCCGTTTTTGAGGTTTTTCAGTGCGAGGTCGAACTCTTCTCTAATGATTGGGTCTCCCAGATCATCCGCGTCTACCTCATTTTCTCTCTCTATCAATGCTTCACTGTCAATATTTCCCTTGCCATTGTACAGCATTTCGAGATATCTTTTCCATCTCTCTCCTATTTGGTCATTTTCGAATAGTATTTTGCCGTCTTCTCCTTCTATTGCATTGCTCTTTCCGATTCTCATCCCAAAGAAGTCCTTCACCGCAGCGTGAGCTCTTTCTGCATTTCCTCTCTTGAGGTCGTCATTTATCTCAACGCATTTATTCTGATAGTATGTTTCTTTTGCTATTCTTGACTCTCTATTTATTTTGTTTCTTAGCATTTTGTATTTCTCTTGTGATTCATCTCTTTTATCATTTTTGAGCTCTCTTCTTTCTTTTATCATATTGAGAATTTCATCGGTAATCCATTCCTTCCTTGCTTGGGGTCTTTCTTTACCTATAATTTCCTCTGCCGTAGTTTTTATCTTCGACTTTATCTCTCCCCACATAGCATTCACGTTCTCCTCTTCCATTAGGTTACACTCTTGTGTCTTTTCCCTAAAATTGTCACTGACCTCTTTTATCTTTAATACCTTTGTATCCCATTTGAAATTATTTCTCCTCTTTAATTTTTTCAGTTTTAGAAGACTTTTGGCCATTACCATATTATGATCACTATCTATATCTGGGCCGGAATAACTTCTGCAGTCTTTTATTTGGTTCTTAAATCTATATCTAACTATTATATAATCTATTTGCAGTCTTTGTCGGTCTCCAGGGGATTTCCAGGTGTATCGCTGTCTTGGGTGGTGTTGAAAACAAGTGTTTTCTATCACTAATTTGTGTTTTTCGCAGAATTCTGTTAATCTGTTTCCTCTGTCATTTCTTGTACCTAGCCCAAAGGGCCCTACGCAAGTTCCTTCGCTTCCTACTCCTACAACAGCATTCCAATCCCCTAGGAGAATCAGATTTTCGCCTGCTTTTATCTCTAATATAAGGTTATCTAGCGCACTGTATACATCTTCCACCTCTTCGTCGCTATGACCCGATGTTGGCATATATACTTGGATAATTACAGTGTCAACGGGCTTAGTTTCTATTTTGACTAGAACAATTCTTCCACTATATTGCACGTATCCTTTAACCCTTCTTCCCCACTCCTTGCATAGCACAACGCCCACTCCTCCTTGACCAGGTCTGTCCTTTATGCATCCTGTGTGTATGATTCTGTAGTCACCACTCCAGAAATCTCCACAATCGGGCCATCTCATCTCTGCTATACCTAGAGCATTCAAATTTTTGTTCTGCATTTCGACTTTCAGATTATCCAGTTTGCTGTTTTGCAGTAATGTGCGGGCATTCCACGTTGCCCATCTCGCTATTTGGTTTTTTTTTGTATTTGGTTTCTTTGGTTTCATCGTTGATTTTGTGAATCCACCATCTCGAGCAGTCCCCACCCGGAGATCCGAATGGGGGACTATTTTACCTCCGGAGAATTTTACTTGAGATTGAATCATGTTTTGCTGGTTCTTGGGATGCCATATTTATTTAAAAACATCAATTAATCGATATTTATTTTTAAAAATATTCGAATAAACGGTTAGCTTGATGTCGTGTGAACGGCTCCTAAGAATTTTTCGCTGTGCCCACCCCAGGTGATCTTACATAATTTGGGCAGAATGAACAAGCAAAAACATCAATCCGATACTTTTACGAGCATCACGCGCAATTTGTCACCTTTTTTAACATATATGTACCACTGTAGATAGACTCTGAGAACACTTCAAGCCTCTAATTCAATGTTCCACTTCAGTTTTACTTGTCCGGCTGAGGAGTAAGGTGTCCTTAAATCGGGCCGACACTCCGTGCAAAGTTACCAAAAAGACAATGGAAACATTTACAAAATAATGTTAGACTTGCTCCGCCATAGGCATGTTTTAAAAAGTAATTGATAAAACTCGAAATTTCAAATCAGTATTAAGTGTATGCTTCCCATTTTGTAATTTATCATACCAGTGTTCATTCCTACTGACATCGATCGATTATATCTCACATGACTGTACATATACATACTCGTACATACATATCATCACGTCATTTATTTGTCGGGGTAGGCAGAGAGGCCTTCGAGAGAAGAGTATTACGTAGGATGCTGGACCCCGTGAATGACGGCGAAACCTGGCGAATACGATGCAACGACGAGCTATATAATATCTACAAAGCTCCCAGGATATCTGTAAATGTCAGACTGAGCAGATTGAGATGGGCCGGACATGTGTAGAGAATGCCGTCATCGCGAGCACCCAAAATAATCATGGAAGGACACCCGGGTGGGAGAAGGAGAGTGGGCAGGCCAAGGCTGCGATGGGAGGACGAAGTTGAGAGGGACGCAACCCGGCTGCTACAGGCGCAGAATTGGAGGATCGAGGCGGAAGACAGGAGGAGTTGGAGGCGAAGATTGACTTGAAGATTGCCAAAACTCGATATGGGCTGTAAGACCATCGAAAGAAAGGCAGAGAGGACAAAGCGTTTTCCTAACTTGACAGACATCCTTAGTTTTTTCCACATCCATACACGTCATACAACCTCTACGATTTCTCTTTCTACTATTCCTTATTTCAGAATATCATTCACTTGATCCAACCATACTTTCCTTGGTCTGATAGAAAAAGTGAGAAGAAAGTGTGAGATGCTCAGGGTGCCTTTTTTAGTGGAAGAGGATGTGTGGTTCAGATTTTCTCTTAGCGTATACTTGTGGAAAAATGTATGACAAAAATTAAAAAAGTATTTTGTGCGTTTACGGAATTAGAAAACGCATATGACTGCGTGATAAGGAACAAACTATGGAAAATATTGAATGAATATGGTGTTGAACGTAGATTAATACGTGGTATTGCGGAATTATACGCTGAAAGTAGAGCGCGTATTAAAGGGAATGGTACCTTGACCGAATGGTTTAATATTTCGAAAGGAGTAAAGCAAGGATGCGTTATGTCTCCCTGATTATTCAATATTTATATACTCGTAAATTCATGTGTGAAGAATGGGAACGTATGCGGATTGTGATATGCAGATGACATGGTAGTGATAGCAGAAAGTGAATAGCAGAGTTTGATAAGTATATTTTATGAGAGATTCGAAGAAAAATATTTGAAAATGATGTTGCAAAATCTAAAGTGATGGTGATAGAAAAGTGGGAAAAGAAAATAAATGTGACACTCGAATGAAAAATTGTAGCATATTAAGGGATTCTGCTGTTTGGTTAGTATATTTTCAAATGATGATGAAATGGTAGCATATTAAGAGATTCTGCTGTTTGGTTAGTATATTTTCAGATGATGATGAAATGGTAGCATATTAAGAGATTCTGCTGTTTGGTTAGTATATTTTCAGATGATGATGTATTTGTAGCATGTTAAGAGATTCTGTTGTTTGATTAGTATATTTTCAGATGATGAAATAATTAAGAAGGATATCAAACGGCGTGTAGCATTAGGAAACAAAGTCAATGGGACACTAAAATCTGTATACTCGAACCGGACAGTAGAAAAATCTGCTTCGCTTACTTGATTGTTGTTATTTATACTGTCCTTAACATAACCAACTTATAGCCCTGTATAACAAGTATATTGGAGAGTTAACGCCTATCCTTCGGCAAGATTTCACCTCTTTCCCTGCGAAATTATTCAATTTACGCGGTAATCTGGCGCAAAATGGAATTGTGTATGCAATCATAGATCCGCGGCGTAAATTGCGTTAGTCTGAAACTAGCCTTAGCATTGCCAGCGTTGCGGCGTCCCGACTTTAAGATATGCCACATGGCAATATTAAAAAGAAACATTTCTTTAATATTACCGCTGTGAGTACTATTCGATTCACCTAAATAATTTGTGATTACTTTTCGTTCTTGGGGGAGGAATTCGGACCCGAGTGTCCTCCCATTATGTGCGTGCCTGCAGGGGGAGCGATATTGCCTTCGTTGGAAATCGTTATTATAGACTAACTCCTAACCATAATGAAACCTTTTTTTTTCGAAAATTGAACTAAAATTACCCGGTTAGAAGTCACGCGTCTAAATTATCTGCTAGATGGCAAATATCACCACTTAACAACTACTAAAAATGGTGTTGACTTTTCCCGTCTCGTTCCAGCACTGTACCCTGCTTGGTATGAGTGAAGTAACAGCCATCGTTTGTCATGGCATTACCATATCTGTTTAAAATTTCACATGCTCTTGTGACACGCGTGATACGCCATATAAATTAATATCACGTCTGTCTATCTGATTTCCAACTAATATGAAATATAATTTCGCTCACACACGTGTTATCATGCTAATTATCTGATCGAGAAGAGACAGATGATAGCTAGGGACGTGTGTTATAAGTTGTATTGGAATCTTGACATGGCTTGGCCACGTTGTAACATATTTTATTCCCAATTTTTCTTTCCTTCCCACAATCGATTCATTTTCCTTTTGATTGCTGATATCCAATTAAAAAATTTATTATTTGTATCGTTTATGAAGTTTGTACAAATAAATAATAAATAAATATTTCTTGAATCTTCGAAAATGCTATAGTTTCACTTTGTGGTGCCATGTTTTACGTAAAAGGAAAAATAAGTAAATAAAAAACTTATTTTATATTTTTGTGTTTCCCACAGGTTTATTTTAGATTTACAACCGGTTTCGAAGACCATCGTCTTCATCGTCAGGTGAAGATAAACTAAATTGTTAAAAATATATTCTGTACAAGTGTAAATAATATAATATAAGAGGGATGAGGTAGGGGAAGAAAAGTGGGGAGAGATATGATACAATGGTGAATGGGGCGGGGAAAAATGAAAGTGAATCTTTAAGGATTTTAAATTGGAAACATATTAAGCAGAAGGCTATTATGAAAATTGGTTTGGTTGTTGATGATATTTATTTAGTTTAAATCAGCATGCAACAGTTCACATACAAATACATTCTCTTACGACATTTTTTGATGCCACATTTATTTTAATTTTAAATTAATCAGCAGTTTTAAAATAAAAAGTTTTTGAATTACTTGTGCTTACATTTTATGCCATATTTTTTCATCGTTTTGTTAAAAAATGTTTTTTCCGTTTTGATTGTGTGTTCCACTTTTGATGTTTTTCAACTTTGTTGTTGATGTAATTTTTGGTTATATGATGTGTTGTGAGGTTTATTTGTTTGCTGTTTTCATTTGAATTTTGTTTTGTTTGTTGCATATTTTTTGTAATTGAAATTTTATTTAATGTAAAGGTTGTGACCGTTATAAATAAATACATATCAAAACATCAATTGTGCATAGTTTTAAGTATATATAAAATATAGGTTGAAGATATCTAAGGTTTTTACTTAATTTAGATCACATCTTAAAAACATAAGTTTAACAGGTCTATTATAACAAGTCTTACATTAAATCAAATGTCTTAAAAAACGATACATACCATCAAAAGGGGTGGGCAGAGAGGACAGAGCGCCAGACTTGACTACTCGACAAACATCCTTCGGCTCCTCCACTTCTATAAACTTTCCAATTCAACTTCTACGATTTCTCTGACTTTCTACATTTTTTCTTTCAGAATATCAATAATTTAATCCAAACATATTTTTCTTGGTCTTTCTTTCACACGCCTTCCATTCATATTTTTACTGATATGTGTTTTGTGAGTATTTATTTCTTCATTCATTCGTTCCACATGTCCAAACCATCTCATCGTGCTCTTTTCCATCTTACTTAACACGTCAGCCTTAAGTTCACATTCATTCCTTATAATTTCATTCCGTATTCTATTATACATTGTCTCTCCGTGTATTCTTCTCGATGCACGCATTTGTTCAGCTCCTATCAGTGATTTTCCGTTGTGGACTATCATCTTAGCAGATTCATGCTGTGAATTATATTTTTTTGCATATAATTTCTTAGTAACATCCGTAGAATCGATTTTTGATGGAGTTAAAAATAAAAACCTGAATTATGTAAATATTTATTTTTATATTTGAATTAACGTATTCAAATTCCGTAAACTGATGAATTTTATTTACGTATAAGCAAGTTATGGTGATATTCGTAAATCAATATTGTTTAAATACCTATTTACTTATTGAAAAAAAAATGTTGAAACTTAATCAATATTTAGTTTTTAAATGTTTACTTACAATTTGGTATGTTTGCATGTCAATAGAATTAAGTCAATTAAACGATATACAATAAATAAAAAAATAACAAACTATAGATATACCATAAAGGAAAGTTCCATATATAATAAACCTCTCATATATGATATAAAACGATTTCATATATTTACCCATAATCACGTAAGTTACCTCTCATATATTTACCTATAATCACATATGTTATGTTGTACGCATCAAGAGTACAGGAGCAACAACACATCTTCGAAAAACACAAACAGTATAAAACAAAATACTTACTATGACAGTCACGGTTTCAACAAGAACCGGAACTTAAAAATCTCATTTTTTATTTGCTAATTTACGGTGAAATTCTTTTAAAATGAACATAGATTTAATTAGAATTTCCCTTGGTGTGTACGCAACACTACGCTGTATAACGATACTAGACTGTCGTTAATTGGATATTTTACTGTTTATCTGGTCAAACGGTTTTACACTTCCATTTCAAGCCAATTAGATCCTCTCATTAACACATTCAAGCTCACAATCTCCAAAACGGCCAACCAAATCCTCTATGTCATCCCAATTGTTCAAGAAGGCGCTCCATGAATTTACGCATAAGAAACTGTTCATTTAATCAGCTATGTAATTTTTTTAACATAACACAGGATGAGTCGGCATACCAGGGAGAAATTCATCATACCAGAGAGAAAAGTATAAAATATTTCATCTTGTCATCCAACGAAAAAAAAGCAGTATGAAGAGAAACGAGAAAGAAAAGGCGCCTGAAAAGGGCAACATTAATACAGAAGATCAACAATTAACTTATTTGTTCAAAGATGCTAGAATAATTGAGGTCATTACTGTATCATTGATTAAATTCATTAAAAAACCTCACCAAGAAAAAGAAAGCGGATTATTTGATCAGGTCAAAAGCAATATTTGCGTTTCTTATTTTATAATACCCATTAAGTATTTAGCAAACACTTGCTAATGGCCCATTGAATATGGGTAAGTCTGAATTTCAAATAACGAGATGGTGAAAACTAATTAATTGCGAAACATTATTACCTCAATAGAAACGATGCAACACACCTGTGCATTTAAATCGGTTTTTTTTATCCAAATCGGGAGGACATTAGAACCTGACGATCAATACATATGTAAAAATTTGCGATTTAAAATCGGAATAATAAGAATATCCATAGTCAATCGCTTAAATTAATTAAATTTGAAGTCAAACGTGATAATAATTGAAATTTTATTGCTAAAAAACATCGGACGATCGGACTTCTAAGTTACTTAACGCATTATCTAAAGTCATAAGTGATATTAACCTTTCCCTATCTGTTCTAAAAAAATCCGCGCATTCCGGTGTCGTGTATTCAATACACATGTAAAAATGAGCGATTTAAACTCGGAAAAATAATAATATTCATAGCCAATCGCTTAACTTAATTAAATTTGAAATCAAAAGTGATAATAATTTAAATTTAATTGCTGAAAACATGAAAAAAACATCGGCCGACGTTCACAAAACGGGCGAAGAGACCACCTCAAACGAATGCCCGGGAGCTACTGAAGCAAGCGAACTGATATTCTATTTCTTGCGTTCCCATATACCGAAGTACAGTGAAAGTGAGACGTGAATAGCGTCACTTCCTCAACCATGGCGGTTTTTTAGAATGAATATACTACGTCACACATTGGCACACGTTTGATTGTATTGGAGAATTTATTCCCGATTTTCACAAAATATCTCTGATGTGGCCGATAAGTGCTAATTATTATTAATATTATTTTTTCATTCAATGCGTAAATGTATAACGAAGGAATACCTAAAATCTGAACCCAGTGTTTATCATATTTATAGAGATATTGAAGGTTTTAGAAGCAATGTGTACTAGTTACACATCACCGGACAGGAAGGGTTAACCATTACTCCCTTCCCCTCTCATGTGCTTATTACAATTAGAAAAAATATATAATTTAGTTAATCTTCAAGACGGGAGGTCATTGAAATCAGTAGTAAACACTAATAAAACAGTGGTGATTACATAATGGAAATAAAGTGTTTCATAAAAAAAAATATAAACACATCACAAAGTGAAACAAATATCTTTTCTAAGAGTCATGAAATAAACAATGACAGTTTTTAGTATATTTTATAATTAAGCGCATAGATAGATTATTTTTTTATATAACTACAAAAGAGCCGTATCCTTGTCCTCTCGAGGTATTGTGAATATGATTCTCTCTTGATTCTAATCGCAGGATGCACTACCGCTTTAATTTTTTTTCTCGAGTATTGTCACTTCTGCGACAGTAATTTCCCATTTCTAATTTTCTCTAGAAAAAGACAAATTCAAGAATGTGATTTTTTTACATTACCGACTGCGCCAATTGGTGCGTGCTGTGGTGCAGGCAATTCTCAGAAGAAAATCTGGATGAATTTATTGATCTAATTTTACGGTGCCGTTTTACCGACTGCGCCAGTTGGTGTGTGCTGTGGTGCAGGGAATTCTCAGAAGAAAATCTGGATGAATTTATTGATCATATTTTACGGTGCCGTTTTACCGACTGCGCCAGTTGGTGTGTGCTGTGGTGCAGGGAATTCTCAGAAGAAAGTCCGGATGAATTTATTGATCATATTTTACGGTGCCGTTTTACTGACTGCGCCAGTTGGTGTGTGCTGTGGTGCAGGGAAGTTTCAGAAGAAAGTCTGGATAAATTTATTGATCATATTTTACGGTGCCGTTTTACCGACGGCGCCAGTTGGTGTGTGCTATGGTGCAGGGAATTCTCAGAAGAAAGTCTGGATTAATTTATTGATCATATTTTATTACGCCGTTTTACCGACTGCGCCAGTTGGTGTGTGCTGTGGTGCAGGGAATTCTCAGAAGATAGTCTGGATTAATGTATTGATCACATTTTACGATGCCGTTTTATCGACTGCGCCAGTTGGTGTGTGCTGTGGTGCAGGGAATTCTCAGAAGAAAGTCTGGATTAATTTATTGATCACATTTTACGGTGCCGTTTTACTGACTGCGCCAGTTGGTGTGTACTGTGGTGCAGGGAATTCTCAGAAGAAAGTCTGGATTAATTTATTGATCACATTTTACGGTGCCGTTTTACCGACTGCGCCAGTTGGTGTGTGCTATGGTGCAGGGAATTCTTAGAAGAAAGTCTGGTTTAATTTATAGATCACATTTTACGCTACTATAATCGAGTCAATAATTTCCGTAGAAATCTACCTTACATCGGTACATCTTTAGATTGATTGGATCAAAGGAAAGTTTGGACTCAGTTTTCTCTTTTTTCGCTGACAGTAAATCTGAGGTGGTATTTGTGGGTATAATTTTTGTTGTCATTTATTAATTTTCTATTTTTTTCTTAATCTGTATAAGAGCGTGAGCTGAAAAACATGTGATATCCTCGCGGCTGGGCTCGCCCTTTATTGGTAGGGTGTATCTTGACCACCGGGGGATTTTATGAAATGAGCTCAGACCTTTTGATAGCTCCCTCTTAAATGTATTTTCTTATTTTAATCTTGAGATATATGTGCCATTTCTGAATGAATTTATACAATATATGTACATACTATCTTTATGTTGCTATCAATAAACCTTCATCTTCCCAGTGTCATGTCAGGTCCCCCCAACGTTGAATATCACTTGAGAGTATACATCTTTGTCCCCGGTAGCCCGAAAAAGATCTCCAACGCCCCTTATGCCAGTCCAATCGCGTATATTGCGGAGCCAGGAGATTTGCCTCCTGCCAACACCTCTTCGGCCTTCTATTTTGCCTTGAATTCAATAAACCTATATTTATTTATTTATTATTTTGGTGCATTCGAAATTTTCTAAGAAAGTGTTAAAAACGTTTTAGGTTGTTTGAACTCCAGACGTTGAGCCACTTTATAAGTATATTTACAGTACTGCGAGTCATTTTCCTTTTCGTGCGATATCAGACATTAAGTTTGTCGTCGCTACTATGCTTTACACACTTAGGTGTGTTCATGTTGGAGGAGGAACCATTTGACCCGTTCATATTTTATTACAGTGTGTGATGTCGCGCTAATAATAAATAAGAAGATTTCGATATTTTGTTGTTGATACGTGCTAAACGGTAACTTATTTTGTCCCCCATACCAGCGTAGGAGCTGGTGATCGAACTGAACTGAATACACTGAACTGAACTGAACTGAAATGCATGTACAAGCTTTGCTTTGGTCAGTTAGACTTCCACATTATTTCCACTCGATATTTAGTTCACACTTTGTGAAAGGAGCTAATTGTCCCAGGGCGAATTCGAGCCTCGCTACGCTACTGTTTTTAGAATTAGCAATGAAGCATAAATTTATGAGTATTATGGCCATTTCATTAATTTGTGTTAC
The DNA here is from genome assembly GCA_949825065.1 of Odontocerum albicorne. Taxonomy (NCBI): domain Eukaryota; kingdom Metazoa; phylum Arthropoda; class Insecta; order Trichoptera; family Odontoceridae; genus Odontocerum; species Odontocerum albicorne. Next base: position 10,087,373 of record OX463847.1, on the reverse strand, counting down.
CAACTTAACGAATTTTTTGCGGATATTATAAACTCACACTAATACTCAGAAGTCACATAATTAAGTACATAAAAGCTAAAAGAACCGCTCAAAAGGGCAATTAGGAAAAGTCTAAACGTTAAAATGTGATCGGCAATACAAAGCCTACAATTAAGAGTAGCTTGGACGTGTTACGATAAATTACCAAAGCCAATTTGTCAAGCCCGTTGGACAAGTTGCAGTATTGTATTATATTATGCTTTCGCTGCATAAAGTACAACTTGTCGGGTATATTGTCACAGGTTTCGTTACATAAAGTTCAAACTGATGGGGTATTGCCACATGTTTCTTTGCATAAAGTACAATCTGACGGGTTTATTGCCACATATTTTGTTCCATAAAGTATAATCTGATGGGTTTATTGCCACATGCTTCGTTGCATAAAGTATAACCTGATGTGTTTTATTATTACATATTTCACTGCATAAAGTACAATCTGATTGACTTATTGCTACATGTTTCGTTGTGTAAATTTAAACCTGATGGGTTTATTGCCACGTGTTTCGTTGCATAAAGAAGAACGTGAATGGCTTATTGGCACATGTTTCCCTGTATAAAGTTCAACCTGATAGGTTTATTGACACATGTTTCGTTGCGTTAAGTATATCCTGCTGTCTTTATTTACACATATTTCGTTACGTAATGTATATCATGACGAGTTTATTGCAAGTGAACCGAAAAAAATTATGTGTGATGCTTTGTTATTCAAAGGATCTTGCCGTGAACAGATCGAAGATACATTATATTGCATTATATTACACTTTTGTTGTATATAGTACAGCCTGGCGAGCTTTTTCCACGTGGTAATATCTTCCAACCAACTAGAAATATGTTAAATATGCTTTTAGTGAAAATCAGATTGGAATTAATTTAATAAAAATCTGGGTACCAACGAGAACCGAACCCGCGACCTCCGGGTTAGGAGACTAGCTACTTACCAACTAAGTCACAGATGTTGTCATTTTAAGATCAGAAAAATATGAAACTTTAGCACAGATACTTTAGCTTAGATTATTTAACATTCTAAAGTGAATTGTAAAATCAAAAATATGAATAAAATGGAGATTACTTACAATTTGTCTATGGGGGTTTTTGCCAAACAGGGTCCTTTCTGTAATATTTTAAATTTTGTTAAAAGCTAGCTGTTTAAAATTGTTCAGTAAAGTTTTTATAAAATATTTTTGACTTGATATATTCTCATAGTACGTGGAAGATTCTGAGAATTAAATAAAAATAATTGTGCGTCGATCAAGAACAAGATACCAGTGTGTCGCGTGACTTAGGCGGATTTCTGCGTACGGCACGGTCTGCCACCATAACTCCCAGGAGTAGCACCACAACACGATAGTCCAACACATCGACAGCAGCGGACTAGCTCTTACAGAAAGTTTTAATTTTCTTAGAATATATTTCATCTCTTGTAAAGTACTCTTCTCTTTATATCCGAACTGTTGATAATGATGGACTATCTTCCTCATCGTCATCATCGTTGCTGAACCTCGTAATCGAGGATCCCTTCGCCATTCCAATGTTAATCTCGAGCTGCTCTTCAATGTTGAACAGTTCAGTTCGATCCCACCTTCACCCACTCTATTATGGGTGACAAAATAAGTCCCCATCCAACGCGATCTACACTAGAAGATCAAAATCTTTATTTCTTTTATGAGCGCGACGTCACGTAGTAACAAAGAAGGAACTGCCCAAAGGGACTCTTTCTCCGGTGGCGACACAGCGCTGCATGACTCGCAGCGCAAATTTCTTTTTCTTCTTAAAAATAGCTTAAGGCTTGGAGCTCAAACAGCCTAGCAAGTTGCCAGTACTTTCAGAGAAAATTTCAAATGCAACAAAACTATCCTTTGCCGCCACTCGATCGGAGTAGCCAATCGGTTCAAAGATGAACCAATGTAAGGCTAAGTGGAGTTCCCTTCGAAAATTACTGATTCAATTTTCATCGCAGAACCACAGAATATGCCCTGCGAATTGATCCAGATGGACGCCAACATTGCAACGGGTCGAAGGGACAAGATGAAACTAAAGAGTTTGACATTTAAGTTCCCATGGCCAGGGAGAAATTGGGTAGTCCTATATATAGTTTGGTTGTATCCACAGGGAGTCGAGGCGCGCCCTGGTGCAAGGAAAGAATTTAAATGTCAGAGTTCCCACAGAGGATGACGACCAACGATGTTGCCAAGTCGACAACTGGGCCTCTTGCCAAGCTTTAAAAAACGCGCGAGGGGTCATCCCTTGCAAGGGGTGAAGGCGGACGTCACCTGTACTCGCGGGCTTTCCCTTACCGAGATGGATAATCGCGCCGCGTCGCTTCAACTTTGACCATGTGATATTCTGTGAGAGAGCAGCCATATCATAGACGCGCACTCCCTCCTGCAGACGTTACATATATGGATCCTGCTGAGTCGCCTGGTAACGTGACGCATGTTCAGCATTTAGTATTATGGTTGTTCTATATAATATTATTTTGTATGCTCAAAAATTACAAAATTTCAAGATATATATATTTTTTGTTTAAATGCCATTCAACCATTAGGGAATGTGGCACTTCCACAGCCTCCATGGACCCCACATCACTGCTAGTAGTATTTTCAATGGTGGTTAGTGGGATTTGTGATTATTAAAAATATTTATGATCAATATGTTGCATATTCCTGACAATATTTTTATGTAATACATAAATACATTTTAAGCGGGTCTTTAAATAAATAAATACAGGTTTATTGATAGCAACATAGTATGTACATAATACATTTAGACACATTTCAAGAACACATTAAAAAGAGAATACATTAAAAAACAGAAGCTATCAAAAGGTCTGGGCTCATCTAATAACATCCCCCCGGCCAAGATACACTCCACCAATATAGGGCGAGCCCAGCCACGGGGACACCAGATGTTTTTCAGCACACACCCTTGAACCTTTAATAGGTTAAGATACTTGGACAATATTTTGCCTGTTTTTCAAGTATAAATAAACAAGAAGGCGCTGCGTTATAACCCAGACTCGCAATTTTCCAGACCGGCTCTGATTTTTCTTGTCGTTCATTTGGATAACTCCAAACTTTCAGGACTCTTGAACTAGTTAATATAATTTATTAACTAGATTATTAATATTTAAACACTATTTACTAGTTCGTCCCAGGAAAGGCATGTAGAATGAACGCGTGCCTGCAAACTTTCTTCGCTGCTTTTGAAGAAATATCACCACACATTATGTCTAGAATCGACATGTCGTCCCATACATTACCCCATCAATGATGTATGTTATGTTTATATTTATGAGTTATTGATGTCTGGTTACAAACGTCACTTTCAGATATTCGTTTATTTTTTTTTAATTTATCTATTTGAAAAATAATACAGCTTTTTTATACTAATAAGATACAAAAATACAAGACAATTACATGATTTCTGTATAATAATTTTAACAAGACAATGAAAGAAAAATTATAGCGTAGAAAGGGAAGGGATCAATGCACTTCCAATCAATGAAAGGTATAAGTAACAGTCTAGGTGTTTTTGATCATTTTTAATTGTCTTTAATTTATAAATATATGTAAGGTTTATGACAATGTAACACAGAATACGAAATGAAGTGATTTGGGACAAATGTGAACTTAAGGCTGATGTGTTGAATAAGATGAAGAAGAGCACTCTGAGATGGTTTGGGCATGTAGAACGAATGAATGAAAAGATACAAACAAAACAAATGTGCAATGTAAATTTGGGTAGAAGGCGAAGTAAAGAAAGTATGGTTCAATCAATTATATTTTGAAAGAAGGAAACGTAAATGAAGTAGAATGAAAGGAAGAAAAGGAGGGGGGTTAAAGTCTAAATAAATGCTATATAAATACGTACATTGAGGAGAATAAAAGGTGTGACAATGTATAATAGAATACGGAATGAAGTGATTTGGGATGAATGTAGTATAAGTGTGCCGATGCCGATGAAATCTATAATGTAGTATAAGTGTGCCGACATACTCACCTATAACGTACTATAAGTGTGCAGACATACTCACCTTTAATGTGTTAATAGTGTGCAGACATACTCACCTATAATGTAGTATAGGTGTGCAGACATGCTCACATATATTGAAGTATAAGTGTGCAGATATACTCACTTATAATGATGTATAAGTGTGCAGACATGCTCACCTATAATGTAGTATAAGTTTGCAGACATACTCACCTACAATGTAGTATAAGTGTGCCGACATACTCACCAATAATGTAATATAAGTGTGCAGACAGTCTCACCTATAATGTAGAATCGTTTTGCATACATACTTACCTATAATAAATTATAAGTGTGCGGACATACTCACCTATAATGTAGTATAGTAGTGCATACATACTCTCCTATAATGTTGTATAAGTGTGCAGACATACTGACCTATAATGTAGTATAGTTGTGCATACATCTACTTTCTGCTCTATCTACTCTCTACTCTCTGCTCACCTATAATGAAGTATAAGTGTGCAGACATACTCACCTATAATGTAGTATAAGTGTGCAGGCATAGTCACCTATAATGAAGTATAAGTGTGCAGACATACCTAAAATAAGGTATAATTGTGCAGACTTACTAACCTTTAATGTAGTGTAAAAGTGCCGACATACTCACCTTTATGTTTATGTATTGAGTAAAATGACGAAGATCACTGTAAGATCGTTTGAGGATGAGGAATGAATAAATTAAGAAAGACTAACATAACAAATATATAGTGCAAATGTGAGTGATAGGTGTGGTAGAGGAAGACCAAAGAAATTGTGGTTGGATTAAGTGAATGATATTTTTGAAAGAAAGAAATTTAAGAAGTCAGAGAAATCGTAAGAATTGTATAAGAAGGTGTATGAATGCCTAGCGCTCTATCCACTCTGCCTACTCCAACAGAGAAATGACGTGATGATTAACATGTGTGCTGACATTTTTTTAAAGACGGAAAAACTAAATCGGAAAACATTTTTTTTGAAAATGATGCAAACATAAATGGTAGAACTTGAGTTAGAATGAAGACATCATTTGAAATGTGGTGTTTCATGGATGGATGAAGTCAGGAAGGATGACATTTTAAAGTTGATGAATAAAGAGCGAGAAGTGTCGTCAACCACCAAGAAGAGAAGTTCGAGTGCTATTGTGCGAGCAAAACAACATGAGATCCTTCAACTGATATCGGAGGGGAGAATACAGAACAGACGAACGGGAAAACGACGCATCCCCTTGCTGAGAAATTACGTTAAAGGTTCAATAGTAGGAATACATTTTTGAAAGGGTTGTTTAAAAATTAAGAGAATAATAATCATTATACGAAAAGCCAACCCCTGAAAAGGAACTGTGAAAAAGAACAATGGCATATGCTACTTACTTTAGACGGCCTCTGCGATCTTGTTTGTAAGGCGCCTAACATGTGACTAGGATATTTCAGGCTCGAATAATGTTAGTTCCAGTCTGGTTATCAATTACGGTCTCTTTTGCATCTTTATAGATGTTTGAAGTTTGTCTACCTCGGGAGCAAAATAACATGGGACGGCCGGTCCAAGAGCGAGGTCGACAGCCGTATACATCAGGCTAGACTTGCATTTAATAAAAGGTCGAAAATAATAGAATCAAATAATATAGACCTTAAACTGAGAATACTCCTCATCAAGACCTATGTATGGAGTATCTTGATGTACGGCTGCGAGACATGGTGCCTATCCGAAAGAGATAGACGAAGACTAGAGGCTTTTGAGATGTGGTCCTATAGAAGACTATTAGGAATTTCCTGGAGAGACCGCATCACAAATGAAGAGGTTCTCCAACGAATCGAAGGAGGAAGGCACCTGCTCAGGATCCTGTCCGAAAGGCGTGCAAGATGGATCGGTCATATAATACGACAAGAGGGCCTCTTGCATGCCATAATGGAGGGCATGACCGAGGGGACAAACTCTAGGGGACGCCCACGCCGAGAGTACCTGGAGGACCTGTTGGTGGACGTGCGCTGCTCAACATACACAGACTTAAAAAGAGCCGCACAGGACAGGGGGGAATGGAGGAGAAGAGTTCAAATTGCTGCAAACCAGTCTTAGGACTGCAACCACGGAACGGAAGATGTTTGAAATTGCCACATGAGAAGAAGTCTGCTAGATTGGATTGCATTGTATGACACTTTTGTTGTATACAGTATGACCTGGCGGGCTTATTGTCATGTGGCATTTTTTTACAACCAACCAGAAAGATGTTGAACATCTTTTAAGTGTGAACCAGACTGGAACTCTTTTAAAAAAATATGAGTTCCAAAGGGAATCAAACTCGCAACCTCCGGGTTGGAATCAGGCCTCTTATCAACAAGGCCACGAAGGTAGTCAGGTTACATTGTATACAACGTAAGTGTTATACAAAAAATAGGATAATAGGTCCAATCTGGGCTAGTTTTGAGAACATAGAGATTTCAGCAGCATCTTTCTCGGGTAAATACACATACACAAATACTCCACCTAAAATCGAATGTGCTACACATAGAAAGATCGACAAAGGTTTATGTCGCTCGTCTTCCCTTGGTAAATTGTCTGCGGTTTTCTTACAAAATATGTTTTCCTTAACATATACAGATGCGAATAAGTGTCCAATCGAATGGCCGCAGCCGTCTCCTTCCTGTACTAACGCGAAGCTTATTTTACTTTTTGTAATATTTTTAATGTACAAATAATAGTGAATTCGATTCCCAAGCTAGAGCGCTCTTGAAGCGAGTCTCCTCTCTAAACGGCGCTATGTAAATTGTAATTTCATTATTATTAATAACCCAATAACTGAATTCGACTTTGACCTGTTATTGGAAGTGATGGAACTTATAACCTTTTCAAATAGAAGAAATATGTGTCACCTTCATGTACACGTTTCTTGTAGACCCACTCGTCAAAATGTTTTGTTCCATAGTGAAGTGGTTACAATTTATCATTAGTACAATTGTTGCGTAACAAGACTGCACAGATTGGATAATCAAAATGGGCATTATGTGGATTATCATATGGTAAAGTGAAAAAGTTGTTCTTGCCGGGAAGAACAGATTGAATTTTATAGATCTGCTTTGTTAAGTCGTTCGACTTCATAGATCTGCTTTGTTAAGTTGCACGATTTTATAAATCTGCTTTATTAACTTGCACGATTTTATAGATCTGCTTTGTTAAGTTGTACGATTTTATAGATCTCCTTTGTTAAGTTGCACGATTTTATAGATCTGCTTTATTAACTTGCACGATTGTATAGATCTGCTTTGTTAAGTTGCACGATTTTATAGATCTGCTTTGTTAAGTTGCACGATTTTATAGATCTGCTTTGTTAAGTTGCACGATTTTATAGATCTGCTTTGTTAAGTTGCACGATTTTATAGATCTGCTTTGTTAATTCGTTCGACTTTATAGATCTGCTTTGTTAAGTTGCACGATTTCATAGATCTGCTTTGTTAAGTCGTTCGACTTTATAGACCTGCTTTGTTAAGTTGCACGATTTTATAGATCTGCTTTGTTAAGTTGCACGATTTTATAGATCTGCTTTGTTAAGTTGTTCGACTTAATTTTTTTTCCTACAGTATAACACTTCTTAGACATCAATGTTAAATTAATTTTGTTGTTTTTTTTTAAATCTTTGTATCAAAAAGGTTATTTGACCGTTGAAATGAAATGAATCAATAAATAAATGAAATCCCAAGAAATAGTTAAATAAAAACAATTATTATAAACTTACAAGTAATTCATTTAATTTTTCGCTTTGGTCTCTGGGCCATCAATCATCCGGCAATTGGACCTTTTTAACCTCGACCTTAACAATAGATCAATCATGTTAAGATCAATGCCGGAGAACACGAGATGCCTGAATGCTGAACTGTGGATGAAAGCCGATCCGATCCTCAAAAACAAGGGGATGACATAAAACAGGGTCGTTCTAATATGTGTGTTGTTAAACGGGTTAAAGTAGCGCGCTTCGTCTTAAGACTAGCTGTAAAGCAGCAGCGTTAATACTTTTAACTTAGAATACATGAGTAGCATGCTATTTTAAATGCTAAAATAGCTCTAACAATGCAATTTGTTCAAACTAGCTTAAACAATACTGCGTGAAACTTCTTCTGTTTTCTAATAATAGCCTTTAACGTATTCGCACATAATGAAGACCCAGTGATAATATTATTTTTGACTAGAATTAAGTATATTTCATGCAACAGATCTAGATACTCACAAAATGCTCCGTTTCATGTCATGTAACTTAAGTATATTTCATGCAATAGATCTAGATACTCACAAAGTGCTCCGTTTCATATCATGTAACTTTAAGGCGAAATGTGCTAATTGTAGCTTTAGTACTTAACAAATCTATTGATTACTGATATTGAAAGCAATTAAACAGAAATAATTAATAATAAGTCATAAAATAATTGAGCCGAAAAAGCACATAATTGAAAGAAAATTGCTTTTCCATTAGATAACTTGTGTCGGTAATATATTCATGTGATTTTTGCATGTGGTACACGTGCGTCAGCGAAAGTGGACATATACGCGCAGCTGGCGGCTACGACGTCAACTGAGATAGCAGGCGGACGATTGGCATTTGAATATGTGCCATCTTTTATAATTGTATCGATTTAAAAAGTACCCTGCTTTCTTTTGAGAATTCGTTGCAGTACAGCATACAACTATGATTTATTTACTTAGAAAATTCGTCGCAGATGAGTATGTATGTTGTCACTTCATTGATTGTACTCTCAACTGGCTTTGAAACTCAATCCTGGATTAGCATGCTATTTTAATATTGCTGATACACACTTTCGGACAGTTTCTAGCGGTTTGAAGTTAGGTGCTCTTTTCGCTTGTTAAATTTTCCTTTTTACGTCGCGCTTCGCAGTTTCGAAAAGTGACACAACAATATATTAAGAACAAATAAAGTAAAAGAATCTTGAAATTATGTAAAAAATGTATAATAGTGTAGCTCCAGGGGAAGTTACATACTCGTAGAAGAAAAATAAAATACATTCCAGGCTACAAAACCTCAAACATTTGTTAAATCTCTCTTCCATAGAACTCTTTTGAAGTGCAGTCAGATGAAAATATCCGTAACCACGTTAATTATCAAAGTTTGTTAGGTAAAAAGCACCTTTAAAATAGAGAAGAATTTTAGATATACTTTTTTCGTACATTTCCCTTATCTGTTTCAGAGCCGGACCTTCAAGACTCGCAAAACTGTTGCCCTAGCCATGGCGGGCGGGGCGGGCTCTTTCCGTTCCCCCGTGATTTATTAGTCGGGCTTTCTCTTTTCCTCTATTTTCTCCTTTCCAGCCTCTACTCTCTCACATACACCACTTTATCTCTACTCTACTCTGAACGCTCTTCTAACTTAGACTCAGTAATTCTTCAAGTAAAAAAACGGGACATCTTAATCAGGTCGATAGTTGGTGACAACTTTAAGGTAAAAAATATATTGTCAAGCAAGTTGTTTCGAATTTTTGAGACAGATGTCGTTAGGACAAAATATTCGTTGCTTACTTCATTCCAAACGTGCTGAATGTATGATATATTTTTATGAAAGGTTATACTTTAGTGCATTTTTTGGCAATTATTTACTCAAATCGCTCGAAGGGAGTTATTTGGACTTTTTTTGTATCACTTTGAATGATCATAAATTCAGTATTTATTAAGATTAAAATTCTAAATTAAAAAAGAGATGTACATATTATCGTAAATGTTCAAATTAACGACCGCTCTGGTGCTTGCACTGCTGATAACGTGGAATCGCAAACATGACGAATAATTTGTTTTGGTATTTGGGCGCATTGTCTTCCAATGACTGCTCTCATGAGTCTCCATAAAAAAAGTTCATTGGCGTGAGGTCTGATGAGCGCGGGGGGTGTTCAATGCTAACTCTAAATTCAAACAATATTTTCGGTATATTTTCATTGAGATAGGCTCTCACATTACGATGGTAACACAGAGGTGCAGAATCTTGCTGGAAATAAAAGTCCTCCTCATTCCTAAGCTCCTCACAAATGCGTGGTATGACAACTAACTGCAGAAAGTTCAAGTAAACGGCAGGGTGCAAAAGTGTGTATACATTTTTGGGACAACCTATATATTGTAATATTTTTAATCTGTCAATAAAATTGGGTTCTTGTCCAGGGCTGAAGCGCCCTTGAGAATATTCTATTCTCAAAACGGCGATATATATTGTCATTTTATTACTATCACTAACTTAGGCCACTAAATCCGTCTTATAATCTGCTAAATAAACAAATAATTAAATAAACGCTGTCCCGCTTAAAACAGGACAAATGGGGTTCCTACCCTACCGAATGGCTCGGCTCCCTTCGCTTCGTATCCTGTACAGATATATAAACGGATGTCAAATATTTTAAACAAATTTCCCCTTTTCCATTACTGTAAGATGGTGAAAGATATTAAGAGGTAGGGAACAAGGTCAATGTCGCACTTAGTTTTGCTGATAAATTTGATTATCTTAGGATTTGTAAAATCTTCAAAAGCGATCGTGCAGACTGGTATACTGGTATACTGGAAATGGAGTGAAAAGAGTAGATAAATGCGTACTTTGCGTATAATATCTGGTATTACAATCAGCGGCGGCTGGTCTGGAAGCGCGCTGGTGCGCTGAACCTGAGAAATAATTCGCAATAATTAAATTATATATTTGCAAACATGACTTCCAAAATTTTTAAATATTTGTATATATTTAATATGTATAAGAATACTGACAAATAGTACGAAGATTTTAATTTAAGTGAAAATTCAAAAAAATTTAAAGTAAAACTTAAAAAAATATTCCTTTCAAATTGACCGGCCAAGTTTGCCAATACTACCGGAGCGATCTCAAATACGCACCGGACGGAAACGCTAATTCATATAGGGCAGACAGAGACATACAGTAAACCGTGAGACAACGATATTTCATATTTGCTCAGCGTCTCGCGGTGCGTTGGTGCTCAGCGCATCAGTGCACCTCGGGGCCAGCCGCCGCTGATTACAATGTATGATAAAGGATAACTATTCGTTGAGAACGATGTTGTAAATCAGTGTTCCCCAACCTTTTTAGACCTGTGGACCGGTAAAAAAAGGATATTTTTTTCGCGGACCACTAATACTGAAATAAAAATGTTTTTTTTATTTAATATTTTTTAAATCTTATATTGTGACAGATGGACATATGTAACTATAATTGACAAATATACATATAACAGTTAAACAATTTTAATTGTAACATTGTCTGATACAATTAAAATTTAACAAAAACCATGGGGTTTTTGCAACAAACTAATGCGAAACCTGCTGTTGCATCTTTGCTAATATATTGGATATTCTTGGCTGCAGTGCTGTCTCTGACAGACGAAGTGCTGCATTCACGTCCAGTATATTCCTTTGTTTCGATTTTATTGAGGACATGGATGAAAATCCTATATTTAATATTTTTGCATGGTGAATTTCTTGAAATTTGGCATACTGTTTGCGGCCCGGTGGAAAGTTTCTGCGGCCCGGCACTGGGCCGCGGACCACCGGTTAGGGAACACTGTTGTAAATAATATACAGGTAGAAATCAAGAAAGATATCTTGAGATGGTTTGACCACATTGACCGAATGAGTTGCAGAATACTAACAGAATAAAAACCATATGTCTTAAGTTTATGTAAGAGAGATAATATACTTATGATATCGTAGTGTTGACAATGAATTACAAAGCGAAAAATGAAGATGAACAACAAAGCTTGATAAGTAAATTGAATGAGAGATGCCAAGAGAAAGATCTGATAATTAATCCAAACTCATGGTGATAGAAAAGTGGGAAAGGAAAAGAAAATGCGATATATGGTTGCGGTACAAGTTGAGGAATCCCGCTAATTGGTAAATACTTTCTCAGAAGATGAAAAAGTTACGAGAGATATTAACGGCGTGTAGCAATAGGAAATAAAATCAATGGGGGTCTTAAAAATATATACTCGAACCTGGCAGCATTTAAATTAGCTAAGGTGATGATATATCACGGCGGTATTTTTGCACCAACTTGTGGAAAAAACTCACTAGTCGAATAAATGCTGTAGAAATGCATCCACTGAGAAGAATACTTGGGGTGATATGATAGGGTATAGAATGAAGTGATCAGGGATGAATGTGAACTTAAGGCTGATGTGTTGAGTAAGATCGAGAAGAGCACTCTGAGATGGTTTGGGCACGTGGAACGAATGAATGAAGAAAAACTAACAAAACAAAGGTACTGCACAAATATGACAGATATGCGTGTTTGAGGAAGACCAAGGAAAGTGTATCTGGATCAAGTGAATGATATTCTAAAAGAAAGAAAAATCGACAGTCAGAGAAATCGAAGAAGTTATGTGATGTAGAAAAGGCGAAATATACTCGTATGTGTTGCAATAGGAAAGTCTGGCACCCTGTCTTGTCTCCCTATCCCGACAGGGAAACGGTGTGATGGTATGTTAGTATGTATATAACTATACAGTACCCGGTTTTATTTTAAGAATTCCCTGCATTACAATAATCGAAGAACCGTATCGTTGATTTCTAGTAAATAGGCGAACCCTCATTTAGTATAGAAGGTATGAAAAGTTTAGGTAACTTAGAAAAATATAGCATGACTAAAGTAAACAAATTCTTGAAGATCGGATGGAAAAAGTCTTTTATAATATGAGATAATACGTGACAAGGTGTATGGACACGGTAGGAGCGAAATATATATCTATATCGAATGAAGTGAAGATTTGTTATCTTCGCCTACCCCAATAGGAGCAATACATGATTGTGATTAATAATAATACATACATAGTAACCGGCGGTAAGTAATACACATCGGGCTTAAGAAAGAGACTGTCGGCCATAATCGGCTAACTTCGGCTTTGTAAAGCGTCGTCCCTGTCCCTAGAACGCTTGACAAATCGCGACGGAAGACGTGTATGAATGACAGAGACGACGCTCTACAAAGCTGAAGTTAGCCGATTATGTCCGACAGTCTCTTTCTTAAGCCCGATGTGTATTACTTACCGCCGGGTACAGTACATATCATTATGTTTTGTTACTTGCGGAGTAGGAAACAACATCACACAACCTTTGCCTTGTCCACATGCATACATATCGTCATGTACAATCTTCTATAATTATTTTTCACTTTACCTTCTTTAAAATCTGGTCCATTTGATCCAGTTTTGTTTTCCTCTGTCTACCTCTTATGCGCACATCTTGCACTTCTATCTTGTATACTCACTTAGTCATTATTTCGCCATTCATTTTCTCCAGATCTCCAAACCATCTTCAAGTTCCTTTCTTCGTTTTACTTAAAACATAAACATTATCCATGCATTCATTTCTGATTTGTTTATTCCGTCTTCTTTCATACATGGACACTCCAAAAAAATTCTTGGTCTACGCATGTCCATAAATCTTACTTTTGTTCTTCTGTCAAATCCAAGTTTCACTTCTACACGTCAAGGTTACCAAGACACTAGTATTGTAATTTTTACTGGTGTTGATATAGCGCGGTTGTAATATATTAAATATTTGTTTTTTTAACACTTCATTCTAAATACTATCTGGCGGTATTATTATCAGGTGGCAATCTCTCTCTACCAACCAGACAAAAGTAAATAAAGCATAGTTGTAAAAAAAATTGAATGATTATTCATATTTATAAAATTTATGGACATGTACATATTAAAGTAAAAGTGAGTTCAACAATCAAAGGAAACTGGAGAGGAAAGATAAATCAGGAATGAAAGACGTTAAATTACTGCCTAGAAATTATGAGTTTTTTCAGTCGCTTCTTAAAGCATGCCTAGGACGGGGCAAGTCTAACATTGGTTTGTAACTAGTTCCAGGGTCTCACTGCATGGACAGTAAAGGACGACGTAAAATAAAAAGAGCGGTGAACTAGGAAGGAGCAATATCTTTTTGAGGATAGCGCAAGTCCATGATCGGATAGAAGTTGAATATTTTCGGCGAGATAAGAGGGGTAGCACATATTATTGCTGATGAATAACATACTCGTACATCGTCTGTAAAGCACTAGGTCAACCCAATGGTCTAGCCTCGTATAGAATTATCATGCTTGTCCAAAATACATCAACAAGCACTCGACTCGAATATTTCAATATATGGTAGCTATTTTTTCACATGTTCCGTTCAGGTTAAAAATATGAATACATAAGTGATGTAAATTTGTTTTCATACAATAAAACCGTCATAAAGATCGAGTTTTTTTTCTCTTATTTCTGCCTCCAAAGTTTTGCCAGTGTACATCAAACGCCCCATGCGATAGCAATTGGAAAAACTAGTCTCGCAAAAAATCGGCGACGAAGAGTAGCCATAGACAGGGCTGGTGTTTTGGTGTTTTGGTGGTGCCGCTCGTAATAATACAAAATCATCAAACAATAAAAATCGGTTGTACTTACGTCCGTGTGTAACATTGATTATGTGTTGTCATATTAACAGTTTAATAGTTATCAATTAGTTATGTTATATTTATTGTAGAACATTTATTTTTCAAATATTTTGACAGCTGTCACTTTTTAATTTGATGATTATACATAAAATAACAATTATTCAAAAGAAGTGACTTTACTGTTGACAAGAAAAATATTATTATCAAAATGAGAAAACAGTTTATAATGGGTGAGAAGTCTTGAATGTTCTATAATTATTATATCCACTATTGCTTTGCAAATAAATTTATTTAGTTGTCAGTAGTTGATCAAGTTGCCTGTCTGTGGAATCAAGTATTGTCATAGTTACGATTTAATCTCCGTCGTCCTATATCTTATGCTTTCATACCCAGAAAGAAACTGTACTGAATTTTTGTAGGTTACAATTTTTTTTATTTTAACAAAAAAATTACGTGGTTACCGTAGTACATACTCGTATGTAAGCTATTTTTCGACATAGTCGCCATTCCTCTCAATGCAGGTGGTGAAGCGGGGTATCAACTTTTTGATGCCTTCCTCGAAGTAGTTTCCCGCCAACCCCTCCGTCCACTTCTCCACCTCCTCCTTTACCTCCTCGTCGGTTGAAAACTATTTTTTTTACACATAAGTCATTTAACCATTTCCTGGTTGGTTTAAGAAATTGTATAGCACTTCTGCTATACAATATAACTTATTTATTTAACAATTTTACTGCAAATACAATATGGCGGGCTTATTACCAGGCGGCAATCTCTTCCAACTGACCAGACAAAAGTGAATGAAGCAAGTTACGTGGTCACATAAATCATTCAATTGACTATCCATCCCCACAAAATCCATAAACATATACGTGAGCACATGCGCACGAACCCCACAAAGACGGACAATCACCCGAACATTATTTTTCATATAAAGTGAGATATCATCAATCAAAAGGAAAGGAAGGGAGCGGTGAACTGGAAAGGCCAATAAACAATCTCTGTTCGAGCGTAGCGCTAATCCATGATTGGAAAGACGTTGAAAATTTTCGGCCATATAAGAGGGTACGGCGGGACAGTTAAGGATATTACACAATAGAGAAAGTATGTGAATTTGGCGTCTATTTCTAACATTCAACTAGTTCAATGCCTTCTGGTATGAAATTATATGATAGGTTGAAAATGAATCTTAGACACACTTCGTGTTCTTAACTTAGTGTTCTTACCGAATAATGAAAATGTCTTACTACATACCAGAAAGATTAATGAATCCCTCCAGCGATAACGTAGGACGGTAAGTCTAAATATACTATTAATAGCGGGTTTGTTTGAATTGGCCGCCCGGTTGCATCGCGCACAATGCACATGTAGTCTTGCTGGCCCTGGCCTCAGATTACCGGCCTAGGGAATATTTATGTTAGATACGAAAGAAGAATTTGGAGAGAAAGAAGAATAATACTTATTCATAGGGGGGAGGGGGGGGGAGCAGTTAACTGAACTCGGCCACCCCGCTCGGGAAAAACTATATAAATATCAAAAATAATAATATTTATTATTATTGCAACAAATCGATTGTCACGATATATTTTAGAAAATACATTATATAGTACAAAGCGGGTCTATTAACGACAAGTGTAATATAAATAAACTATTCTGCAGACTAAACTATTCTATTCCTCTAACCATGCCCATCTTCGGGTGTAGGAGTCAATCGTAACACAAATGGTCTTAACCATTTCAGCAAAGTGTAACCGGCCCCTCATCATCCTGATCAACCCCTCCACTCTCAACACTGTCCACTTTCTGATGTTCGGAAGCAAAAGAGTGTTTGCAACCTACGAGTAAATAGTTTTTATACATAGCAAATATGAAACGGTATGCTTTGTGTCGGATATCGCTATGAAAAGGTATGCCTCGTGTTGAATATCGCGTTGATTTATTTTTTTTATTTATTTATTTCCTATTAAACAAATATTTTTTAATGTTTAAAACCAAAAAGTATTGAAATTGGGGCGTGATTAACTTGTGACATAACAATACCTGTAAAGTCACTCATTCAGCGTTCGTTGTAAGGATGTTGTGTTTACAAAGTGTTTCTGTTCTAGTATTGATGAAAGCGTACATTTATCGACCGATAAATCTATAATGAGTGGCTAAACGGGTATTGTGAAGTTAAAATGTCATAATATCCGTTAAGTCACTCATTTAGCGTTCGTTGTGACAATGTTTTTAAAGTGTTTCTTTTCAATTTTTAATGAAAGCTTACATTTATCGGTTAATAAATCTATCCATTACGATAAATGGTGTTTCTATAGAAACCCAATTATTTTTTGTGCATTATATTCATTGAATTACACCAAAATGGCCTCATAACGCTAACCCCAGAGAAAATAGTCCAACGGTGTCAGATCACATGATCTTGGTGACCGATTAACATCACCGTTTCCGGAGATTACAATATATAAAATAATTCAACAATTTGAACGCGTTGTTGTATTGTATACGACGTCCTTTTTACAAATGTCATACATTAACACTTATCAAATGTCACAAGACCCAGGCAAGTTCGCGACGCCATCTGTGTTTTATCCAAGAATTAAAAAACTGCTCAATTTGAAAGACCCTATATAAAATGTAGTATGTTGAAGGAATGAATGAAGTGAGACTTACAAAACAAATATACAGTGCAAATGTGAGCGGAAGTCGTGGAAAAGATGGTTGAATCAAGTGTATCATATTTTGAAAGAAAGAAATGTAAAGTCTGAGGAGTTGTAGGACCTGTATGAGGTGTATAGATGCAGAAGAGGCGAAAGATTTGTGTCGCGATAAGAAAGTCTGGTGCTCTCTCCTTTCTGCTTATCACGATAGGCGGACGACGTGATGGTATGTATGGAATGAAACTATAACATACGTTATAGATGGATGTTGTACTCGTACATTTCTTACTTTAATTTTTTTTAATTAGTTGTACTTGCGCTTAGTAGCTGCTTAGCATAAATCTTGAGGCAGTAACGAGACAACGCTCTATAAATCCTTGATTACTCTGTAGGCAGTTTTAGTTTTGGAGGACAGCTAAGTCTTTATTCAGGGGCGCTGAACAGAGACCCTCCAGGCCCAGGTTGAGTTGGCAGGACGCCAGCTCGCACTTGGCCGAGGAAATCACTAAAATGTACCTATATTAAGCAGGACAGGGCGTGGATTTGCAAGAACCCTAAATACTAATTATGTCGCGTGCGCACAATAATCAATACATTCAGGAGTTAAATACTTTTCTTTTTTGACCCAGTGGTTTTCAAAGTTTCAAATTTTAATAATTTTTTTATTTCCAAAATACTTTCAGGAATATAATATGGAGAAGTTTGTGTAGATTCTAGACATTGTGAGGGCCTCGTCTACATCTGACTTCGTTGGTTGAGAGTTTGATGGAGCTGTCTTATCATAGTCCATTATACCAGTTAAGGATAAATACTCTCGTTGTAGCTCTCAGCGAATCCTGCTTCCGTTTGCAATGTCTTACGAGTACCTCTACGAAGCTGGGGTTTTGTCAGTAGCTGTTATAAAAACCAAATAATAATAAAAAACAAGGGCGCTCTTACTCCGAAATCAAACTCACTATTGTTGACAGATTAAAAACATTACAAAACAAAAATGAGTTGGGTATAAGGATAGGAAGGTGGTGGCTGCAGCCATAATATAAGAAACTTTCCAGCATATGTATAACGTATGTCAGACGGCCTCCGCGGCCTAGTAGGTAAGACTCTTATCTCTCAGCCCAGAGGTTGTGGGTTCGATTCCCGTTGGAACTCAGATTTTTCAAAAATAAATCCAGTCTGATTTTCGGGGCCTGTTAATAGATTTCTTGGTCCTCCAAGTCAGTTCACAAAAAAATACTCCTATATCAGTAATCTCATATTGTCAAATTCATAAAATTATTATTGTTTCAGCAATTATTTCAGCCTTAATTGGAAAATTAATAGGATTTAATCAAACTAATTTAAAATTATTAATGTCTTTTTCTTATATCAATCATATTAGATGAATACTATCTTCTTTAATAATTAATTTTCATGCTTGATTAATTTACAATTCCTGTTCGGGGCCTGTTAAGAGATTTCTAGGTCCTCAAAGTCAGTTCAAAGAGAAATGGTGATACCTATAATATGGGAGAGATGGTAAGGCAAAATTGTGATAGACCGGATAGATGGTATGCATGGGTGATCATAGGCTCCCAAAATGCGTCTTGTACGGGAAATTAGTGGGCAAGCGAAGGGTTGGTGGGCAGAGAAAGCGCTATAATGACAGTCTGTGAGAGTCGTTGACTTTGTGCGAGGCGCCTGATGACTGGAAGTAGGTGGCTCAGGACCGTGGAGGATGGAGAGCCACATGCCACCGGGATGATGGCGTCTCAACAGTTAGACGTGTGAGAAACAGTCGGCGTGCTGCGAACATGCGTTAGCATTGCCAGGCGACTCAGCAGGATCTACATGTATGTGACGTTTGCGGGAGCGAGTGTGCATCTAGGATTGAGCTGTTTTCTCATAGAAGATCACATGATCGACGTGAACGAGCAGCTCAAGATTGACGTTGGATCGTCGACTACGAGGCCCAGCAACGACGATGACGAATGCCTTTCATAAGCAAATCCACCATGATGTTCCTCTCAAGCTTACACACTGTTAATTTAGTCTACCCGTAGGTCGAGTTCCCTCTGAATATAATTTAATCTTCTTTCTCCTCTTGATGGTGATCGCTCTTAAAATATCAAAAGGTAGACTTTTACTGCACGGAACAGCTCATCATCTGTTTGGATACCTGTTCATTCGCGAATGTTGAGTAATCAAGATAGACGCCTTCGATCGATTCTGCGTTAACCTTTAATTTGGACTATCAATATTAATTTTAGGAAGTGATGATTTTCTCCTCTCAATATATGACCAAGCAATTATCGGCATTTATGATATTTAAGAGCTCTCGTTCTGCACCTGTTCGATGCAGCACCTTTGAGTTTAAGGTACCATGAGACTGAGAAATTCTGAGCACTGCGATGAATCCATATTTCGAATGCTTCTAGCTTACTAAGCATTCTGGTATTTATGGCCCTAGTTTCAACACTAAAATAGACCATATAAGAGGGCCCTCCAGAAATTAAGGTTACAACGTTTATGTAGGATCGAAAAATGTTTGTATTTTATTGAAATTTACAGGATACTTCACAAATATACGAGTATTAAACTATTTTTCAACGTAATCGATGTTGAGATCGGGACATTTCTGTAGTCGGGGCACCAGCTTTTGTATGCCAGTGTCATAGACCTCCGCCACCAGCTCTTTCATCCCCTTCTTCACAGCTTCCTCAACCTCCTGGTCGTTGGAATATTGTTGGGGTGTAGTGACACACCCACGTCTCATCCCCCGTCACGATAGAGTCTAGAAAAGCTTCTCCCTCCTGTGCAAAACGATCCAAAAATTCACGCGCGGCGGTCACGTTATTTTGACGATGCTCCGGTGTGAGCATTTTGAGCACCCATATCGTACCCAACTTCTTGTAACCAAGTTTTACCGACATACCAGGTGCGCCAACTTCAAAACCAAAAATTTCCCCCGGCCTCAGGATCTCTTGTAACCTTACTTTCTAGATGACCCTCGTATATAGAACTCAATCATGCGTTGCGGAAGTTATTAATTTAAAAAGATAGAAATATAATTTGTTCATTTAAAAATAAGGTATATAAAACATTAAACGAACAGCCCGATTGACTGATAATCTTCATCAGGCACGAGGGCTGGCCCTGTGACTCGGCCAGGGGAGTGAGGTTCATAAAGTATCTATGATGAAATAAAACCTTGACAGTTTTACATACGATATCGATTGTGGCACCCCTCCACCCAACCCCACCCCCACCGTAATGTTATTATTGTCTGTGGTGTGTAGTGTATGCTGACAGCAAGTGGGATGATGTTAATGGTCCTTCTCTTTCGATGGAACAATAAAAATTTATATGTGACCCATCAATACAGTATCACCTTACCATTTTTAATGTCAAAAGAATGAAATTGCAGGGTTCCAGATTTCTAGTAGACCGCCCTTAATTTTTTTTTTCGAGAATCAGTCAATACCGACCCCATTTTGATGTCATGTACGAGTATAATCTTAGCACACCTCTTGCAGTATTTTCGAGAATCAGTCAATACCGACCCCATTTTGATGTCATGTACGAGTATAATCTTAGCACACCTCTTGCAGTATTTTCGAGAATCAGTCAATACCGACCCCATTTTGATGTCATGTACGAGTATAATCTTAGCACACCTCTTGCAGTATTTTCGAGAATCAGTCAATACCGACCCCATTTTGATGTCATGTACGAGTATAATCTTAGCACACCTCTTGCAGTATTTTCGAGAATCAGTCAATACCGACCCCATTTTGATGTCATGTACGAGTATAATCTTAGCACACCTCTTGCAGTATTTTCGAGAATCAGTCAATACCGACCCCATTTTGATGTCATGTACGAGTATAATCTTAGCACACCTCTTGCAGTATTTTCGAGAATCAGTCAATACCGACCCCATTTTGATGTCATGTACGAGTATAATCTTAGCACACCTCTTGCAGTATTTTCGAGAATCAGTCAATACCGACCCCATTTTGATGTCATGTACGAGTATAATCTTAGCACACCTCTTGCAGTATTTTCGAGAATCAGTCAATACCGACCCCATTTTGATGTCATGTACGAGTATAATCTTAGCACACCTCTTGCAGTATTTTCGAGAATCAGTCAATACCGACCCCATTTTGATGTCATGTACGAGTATAATCTTAGCACACCTCTTGCAGTATTTTCGAGAATCAGTCAATACCGACCCCATTTTGATGTCATGTACGAGTATAATCTTAGCACACCTCTTGCAGTATTTTCGAGAATCAGTCAATACCGACCCCATTTTGATGTCATGTACGAGTATAATCTTAGCACACCTCTTGCAGTATTTTCGAGAATCAGTCAATACCGACCCCATTTTGATGTCATGTACGAGTATAATCTTAGCACACTTCTTGCAGTATTTTTTTTTCATAATTTGATGCTAAAATGTTTGTCATATTATCGTTACTAATCTTGCTAAATATATATTTTTCGCAAGACATCATCATGATCGATTCGAGATGTGATTGCGATAAAGAATTTCGTAAACCGTTTAGCAATAATAATTGAAATAACAATTTATACAGCGCCGTTTAGAGAGCAGACTCTCACCATGGGTGCTCTAACTTAGGATTCGAACCCATTATTATAGTCAGATTGAAAATATAACAAAAATATTAAATAAAACAAGTTGAGTTAAGGATGTGATGGTGGTAGCTACGGCCTAGTTTAGGAACTGTATATACTAGGTAAGTTAAGAAAGTAAGTCTACTGAATTTTTGTAGGTTACAATTTTTTTAATTTTAACAACAAAAATACGTGGTTACCGTAGTACATATGTAAGCTATTTTTCGACATAGTCGCCATTCCTCTCAATGCAGGTGGGGAAGCGGGGTATCAACTTTTTGACGCCTTCGTCTAAATACTTTCCAGCCAACCCTCCGTCCACTTCTTCACCTCCTCCTTTACCTCCTCGTCGGTTGAAAACCTTTTTCCACCCATGTGCAGCTTCAGGGAGGTAAAGAGATAGTAATCTGAAGGTGCTAGGTCAGGGGAATGCGCGGGATGGTTCAGGACATCTCATTTAAACGAGGCGAGCAGTTCCTTCGTGGCGTTGGCCGTGTGTGGTCTGGCATTGTCGTGCAACAGGCAGACTCCCTTTGTCAGCATGCATCTCCTCTTGTTCTGAATCGCCCTCCGAAATTTTTTTAGGGTCTCACAGTATCTTGCAGAGTTGATGGTCTCCCCTTGAGGCATATATTCAATTAAAATTTTGCCTTGACAGTCCCAAAACAGTTTCGTCAATTTCGTCAGTCACAATTGAAGGTCTTCCGCTCCTCTGATCATCATGCACAGACGTACGACCGTTTTTAAACTCGTGACACCACTTGTACACACTCGTACGATTCATAGCTTTATCACCATATGCAGTTTTTACCTCATTATAAACCTCAACCGGAGGTTTTCCCTTCCAAACGAGATAACGGATGACGCCACGTATTTCGCACTTGGCGGGAGATTGGATTGACATTTTCACGAAACGTGTTGTCGCGTCGACACTTCTCAACGTACTGACCTCGAACCGGTCTCGTTGCGGAGGGGAAGGGTCAGGCTACACGGAAGTGTAGCCAACATGTCGAAAATAAAATCCATCCGGTCGTGAGAGCCTCAGTACACTTACTTTCTGGATACGCCTCGTATGTTAAGAAAAACACAAGGTAACACGAACTACAAAGAAACCTTTTTAGATCTTTCCATACATGATAGTAATACATTTGGCTTTAGGTGGAGTGTAGTATATGTGTGATATGTGTATATTCAACAATAAATTTTGATAAGACTTCCCAAAAAAGGTTTATATTAAATTGTTTCCTAAAGCTGCACACGCCACCTATTTCTCTAACACTTTGAGGCATACAAAATGTTAATTAAAATAACATAATTAATTCTAGTTTTTTTTTATGAATACTTAACCTTTCTCTTCCTGTACTAAAAAAAATCCGCGCATTCCGGTTCTGTGTATTCAATACACATCAATACACATGTAAAAATGATCGATTTAAAATCGGAAAAATAAGAAAATTCACAAAACGGGCGAAGAGACCACCTCAAATGGATGCCCGCGAGTTACTGAAGCGATAGAAGCGAGCGAACTGAGATTCTATTTCTTGCGTTCCCATATACCGAAGTTAGCATTCATTTCTGTTATGTCCATTCTGTCTTCTATCATAAATATATTTAAAAAATCTTATTGAGCGTATTTCCACAGTATTTATCTTATATAACCTTCTTCTATCAATCCAAGTACCATTATTTCCACAGTACTTATCTTATATAACCTTCTTATATCAATCCAAGTACCATTATTTCCACAATATTTATCTTATATAACCTTCTTCTATCAATCCAAGTACCATTATTTCCACAGTATTTATCTTATATAACCTTCTTCTATCAATCCAAGTACCATTATAATAGGTGAAGGTTGACACCAACAAACTTTTAGGAGTTTTAATGTTTGCTACTTTTGATATAGTGAGTTTGTTGTATATTACATTAACTACTCTATTTACCGTATTCCCTGCCGCTATCCTTTTTTTAATGTCATTTTCAGCTCGCCCATCATACGTAAACAAACATACGTCCAAATAACATAAGCAAAAAGACAAATGACTCAATCTGTGAATACGAAACTCTGCTGGGACCCGAACTCTCAGATAGGAAACAAAACATTCTATTAAATGGGCTATAGCGGGGACCATTAAACCACAATCGTGATTTTAACCAAATATGAAATGTTGATTATTATTTATTGTTGTTCTTAATTGACATTATGCGCTCCGTGAATTGCAGATTGCAAAAATGTTGAGTATTTGCCAATAAAGCATTTGAACTGCAGCATTTGCAAGAAGGGAGCGTTGACCTAACCGGCTGAGCAAGTTTTTACTTGTACACAAGCGAGAGTTTAGTACTCAACACTTAAGTTTTTTTAGACACAATACAAACATCACATGTAATATGATGTTATCGTACAAATAATAATAAAAGGACTATTTCGGGATTCGAACCCACTATCATTGACAGATATTTCAACAATAGTGGGTTCAAGCCCATTATTATTGACAGATATAAAAAAAATAATACAAAAAAATGCTGTAAGGATAGGAAAGTGGTGGAAATGTTAGAATATATTGTACGATACGTTAGATCAGGGGTCCCTAAACTTTTTGGACCATCGGCCCCTTCAAGAATTTCTCGACATATAATCGATTTCCTCTTTTTTTTAACCTGGCGAGCTTATTGCCATGTAACAATCTCTTTCAAACAATCAGAAAGATGTTTTAATGGACTCTTAGTTAAAACAAGACTGGAAACCTATTTTTTTTAAATCTGGGTTCCAGCTGGGATCAAACCTGCAACCTCCGTATCTGAAGACAAGCGTCTTACCACCAGGCCACGAAGGTCGTCTTTTTTCCTATTACGTAATTACTTAATAGGAAAAATAAAAAAGACATTTATGTGTTTTTTTAGCTTGTTTATTTTCCAGTATTTATTACGTATATTACATTTATGTATTTTTTTAACTTGTTTATTTTCCAGTATTTATTACGTATATTACATTTATGTATTTTTTAGCTTGTTTGTTTTCCAGTATTTATTACGTATATTAAATATATCTAATATCTTTTGATAATAGTAAAATTCAATATATGTAATCTTGTAAAAATATTATTTATTGGTTTTTATTATTTTTAAAGATTATTTTATTAGTGATTTTGAATAAAAAAAAATTCGTCGTACCCCTAGCCCGAATCGACCTCTAACAATATTATATCAGCCCCAGGAGTCAATAACTACTATTTTGCGGACCCCTGCGTTAAGTTATTCCTCAATATTGAGTATGATTTATAGACATCTTACTGGTATAAGACGCTTGTGTGTATATTGATTTATTGAGTGTAACCTGTTGCTCTTTAGCAAATACATGTAACATACACAGTCTTAATATATCAAACCTACAGTTACGATGATAAGGAAATTAAACTTCGATGACGATTGGCAGATATAATATGCTGCACTCTTTTGTTAGACAGAGTTTTCTTTATATACGAGATGAGATCGAACCCAGGTTATCTGGGTGGTATGCAAACATATTTACTTCTGTTCCACGGCACTGATAATTAAATTAAATTCGTGAGAACTCTTGATTGGTTCAAACTGATTTAAATTATTTAGTTTGAATTTTTTAAGCAATAATCAGAATATACAAAAAAAGCGCATTTAAATTAGAAAAATTCAATTGGCAAATTTATTGATATGTTGACATAAATAAAAATTCATAAATCCTCTTTATTATTGATTTAGCCATTAATAAAGTGGATTTATGAGCTATTACTTTTCATGTCACTCTCAATTGTCAACCAAATCATAACGATTTCAGTATCCTAATTGGTAAGACCTGTCTTCCAAACTAGGGGTTATTATACTCAAGAAAATGTAGCATGGTCCCTGTGACGTCTTGTAATGTAACATGGTCCATTTTACAAATCGAATCATTTTTTCATAAATCGAAAAATTGTTTTTCTCTGAACTGACGTTTTAATTCCTGATTTTCATTATACTGACTTTCTAATGTGTTGTATGATTTGTATCTATCTTTAAATATGTCAAGATCCACTATGAATTTATACTAACTGCGAACATTTAATTTTATGTATAAAAAAATCGAAAATCCAATTATCGTATACCCCATCCCTAGCCAATGCAGACTAAAGTAGTGACTTTTGACGAACGTCGCCAAATATTATTTGATTTTAACAAACTGACGTATTTTTGCTAATTTGTAACAAGATGTATTAATTTGTAATTATTGTTAGTTTTATGTAATGTATTTATCTAAATAACTTCCTATTTATTAGAATCGAGGCTTATATTAAAGTTGATAAAATAATTAAAATTACTGAACGTCGTTACAAGGTTGTATTGGGCAAAATTTGTAAAACATCATAGGGACCATGCTACATTTTCTTTAGTATAGTTATATTCGAGTTGGTACTCACATTTAAAAAAGGGGATCCACCCTGGCTTTAACGAAAGGCTTCTTTAACATCTTATGGCTATAACGCCTTGAGCGTAAGAAGAGATCCGTGTCTCCTGGTATACGTTGTCAGATTCGTTCGGGAAGTTGTGAGCTGTACAGCATTACTACAAAGATTAGCGTTGACTGCGCCGGCAAGAACTGTTCTCAATCACATATGCAAGAATGGGTCTTCCAGCTGCAATGTCTGCTGGAAGGGCCTTAACTCTTTTGAACTTGACTGCTTTGGATATTGACATATTTCATATCACATTACCAAAATCAAAAGAAAATTTTCTTCTAGCATTGAGAGCGTTAGAAAGCACCCATCAACGTATTTAAGTGACTTTGAATATATGTGTGTATATATGTATGTGTGTATCAGATATACATATGTACGTACAAATATAATTTGTATTTTAAACGTTAACATTTTTTGCATCTTTCAATGTAATTGGGCTAAGCCTGTATTGAGAAAATAAATAATTTTTATGGTTGGTTGGAAGAGATTGCTACTTGGAAATAAATCCGCCAGGTAGGTACTATAAACAACGAAAGTGTAGTATAATACATGAAACTTATTGAAATACCTCTGGCCCTTTAGGGATCCTAATATGTTTTCTAGTGTAGAAAATTATTATACAAAATTTAGAATTAATTGTAAGAAATTTAATATGCCATCGTTTCTATTGTGAGTGCACTCTAACCCAATAGATCGGCCTTCATCAGTACAGTGGTAGCCGCTTCATAGGCTGCATGACCCACTAAGCTGCATTGCCTATTAGGTTGATGGCTTTCAATCTTCCGCGAGGTGGAAATAACCTTTTTTTTTATTTGACATAATTTCATACAAGGTGAAAAGCAAGGCCTTAATTGTCAGGTTAATTGATAATAATAAGGTTAATTAGATAACCTCGTCCAAACAACGAAGTAATTAGTATAATTAAATTATTTAATGGGTGACAGGTTTTTCGCGACCTTTCTTTATTTTTGTTAGCTTATCTCAAAATAAATATAAACTTATATTTTAAATTTACCTTATTAACTTCAATTTATAATTTAATATCGTAGAATTTTTATTATTGTATTTTTTCTCACTTCAACAATTAGTACATCTATTCTTAATATATAAAACGCATATAAAGGGTCTTTCATATTCAACGGTTTTTTAAATTCTTGAATAAAACACACAATTTGCTTTGATTTCAAAAACTTTTTATAGGTCTGTTGTTTATAGTTAAGGCATTAACGTTGTGGAGGTTTAAAGACATTGTAATTTATTTTTATCAAACACTGTTTATTTCACTTTTTTGTATGAGGTGAAAGCCTTGAAACCGCTAGGGTTATACCGTTACAAAAAAGGGAAATAAACAGTGTTTGATAAAAATAAATTACAAATTTTTATAGGTCGTTGAAGTATAATGTATGACATTTAAACACAATAAACAATATTCGCCAAATGTTCACCTCTTGCAGCTCCACAGATGTCCACTCTTTTGTCAAAATTTTCGATGACATTTTGGCATAATTGCGGTTCTAACCTACCAATAACGCGAATAATTTCGTCCTTCAACTCAGTAATTGATTGGGGGTAATTCTTATAGACCTGGCTTTTCACGTAACCCCAGAGAAAATAGTCCAACGGTGTCAGATCACATGATCTTGGTGGCCAATTAACATCACCGTTTCCGGAGACTTAAAATAATTCAACAATTTAAACGCGTTGTTGCATTGTATACGACTCCATTTTTTGTAAATGTCATACATTACACTTCTCAAATGTCACAAGACCCAGGCAAGTTCGCAACGCCATCTGTGTTTTATCCAAGAATTAAAAAACCGCTTAATTTGAAAGACCCTCTATAACGAAAAGTTCAAATATATTTGGTAACAATAATACATAAACATATATACCATCACGCCATTTCTCTGTCGGAATAGGCAGAAAAACATAGAGCGCCTGACTTTCCTATTTCGACACACATCTTTAGACTCTTCTAAATCCATACACCTTCTAAAACTGTGATACTGTTCCCCCATGAAATATTACATTTCTTTTGTCATTTAATAATTCAAATGTTTTAATCGTATTTTAAATTATTTTCAATAGTGGCATAGTAATGCCATTTTTGTTCAAGATAGTAATCTTGAACAAAAATGAAAATCCTGAATTCATCAAATTAATCATACAAGCAGCATAAAGCACCGGGTGAATCGCCTTAACCAAAAAATAAAAGGTGTGATATAAATAAATTTTGAAAAAATAATAGCAGTGACTTAGACCTCTTGTGATTCTTGACTCTCGATTGAACCCTGGTTGGCAAGCGCTGCATTAGATACACCAGCACACCCGCGGTCTGCTCATCATTTCCTCTACCGCATCACCTGATCGAGTTCACTTTCTCCCAACCGGTTCTGCGGCCAGCAGGCACCAGGAAGCAGACTATGCATCCACTGCGGACCAGCATCATACATCGTCTATCACCAATTTCCAAAGCTGTAAATTTTATGGTAGCCTGAGGCCCATATTTGGTTCTAATGAATCATCCGAGAACATTCATTTTTTCGTCTTCCTTTTCTTGCTATGTCGACAGACTGTGAGACCAGCTGCCAACTATCATGATACTTACATTGTCGGCGTTCTTTAAACAGCGACTTAAAAAGTATTACATCTTTCCTTATTTTCGATTAAACTTTTGTTTCAAATCTCTCTTTCAGTCAGTGGTGACATTGTTTGATTATATTATAATTTTTTTTGCATCTTTATTTTTTGTTGGCATAATTTCATTTTAATATTATAGTGATAATACGATGATTTTGGTTTAACATTCTGGTGATAATCTTTTAATTTTCATCATATCGATTATATAAAATATATAAAAAAAATTCATAATTTCGATTAAATATTTTGGTGATCGAATTTTATATTTTTTCTTTCGGTTTTATAATATATTTT
Organism: Odontocerum albicorne; assembly: GCA_949825065.1. Classification (NCBI taxonomy): domain Eukaryota; kingdom Metazoa; phylum Arthropoda; class Insecta; order Trichoptera; family Odontoceridae; genus Odontocerum; species Odontocerum albicorne. The sequence goes on along the minus strand of OX463847.1, from coordinate 10,058,220 downwards.
GGTGATAAGGGAATAGTATTTGTTTACAATAAAAATATGGAACACGTAATAAAAGCAATTATAAAACAATTGTTAAAATATCATCATTCCACCCATACTGTCATGTAGCTCATGACTGAGCACCGTGACTCCCATGATAGCCTTTGACGAATCGTCTCCATCCCCCCCTGCACTCCACAATTCGAAGAGCAATTGTTAAGGATAGTCCTGTTGCATCTCTCAGTTAGTCAGTCCAACGCATTGAGGTTCTTAATTTTGTGTGTCGTCCACGCTTTCATTGACCATAAGCCTCTGCTTAGCAACGAGCAATGTGTCCAAAAATCAGAGAACGCGTGGTAGACTATGTCAACTATTTGTGACTTTTCAGTTGACAATTAGTCAGCGGATTCTTCGAGAATAGAGGCATTAGTTCACCGTGTCGTCTATGGAATTCGTAGCATCCTGCTCCAGCACCACATTTCAAATGCATCTATTCTACGTCTCTCGCTTTCTCTCAGAGTCCACGTCTCCATGTCGTGATCGAGTATAATTGTCAACCATCAATTCGATGGAAGACACCTAGGCTTATATTTGTTTATTGTGTGCAAACAGTTGCATTTCAGCAAGTACCATCTTATTTAACACACCAGTCTTAAGTTCACATTCATTTCTTATTAATTCATTCCGTATTCTGTCATACATTGTCACTTCATGTATTCTTCTCAATGCCTCTGTACAACATTTATACGGCTTCTCTAAGTCTTTTTCCATGTTCACGTTTCACTTCCATACATCAAAATTGGCACCAAAATACTATTGTGTACTATTATTATCTTACCAGATTTTGATACTGTCCGGTTCGAATATATATGGTTTCATTGCTCCTTAACTTTCGTTTCCTAACAGAAAAACATAAATTCAGATGTAAAACGGTCTAAAACTAAAATCAGTCCGGAATCGAATTCTCTAGGAATCAATTGCTTAGCGTTAATGCTAACCGTTAGACCATGACCGTCGACAGAAGTGAAAAAACCTGATTTTAGTCAATCGAGGTTATCAACGAAATTATGAATTTCTTTATACCATAGATATACATCAAATCATATATAATAGTTTTTTCAGAGAGTTGAAGAAGGCGAGTAGATATTTGAATACATCAAATCAACATACGAGTATATTAATGCACATGAATGGTTCTCACACTGAACCAGTTAGACACACAACAATATGTGGTTCATTTAAAACTCAAGTAGAGTTCCGAGTGACCCGCAAACCAGATCTGCCTGTTAGTGGTACATTAACACATTTACTATCTGGTTTATAGTGATATTTCAAGTATTTTTTCACAAAGGAGAAAGTTTTTTTGTGTTCTTTATTATAACCTAATGTTGCGATAGGAAACTAAGTCAACGTGTCATTGAATATATTCTAGAAGCCTTTTTATTATCATTATTATCCTTCCAATAATCAACTTGCGAGAGCATTGCGTAGAATGTATGGATAAACAATATATGACAGAAAAAATATTGCCGATACTTATTTTCAAATTATTTATTACACATGTATTGTTGTAGTATAGAATATTGAGGAAAATGTATTTAAAATCAAATCGACAAAAAAACAAAGGTTAAATTTAACAATTGTACCCGAAAATTCAATTTCAAAATATAAATTCAATAATTGCGCCCGAAAATAACATTTCAAATTATAAATTCAATAATTGCGCCCGAAAACTACATTTCAAATTATAAATTCAATAATTGCGCCCGAAAATAGCATTTCAAACTATTAATTCAATAATTGCGCCTACAAATAACTTTTAATATAAATTCAATAATTGCACCCGAAAATTCTATTTCAAAATATAAATTCAATAATTGCGCCCGAAAATTACATTTCACATTATAAATTCAATAATTGCCCCCGACACTTACGAGTACATTTCAAATTATAAATTCAATTGCGCGCATAAAAATCATATTTACGTCAACGAATACTTTTCATATTTGTGATTTTTTTCTTTTCGAAAAACTTTATTCTTTGATACTTCTTTGAGGAAACTATAAAGCTTTCTTTTGGAGTTTCGTAAGATCTGGTAAAAATAATTGAAAGGAGTTATATGTTCTTTGAAGTTGCGGCACGAACTTTTTTGTAATAATCTGAGCTTTTGATACAATTTATTTTTTCTAAAAAATCGAGGTTGTGATAAAGAGGGATGCTGGGACAATATAATCACAAGGACTGTGCCGGCCAAACTGAAACGTCTGGTCAACTTATTTTTTACGTGTTCTGAAATAGTTAAAGAATTATACGAGTATGGCTGGTTATATGGGCTTGTATAGAACATTTTGTAAATATAATTTAATGGTTTGAATCTAAGATAGCCCACAATAGTGTTTTGGCGCCAACTTTGATGTATGAGAGTGAAACGTGGAAGGGGTAAAAGCGGATAAGAACCTAATAAACGCTGTAGAAAAGCTTGGATTGAGAATAATACATGGGGCGACAATGTACGGCAGAATACGGAATGAAGTAACTAGGGATGAATATGAACTTAATGTTTTATTTATTTATTTTATTTTATTAACGACACAACAGTATATTTTATGTACAAATGAACATATGACAAGTTATAAAGTACTTAAAATTATTGACAAAAAATACAAAACTTTGTCTTAAACTAACATGGAGATACAAAAAGCAGTAGTAATAATAAATTACAGTCATTGTTTTAAAATTATTTAATAATTATATGTATATTTAAGTTCAATATATGTTATGTATGTATACCACAAAATATTACCAAACTTCACCAAGCAGACTTACGTAATTGTCGAAGACTTATTTTATAGAGGTAAAGAACTCAGATTTGTTTTTAGTGGAATAACGCATATATAGAACAAATATTGGATTTTCTGAGAATTTTGTGGGAATTTTATGGATAGATATTTAGATATAGAAACATATGGCCTCATTAGTAGAACGAGATGCAAGTTGCTTTGCAGAATTTAAACCTTCCTATATGTTGATGCAGGGCTACTCAACTCCAGAGGCAAAGTATTGTCCTTAATGTTTTGTTTATATTACGTTATTTATATTAATAAAGGAGAGCACAAAGTTAGTAGCTATTTCTAAATATTGTTGTGATATTCTGGCGAATACTATATATACTTATATTAAACTAACATGGAGATACAAAAAGCAGTAGTTATAATAAATTACAGTCATTGTTTAAAATGATTTAATATTAATATGTATATTTAAGTTCAATATACGTATGTATGTTGATGTGTTGTTGAGAAAGATGAAGAAGGGCACGCTGAGATGGTTTGGGCATGTGGAACGAATAAATGAATAAATACTTACAAAATAAAATAAAGAGTGTTAATGTGAGCGGAAGGCGAGTGAGAGGACGACCAAAGAAAGCATAGTTAGATCAAGTGAATGGATAAATTCTGAAAGAAGGAAACGTAGAAAGTCAAATAAATAATAGAAGGTGCATGAGATGGTGTATAGATGTCTTCTTCTCCCTGGCTCCATCCCAACTCACTGTCTGCGAAGACTGTTGGGGTCAGCTCTCCTCGTCTTCAGGTTGTATGCTCTTCTGTCCCAGACTACGTACCCCAGGCCGTGCCTCTGCATCAGGTTATCCTTTTGCACCACCCATGAATTCTTTGGTCTTCCTCTGGTTGTTATTCGAGGAAGATCCATGGAGATGGTGTATAGATGTGGAGTAGGCTAAAGTTATTTGTCGATATAGGAAAGTCTCCGTGGCTTAGTTGGTAAGATGCTTGTGACAACCTCCGTGGTCTAGTTGGTAAGACGCTTGTCTCCCAACCCGGGGGTTGCGGGTTTGATTCTCATTGGAACTCAGATTTTTTTTTGTTTTTTTAACATCTTTGTGGTTGGTTGGAAGAAATTGTCACATGGCAATAAGCTCGCCAGATTTTACTGTATATAATGAAAGCGTAATACAATACAATACAAAGTCCGGCGCTGTATCCTCTCTGCCTACCACGACAGGGAAATGACGTGATGGTATGTATGTATTTTTTAAACATACAGGATTGATTTATGTTTTTTTTAATAAACCAATAAAGTGGGCTTTGTAGTTGGGTCTTAATTGCTAAATTACGTCCATATTATGATGTTTTTTGTACTAAATATTGATCGTAAAAATCTAATCTGCTGTGGAATCTGAAATATATTTAATACCGGATCTACATAGATCTTTGATCAAATTAATCTATACCATCCGGTAGAAAATGTACAATTTAATATCAACGATACAGGGCCGTAACGGTCAGATCGTCACTGAAAGCTCTCACTTCGCTTTTTTTGGCAATAATGAATTATTCTCGTAATTGGAATATCAATAATGAATTATTTTCATAATTGGAATCTCAATAATGAATTATTATCGTGATTGGAATATCAATAATGGCATAAATTTCTCGATTCACGTTTCTTTTATTTCTTTTCTAACATTTTTTGTCATTTCCCTCTCTATAGTGTACTTTGATATTATACAGTTATTAACATACATACGAGTACGTCTAACATTTAGCATTCATATTGTAGCATACATACGAGTATGTCTAACATTTAGCATTCATATTAGAGCATACATACGAGTATATCTAACATTTAGCATTCATATTATAGCATACATACGAGTATATCTAACATTTAGCATTCATATTATAGCATACATACGAGTATGTCTAACATTTAGCATTCATATTATAGCATACATACGAGTATGTCCAACATTTAGCATTCATATTATAGAGTATGTCTAACATTTAGCATTCATACATATAAAGCAAACGAGAGCCCCAGGTTGGTTTCCTGGTAGATTCACTTCCTGGCTGGTTTTACTCTTAGACGCCTTTATATCTTAATATATGTTATTCTGTAGCTTATATAAGCTCCTTATTGTATATATTTTAAAGCGTTATAAAGCAACACAAAAATAGCGCTATATAAAACTATGCCTAACGGAAGGCTACAGTTGATTAAATCTACCGATCGTCTAGGACGCTAATCTCATTGTCAATGCATTGACCTTAGCATTTATTTCGTAACAAATCATTCATCCCACAATGTCCCGCACATAATAACTAAAAACACGCTACACTCGAGAGTTCATACAAACCTTTGCTACAAGTCATCCCCTCCTGCAAGTCCAAACACTCAAACTCCTGTCGCAATAACAACGCATTCCGATCCACTGCCTGAATATTTGCCCCTTTTTGCCTTTATTGACTTCAGCACACCATTGTATATCATATGAACTAAATAGGCGTATTACCGGCAAAATACGTTCTAACTCTAGTATTTCACAAATTAAAAAAAGGGTTGACGAAGCTTTCCATTTGCAAGATAAAATACATTTTTTTTCTTTATTCAAGAATATCTTCGAATAAAAAGTATGGTATATACTCGTACATCATATAGTATAATAGAGACAGCATTCGATGTTGGCACATCTGACGGTACCATTCCTAGTGGGGGCCCAGCATCATTCGTTCCGTGTCACAGGCACCCGGTCTACTTTCTCACAACGAGAGATTCGGTTCATCGGCCAGTTCTGTATTTTATTTTAATTGTTATTATTCATTGCAATGATTATTATTAATTTCTTTATTGCACTCTCCAGTTGATGAATCTAAAAAGTGAAATCTGTAACCATAAAACCAGAGAAGATTTGGAAAAACAGAATTAACGCGCTCACAACCAAAGTTCGTCTTTATCAGGGCTGCCCAACGTTTTTACACACGTGAGGTATTTTTTTTGAAAGGCGATATCGCGAAAATATTCAAAACAAGAATCAGATATAATCATTTGATATTTATTATGAACAAAAAGCTATACATTAATTAATTTACAAATTAATCTTATTATGAAGAACAAACACTAGGAACACCATAAATGCTGTTGTAAGTAATGGTAAAATTAATGATATCTTTGGCATTGTATAGATTTGGTGAATTCACAAAGTTGAAATCTTTCAATCTGTCAGTTGGTAAGGTAGATCGTTATGTTTTACGTGAAAAACAAAATTTATTTCACTTTTTCAATTCGTTCCATTTCTTATAACAATCGATTATTTAGTATATGCAATTGAAGAAGATGTAAAGATCTACTTAATAGCATATCGAAATTGATTGATAGATCGTGAATGATTGGTTGGTTACTGCTGGTCTATACCATCGTTTCTCAACTTGTGGGTCGTGACCCTCAGGAGGATCGCGAAAATCAAAATAACTTACTTGTATTAAAAACGAACACATTTATTTAAAAAGATAACAATCTTAGTGATTATAATACACTATTTACTGCAATGGTTACCTCTGTAAATGTACGAGTATTATAGTACGAGTATATAGTCGTAGTTAGTGATTGTGTGTAGCGGATAGCATGAGTAATCTAATCATTATCAAACGTATGAAAAAAACTACATGACCGCATGATAAGGGACAAGCTATGATTTAATAAATATGACGTTGAATATAAATGCTGTCATTATATGCTGAAAGTAGAGCATGTATTTGAGTTAATGGTGCCTTAGCTGAGTGGTTTAATCTTTCAAAACGGGTAAAGCAATGATGTATTATGTCACTCTGGTGACATAAAACATCAAATAATAATTTGGTGGTTTGATATTTACATATATTCATGTGTGAAGGAACTACATTGGATAATGAATGGCATACAAAATCTAATAGGAATGCATGCGATTTGCTCTATGCTAATGACATGGTAGTGTCAGCAGAGAATGAGGGTGGATTAGAGTGTGATAAGTCAATTGTATGAGATAACTAGATTGGTTAATGGGTGGAATACAAATGTCGAATAGGAATCGATGCGGTTTGCTGTATGCGAATGACATGGTAGTGTCAGCGAATAATGAGAATGGTTTACTGAGTTTGATAAGTAAATTGTATGAGGTATGTTAACTACATTGGTTGGTGAGTGGCAAATAAATGTCGAATAGGAATCTATGCGGTTTGTTGTATGCTAACGACATGGTAGTGTCAGCGAATAATGAGAATGGTTTACTGAGTTTGATAAGTAAATTGTATGAGGTATGTTAACTACATTGATTGGTGAGTGGCAAATAAATGTCCAATAGGAATCTATGCGGTTTGTTGTATGCTAACGACATGGTAGTGTCAGCGAATAATGAGAATGGTTTACTGAGTTTGATAAGTAAATTGTATGAGGTATATTAACTATATTGGTTGGTGAGTGGCAAATAAATGTCGAATAGGAATCTATGCGGTTTGTTGTTTGCTAACGACATGGTAGTGTCAGCGAATAAGGAGAATGGTTTACTGAGTTTGATAAGTAAATTGTATAAGAAAACTACATTGGTTAATGGGTGGCATACAACCGTCGAATAAGAATCTATGCGGTTTGATGTATGTACGAGTATGTTTGGTTAACTACTTTCGTAACGGGTGGTATACAAATGTCGAAAATGAATTAATGTAGTTTGCTGCAAGCTAATGACATGGCATTGTCAGCGGAGAAAGAAAATGAATTACAGAGTTTGATAAGTAAATTATATGAGATATGCAAAGGCAAAGGTCTGAGTTTAAATGAAAATACGAAGTAATTGTGATGAAAAAGTGTGCGATATATGGATGAATAATGAAAAATAAGAGCAATTTAAATAATTCTAATATTTCGGTAGTATTGTATTTTCTCTACCTACCACGATTAATATAAGTTCTCATACAATAGAACGTGTAAACACCTTCACCTACCTGGGATCCATAGTGACAAGTGTTAATGATGCATCTATCGAGATTAAACGTCGAATATTCATGGCAAATAGATGCTTCTTTGGTCTGAGAAAACACCTTATATCTCGGTTGTTGTCCAGAAGGACAAAACTTACCATTTACAAGACACTGCTACGACCTGTCCTCACATATGGGTCTGAATGCTGGGTATTGAGTAAGAAGAACGAATCTTCCCTTCTAATATTTGAAAGAAAAATACTCAGAAAAATATTCGGACCCATACAGGAAAATGGATCTTGGAGAGTGAGATATAATGAGGAGTTATACAGCATATACAAAGAGCCCAACATCATAAAATACATCAAAATTGGGAGGCTACGTTGGGCGGGGCATGTAGCAAGAATGGGAGAAGAGGAAATGCCTAACAAAGTACTCTTCTCCAAGCCCCAAGGAAGACGTAGCGTGGGTAGACCGAGGCTTAGGTGGATGGATGGGGTGCAGAATGATGCAAACGTGATTGGCATCAGGGGCTGGAGGAGTGCATCCCAGGATAGGGGGGAATGGCAGCGACTGCTGGAGGAGGCCGGGGCCCACAATGGGCTGTAGCGCCATTGATGATGATGATGATGATTGTATTTTCTCTGATAGTAAATGAGCTACGAGAGATATCGAACGGCGTGTAGCGATAGGAAACTTATTCAATGTGGCGCTAAAATACGTATACTCGAATCACACAGTTTTAAAATCTACTAATATAAGATCTACAATTGTATTTTAGTCCCATCTTTGATGTATAGGAGTGAAAAGTAGACGTGGAAAAACAATAAAAGAGCAAAATATTCGCAAACGCTGTAGAATACACCAGGGGGAATATATTACATAATACGAAAGGAAGTGATTAGGGGTGGTCATTAAAACAACCTCTAAATTTTGACACTTCTTTCAATGAAAGTTTCAATGATACACAGAACAAGTGAAAAATTAACAATTAATTGTGTTATTTATTAAGTTTATAATAACTTTCTAAAAAATTAATAAATGCGACAGTATTTTACTTTTCTGTATTATATTATGTAAATCATTTGAACTCTTAAAGCTGATGTGTTTTTAAGAAATAAAGTCTGTTTATTTGAAAGTTAAATTTAGTTTAATTAACATCTTTTTTTGTTTTAATAAAAAAATCATTTGAATTTTGAACTTTAGGAAGTTTTCCCATTTACAAAACTGCGAGTCCAATCCAAGCTCAGTTTTATCTAACATAGTATTAAAGCCATTTTAACTGTATAGTATATCTTGTCTGGTTTTATTTGAGTCGCGCATTTTAACAATGTACAATTATTTGTTGAAAATATATTACAAACAATTTCTATTCACGTTTAGTCATATAATTTTGACTGCAAGGTCCATAACAAAAGGACGATTAAAAAATAATGGCGACATAGCATTTGGGTCAATTGATTTTACATGATGCAAGCACGGCACTTAGTTATATTGAAATTGAAAGTAATTAAGCAAAAAGATCCAACCCACCAAACATTGTTAGTGTTTATTTAAATAACAACCAGAATATATATTTTATATCGCTCTTTCGTTATGCATCTTAAGAGCGCTTTGCTTTTTTAATAACTCTGATACATTGAAGAATGTGGCCGGGAGACAAAATTGTCTTCAACCTCAGTAATCGACTTATCTGGTTTAGATCAGTAGACACGGAATTCTCAGTTCGTCATGATTGTGTTGGCAATATTATTGTACGTGAAGAGGCGATAACAGTTACACACGTCTAGCGCTCGTAAGTATTTTTAGAAGACCTCCGTGGCCTAGTTAGTAAGATGCTTGTCTCCCAGCCCGAAGGTTGCGGTTTCGATTCCCGTTTGATTTTTAAAAAAAAGGACTCGAGTTTGGTCTTCACTGAATGCCTCTTTAACATATTTTTGTTTGGTTGGAATCAATTGCCACATGGTAACAAGCCCGCCAGGTTTTACTGTATACAACGAAAGTGTAATACTATACGAATACAATATTTTTTTGATGAATACTATCAAATTGGGACCCTTTTTTAATATGTTATTCGAGTATCATCGGAAATCGAAACATAGAATGAGTCAAGCGTCTTACCAACTAGACTACGGAGGTCATCTTGGAGAGCGTGGCTGGAAGACAATAATGTCTTCAGCCTCAGTGATCTAGCCGTCGCCGTCGGGTTAAGAAACACTCAATTAGCCAAGTAACACAAAATTCACCATCTTACGTGTGGGAAATACTAACGTACGTGGACAGGCAACAACATTCGCGCACATCTAGCGCGTGTTATGTCAGACGAAATCTTTAATTTCAGAATATAACGAAGCAACACGTATTTTATCGGCTCTAGTTGACATACTACTGAGATAAGAGGTATAACATTTTAACAGATTTGCGTTAGGGGTGATATCTGTCCATATACTATGCGTATCCAGAAACTAAGTGTACTGAAGCTCTCACGACCGGATGGATTTTATTTTCGACATATTGGCTACACTTCCGTGTAGCCTGACCCTTCTCCTCCGCAACGAGACCGGTTCGAGGTCAGTACGTTGAGAAGTGTTGACGCGACAACACGTTTTGTCAAAAACGTCAATCCAATTTCCCGCCAAGTGCGAAATAAATAATACCGGGCAAGAGTTTTTGAGGCGCTGCAAACTCCATGGAGATGAATTTCTCCGCTCCATCGTTACTAGAGATGAAACTTGGGTTGCACACTACACGCCTGAAACCAAAAGGCAGTTTCAACAGTGACGTCACACCTCTTCACCCTCCGCCAAAAAGTTCAAAACCACAATTTCAGCCAATAAAATCATGGCATCCGTGTTTTGGGACTGTCAAGGCATAATTTTAATTGAATATATGCCTCAAGGGGAGACCATCAACTCTGCAAGATACTGTGAGACCCTAAAAAAATTGCGGAGGGCGATTCAGAACAAGAGGAGAGGCATGCTGACAAAGGGAGTCTGTCTGGTGCACGACAATGCCAGACCACACACGGCCAACGCCACGAAGGAACTGCTCGCCTCGTTTAAATGGGATGTCCTGAACCATCCTGCGCATTCCCCTGACCTAGCACCTTCAGATTACTATCTCTTTACCTCCCTGAAGCTGCACATGGGTGGAAAAAGGTTTTCAACCAACGAGGAGGCAAAGGAGGAGGAGGTGAAGTGGACGGAGGGGTTGGCGGGAAACTACTTCGAGGAAGGCATCAAAAAGTTGATACCCCGCTTCACCACCTGCATTGAGAGGAATGGCGACTATGTCGAAAAATAGCTTACATATGTACTACGGTAACCACGTATTTTTTTGTTTAAATAAAAAAAATTGTAACCTTCAAAAATTCAGTACACTTACTTTCTGGATATGCCTCGTACGTTATAACTTGTACACGTTAGAAACTTTTGAATCTTAGTGTCAAATTCAACTATAATTAAAAATTAAAGATATTGTGTCGTGTCTTGTGTACTTAATAATGATTAATGTAACCTGTGGATTTGTCAACAATAGTACCTCCATCACGCTTGAAAGCCTGTTGTGGTTGTCTTTTTCTATTGATTTTGTTTTATGCAGAGTAATTCTAGCTGAGAAAGGACATTTTTTATAACACAATGCATAAATGACAAATCAATTTATAATTTCGTGTCACCGCGAAGCTTCTATTATTCTGTTTAATAAATTTGTCAACGATGCAAAAATATAGCAAGCATAGTCAAAGAGATAATAATGAATTTAGATTTTCTTATATTTATTTAAAAAAATTGATTAACGTTAATTTTGGGTGATTTTTTTTATCCTAAAAAGAGATATGTAATAATTCGTGAAGTAAATGTATGTGATATTCTGTTATGCTTGTTGAAAATTAAGGCGATTTAAAGTATCGTATATGATAAGGGAGCGATATGTGAGAGATGTTTAGTAATAGTTTGAAAATCAATGTAGCGAAATCAAAAGTTATGGTTATACAACGAAGTGTAGTAAATAGTGTGTGCGATGTATGGGTCAACTGTGAAAGTTGGAGCAGGTTAGTGTATTATGTTATCAAAAGTTATCGTTATTTTTTTTTTATCCACTTTGCACGGATTTCTCCTGTTACACAAAGAGGGTTTGCTTCTAGCGTTAGCTTATTCGTTAGGAATAATATCAGCCAGGATTCTTCTCATACTGCTAGACGGTACCGAGAATATATCAACCGTGTCATTCAGTTGGTTCAATATCTCTATACCACGCGTGACTGAGTGTTTAGCCATGATATTCGTCCTGTAAGTTGGTATGTAGAACAGAGGGTGATTCCTTGCACGGATATATTTATTGGGTACATATAAACTTAGTTTTTCTAGAATCGCGGGACAGTTAAAGCAACCTTGGAATACCTTTATTAGGAATATCACAATAGATTGTTGCCTTCTTGTTTCAAGGCTCCTATAGTTACACACCGTGAGAAGTTCGGCATGGTGAACATATTTTGGGTAATCGCCCTTTGTTCTGTACCATAGATATCTGAGGATTTTTTTTGTATTTGTTCTATATTGTTTTTGTATTTAAGCTGGTGAGGAGCCCAAACCGTAGATGCATATTCTAATTTGGTTCTAATTAGATAATTATATAAGTTTCGGAGGATATCGGTGCTGTTAAATTATCTTGATATTCTCATTACAAAACCGAGTAGTTTGTAACAGTCCGATATCAAACGTGAGACATGGTTTACGAACGTGAGTCCGACATCGAAGGTAAAGAAGTGTATAGTATGTGCGATGTATGGGTCAACTCAGAAAAGTTGAAGCAGGTTGATGTGTTATGTTATCTAGGCAGTATGTTTACGTGTGATGGGCGAGTTGAAAGGGACATTGAAAGAAGGGGAGTGACAGGAAACAAGGTAAACAAAGCACTTAATATTATACACAACCACCGCGCAATATTAACAGTAGCAAAAATGGCAATACATGTGTGTTGGTGCCCACCTTAAAGTATGGCAGTAAAACTTGAACTTAACAGAAGAAGATTAAGAGTAAGATTAATGCTGAAGAGATGCATGCATTAAGAGAAATCTGTGGAGTGTCAATATTAGAAAGAAGGCGGAATGAATACATCAGAAATTAAAACATGAATAAAATGGATGATTTGAGATGAATAAAGTAGTTTTAAGGTGGTTTGGACATGTGGAGAGAATGAATGATGAAAGAATGACTAAGCGAGTATACAAGTCAAAAGTGTAAGGTGTGCGTGGAAGAGGTAGACCAAGGAAAACGTGGCTGGACCAAATAGACCAGATTTTGATAGAAGGTAAAATGAGAAGTATGAATAATAGACGATGCATAACGAGATTTATGAATATGGATGACGCGAAAGTTGTATGCTTAGATATAAAAGTTTAGAGATATTTTTTCTCTACCTACCCCGCAAGGGACACGGCGTTATGATGTAATAATCTGCATGTTTTCGAAATATTATATGATGGCTGGCTATTTTCTGGATATTTTCTATATGTGACTAAGAAATTGTACATAACTCATTTTTTAATTTATGTGCCATTTGAAGCTCATTTTAAGAGCTTTAAAATATATTTTATATGATTTATGAATCATGCACCATTATGTATTGTATTTTGAAAGCACGCGAATGTTAACAGTTTGAGAATTTTTATAAGCCGAATGGATGTTATACAAATGTGTACACTGAGAATACATTTGATGACAATATACAAGTATGACATAAAACGGAAAAGAGTGATTAGGGTGGAATAAAGTAAACGTTAAGGCTGATTGGTATATTAACAAACCTCAAAACACATCATAAAATAAAAGTAAAAAAACAAGGGTGAAAGGCAATATACTCGTACAATCAATATACAATCAAAACGGAAAAACAAGTATGTTCTCTGACAACGAAAAGGTGGAACGAGATATTTAATAACGATTTGGAACAGATAACAAAGTCAATGGAGTAAGTATCAAAAGACATTCAAACTAAGCATTTGCGTATGCGAGTGAAACGTGCACTTCGAAAATTAATGTAATGTTTAGGAATGTAGAGGAAATGTACCTTCGAAGCATGTTTACATCGGATGACCGCGTGATATGCGATGTTGAAAGACGAGTAGCAGTAGGCAATAGAGTGAATGGTGGGCTGTAAGTACGATGTATTTATCGATCGGAGCATTTCAAGAAACACAAAGCTGATGGCACATAATAAAATCTTGGTTACGATATTAGGATATGTAAACGAAACTTGAATATTTAGAAAAACGCTATGAAAGTCAGATAAATGCAGTAGAAATGAGAGCGCTACCTTGGGAGCAATTTCATAAAACGCATCAATGTATATATCGCTGGTCCAGAAGAAAAACGACACAAGTCAAAAAATGTGTTTTGTCAGAAGCGGCTGTTGAAATTAATCTTCTTGAAAACTGCAAATACAATTAGCTCCAACGGAAAAACGACACTAATGCCCTTAAGTGGCGAAGACATGAACTAGACCTGTGACACTTTTCAAGGACAAAGGGCACCCAATTTTACAATTTATGGTACCATAACCCTAAATACGTTTTTTTTTTACTTGTGTCGTTTTTCTTCCGGACCAGCGATATATGCATAAAAATATACATACGAGTTAATGCATTTGTGTCCAAACGTTATGCTCATCCAAATGTGTACAGTTGTATATAGTTGTTTTTTTATTTGCTTACCAATTTATATATGATATATTATTTTAAAACAAAGTGTTCATATCTACGAGGATTTTAACTAATGATAGGAAGAGAGGGAATAATGTTAAATGTGTTTTTTTTTGTTGTTGCAGTGACGATGGCGACCGAGGGCCACTGCTGGAACAGCTATCCAGCCTCAACAAGCCCATGCAGATCTCTTTCAGCAAGATGATGCGGCTCATGTCTCAGTGCCATCAGGTGAGTCACAATTCGTTATGCTACCATGGATCACGATATAACAGTATGAAGAACAATATGAAATAATTGTCGTAAAATAATTTATTGTACTCGTATCTCTTTAATATTAATTTAATTTAGAAACAGTTTTATTTACGCGAAGTAAATTTTTTATTAATTTTACATCATATATTCACGGAGTTAATTACTTACTATTCCTATAAACACATTTTATATAAATAAACCTAAAAAAAACCGTATTAAATAAAACAATACCGCCCCGACACATCAACTGATAGCTGAATGCCAAAACTATAAAATCTTCACTCGTAATTATTATTTTTTTAGCACTACATCAAGACGTAGATAAATATTAATAGATTAAATTTAAAATTGAATTATTACAGCGCATGCGTAGTTTTATTTATAAAAATCTAAATTGTGGCCATCTGTTATTACAAATCAGAAGTATTAAAATTATTATTGACAGTAATGTGTTATTTGGGTGATATCTGTTCATAGATTATACGTTCTTTTTCCCTTCGGATAAACTTTATGACGTTTCAGATAGATCTGGGTAATTATATATGTAATTTCGAAAAATAAGCTTGATCTTTCTTTAAAACAAATAACAAATATGAGTTTTATCATGTGCCGCTGCTTTTTCAGTTGCATGTAAAATGTTGAAACAGTCTTTGCTTTCAGCATTTTATCATGTCCATTCTATTTTTTAGGTCGAGGGTGCTGAGAGATTCGTATCGGGCAGATCACATAAAGACAATAAGGCCTTGCAAGTCGGAGAGGATGGGAGACGGAGGGTATCCAGAGGGGATAGAAATGGCAAGGGACTCCTGGATAACAGTCCACTTTCCCTTCTCAGTGGCATCATACCAGGTGAGAAGTCACAGCTTTTTTTTTCTCGTGTGATGAGAGATCATGAAGTAGTTTAGCAACCAGTCAGTAACATCTTAAAAAAGGAGATGCTGCCAGTAGCCGACTGAACCTGCAAGCTATCGGGTATTTTACGATTTGCAAATTAAAAATTTCGTTAATAAAACAAAAGACATGTAATTTATTTTATCAAAGACTCCATATTAGAATTTTCAACAATAAAACACTTTGTTATTCCACTAATTAAATTATCCGCTACACGTGTTTCTACTTCCTATCCCGAAGCTTTCTTCAAGTGGAACGATCCCGATTTGTTACGAGAGAGAGAGAGTTTGTTGGTAGAATAACCAAATATGGAATTTATTGCTAAATATTCTTAAAGACACGTCATTTAATCAACAGCATACGAGCAGGGAAATATTACGAAGACGCTAGTGATAGTGATGAGCAGGGAAAGATTAGGTAGATACTAGTGATAGTTTATCCACGTGATATTACAAAAGGCATACTATTGACAAAAAATTTAGATTTTTTGCCTCTTTGCGCTTAAACATTGTCGGCGTTATGTGCTCCAGAACCAGGCGAAGAACTAAACTTAACCGGTAACTTCCGTGGAGTTTAGAGATCAATTGAGAGGATCGTCAAAACTTACTACAGTCACAACTGCAAAGAAATTAATTTGTGGTAGGAAGATGCGGTCCTGTTTCGCAGGAAGCGCGGCGCGGACTTCTGTTTAAGAAATCAATTGCTAGTGTACATAACATATATGCACAATACCGTTTATATCTCTCATACAATTTACTTATTAAACTCTGTTATTCATCCTCATTCCTCGCTTACACTACCATGTCATCGGCATACCATATACCAATCTGTAAAGTATGTATTGTAATATAAATAAACGCTTTCCAATGGTTGTATAATAATTTACACGATAAAACAATAACAGCGTCTTTCAGCTATTGCTGCTTCTGTCACTAGAAATTAATCATCATCAAAAACGACAAATTTTTGCTAACTTTACGAGTAAAATTGAAAGATTTCTTTACTCTCAATATGGCACGAAAAGAGGATTAAAAGTTACACCCCGTTCCAATGAATTACAATAATATAACAGATTTAGAAATATGTAATAAGGTCCTAGGTCTGAAAAAAATAGAGCGTGTATTGGTAGATTCTACATCCAAACCTACGCATGGCCAGGAGATCATTAGTTTTACAGATGAAATTTGATATATCTTCCTTGAATTGAATGGAAACTATGTAGAACCGAAATAATTATTGTTTCATTATATTCTAAAATGTTAAAATAACGCGCGGTTTCAAGTTTATTTCAAAAGAAAGAAAAAGCATGATATAAATTAAATTATGTTTATATGATATCTACGGAGAATGTTCTCCGCCATACTCTACATCGAAAAATTAATCTAAACAGTTTTACTTGGGCAGTTAATCTATTGAAGATGGCCCTCGTCAAAGCAAACAAGCAGAAGCACTCACTCTAGAAACTTTAGAATATATTTTCAGTTGTATTGAAAAGTCCATCCATTGTTCTTAAAAATGTATTGTACTACAAGAAAACTATATTGAATAATACATTTTTGGTTTCATTCTCTGTAGAAATTTTAGAACCTTATTAAATTAACTTGAATGATTCACAGTAAAATAAAATATAATTGTCAATGGTCAATTAAATTTAGTCTTTTTTCTATTTCTTACTCTATTCCCCATAGCTCCCATAGATAAAATATGTATGGTAAATTATTACTCTATTCCGCATAAGACCATAGACAACGTTTTTTATAGGCAATCCATGCATATAGGTGATTATTGCCATCACTGTTAAAGCTAAAATTTTATTATAGTATAAGTTACATGTAATTTAAACTTCAAAAGAGATAATACGAGTATATAAGATAATTATGTACTAAAAATGGGGCAATTTAGTTTTTTTGAATGCAGAAATGCGCATCGTAAAATCTGCAATATGAGATCTATTTTTGTGGCTAAGCAATTTCTGTATGAAAATTTACTATTCTTTAGTGAAATATTATTTTAATTTATTTCAAAACTGTTTAAAATTGAATATCTCGCATTTTCTTCTTTTCATGGCATTATAAAAAAAAATTCTTAGCAAACGTACATTAAAAAAGAATGATACAAAATTGAATCTTAAACCTCGTTCTAAAGTTCTAAATAATGGAACTTGAATATTAGAAAAAAATACGTTCATTATATTGCCTGCACTTACTTGCTCGTAGAGATATACGAACGAATGCGTGAATTTCAAATTTAATAATTTTCTTTATAATATTATTATATCTTACCAAATAAAAATATATGGATAACATATATTTTCGTGAACTTTTAGTCATTAATTAAAAAATCTATGGAAAAGTCCGATCATTATGAGGTTAGCTTGTATAGTAAATGATTATCATGTATTACCACCCTTTAATTTTCGTGCAACATCACCCTTTGATTTTCGCGCGATATAATCCTTTGATTTTCATGCAACATCCCCCTTTGATTATTGTGTAATACTAATTTGGTTTTCGAGTAAGCTGACCCTTTGATTTTCGTGTAAAATCAACCTTCGACTTTCATGTAATAACACCCTTTAATTTTCGTGTAACATCACCCTTTGATTTTCGTATAACATCACCCTTTGATTTTTATACAACGTCACCCTTTAATTCTTGTGTGATATTAATTTGATTTTCGTGTAAGATCACACTTTGATTTTCGTGTATCATCACTCTTTGATTTTTGTGTAAAATCACCGTTTGATTTTCATATAAGATCACCCATTGATTTTTCGTGTAACCCATCGATATATTTTGTGATATAATCTCGTCATGAGGAAAAAACGAATTAGTGTGGGAAGTGATCCCATGCCGAAATGAATGAGGCGACATTACGCAATCAATTTCGTATTTTCAGTTCGTCGACATTTTGTTTTCGAGACTTCTGTTGAATATTCAGCACTTTTCAGATTCATGTCAAATGTCCCGTCATGCCAAAACATTCGTTGGATAAAGTATTGTTTTTCTGGGTTCTATATTGAGGGTTATTCGTTTTACTGCCAATAAAACGCAGAAAACTTTGGCCTCGTTTGATAGTTGTCACATTGACGTCTGATGTTTTGACTTTTTTTCGAAATCGTAAATTTGACATAATATTTTTTTCTGGCCTATTTCAGACAAGATAAAATATTATCCTGTGACCTTATATACACAAAAAGGAAACACATTTTTGATACTTAAATTTTATTTCGACAATCTCCGTAGTCTAGTTGATAAGACGTCTGTTTTCCAACTCGGGGGGGGGGGGGGGGGGGGGGTTGATTTCCGTTTATACCCATTTTTTTAAACGGTTCCAGCTTGGTTTTCACATAACGTTTGCTTTTGCAATCTGGTTGATTGGAAGAGATAGCAATAAACTCACTAAATCATACATGATATACGAGTACAACGAAAATTAATTTCAATAATAAATATCCTTTATGAACTATAAAACTCGGTCATTATTATTTAAATTAAAATTAAAACATGGATTTTAAGTTTTGTATATTTTCTAGCCCGTAAGTAAGTAATAACAGAAGTAAATAAAAAATTTTAATATTTTCATTCGATCTAAAAATTCTTTGTGATTTCCTTTATTCATATAAAAAACCTAGTATAAACGAAACATATAAGTTTTTTTAACACATTCACTGCGATATGTATTTATAGAATAGTGTAGAGGTACTGAAAAAAATCATATTTTCGAAACCTTAAAATCTTACGGTATTTTCGAAACCTTAAAATCTTACGGAAACCTTAAAATCTTAAAATATTCGGTACCATACAAACAAAGAGAATCGAATGACGCGCAACGGGCGTCATCAACGTCTCTACAAAAAATGTGTTGACGCCCCAGGGGCGTCTTTAGCAGCGAACGTGTTAAATACGTAATCCACCCAAACTAGGATGATTTATGCCACCAAATTAAAGTCATTATGTAATTACCATATATGAGGCAATATAATAAAACTAATTTTAAAAAATGACAATTCTAGATAATTCAAAGTTTCTTATTAAGCTTCAAAAACAAAAACTGATTAAGCTTCAAAAATTAAAAAATCGATCTATAAAAAATGGAAAAGGTCCATCGAAGAAAGGCAATATTTATTGGACGCGGTATAGATATGGATTTTAGTTAATCAAATCTGTCTCGCAAAGGACAACCGAAAAATACATAGTCTATAGTTATTTAGGGACTTGTGTTCTGAATAGAAGGATTGTGGTTGTTTGAATAAAAGTCGTCGAGATCGGAATAAGCAAAGAGAAAGTTTATTGTAAGCGTCTGTATTTATAATGTATAGAACGGCGCAGAACGTGTCGCTGTCTCGCTTCCGCTGAACACATGTTTATTGTTGCACGTTCTATATATATATATTTCATATTACGGTCTGCAGAAGAGGCAAGAGATATATCGGTGTCTCGTTCTTCGCTACTAGTGAGTTCAATGACCGCGCGGGCGACCTTCGCTCGGTGCCTCCTCGCACTCGCCACTTGCGAGTTCAATGACCGCGCGGGCAAGGGTCGCCTCAGTGGGTTCAGTGACCGCACGCACGGTCGCTACAGTTACATCATCCAGACCACACTCTCAGCCGGGATTCTCTATAATACCCATTACGTAAAGGTGACTAGCCACCACGTAGTGGCTCGCCCGCAAACGGCACATGACAAACACTTCCATCTTATTCATTCTTATAATATTAAACCATGGTTTCAAAGGATCGATTGTTGGATTGATTTAAATCCGTTTTCGAAATAAAACTGGAACTTTTTAATAATTTAGAATTTGAATGAAAAGAACAGATACAAATCTTATTGATAGAAAACTTTATATAACCTATTAAGAACCAAATCAATTTTTTTACATAGCCACATGGCAATAAACTTGCCAGGTTAAAAAAAACAGTATTAAGTGAGTGAAATTTATATGTGAATCTAATAATTTAGTGTTAATATTATCAATTTTAGAATAATCAAGCATTCTTATTCATTATAAATTGTTTTCTCGTTTTAATATTGATATTTTACTGTTCAACAGTAGTTATCTCTTTTTAGTAAATAAATAATTTAGCATTGTTTTCTTTATTTCTTACAATCATATCAAGAAATGACAGCTGTCAAATAATATTTTAAAAATAAAAATGTTCTATGACATTAATTAAACAATAACTTTTATGCCGTAACTATGGCAACACCTAACGTAAAACTCCGACGTAGTTTGACCGAATTTATATTGTTTGGATGATATGATTTCCACTACTTGCATAATCATTTCAGCTTGCTAGACCATTATTTACAATACACAACCCATGGAATCATTTATTTATATAGCTTCTATTGAAAAAAATAGTTATAACTTGACATACTCGTACTATAGTTCGGAAATTCTAGGATGAGTCCTGTGACAGCTCACAAATTTGCACCAATACAACCTTGTAACGATGTTCAGTAATTTTAATTATTTTATCAACTTTAATATAAGCCTCAATTCTAATAAATAGCAAGTTATTTAAGTAAATACATTACATTAGGTTGTATTGGCGCAAATTTGTGAGCTGTCACAGGACTCATCCTAGAATTTCCGAACTATAGTATCCAAAATTTCTTATCAGATATTCCTTAAACCATTTTTGCATTTCATTACAATTTTGGTTGTGTATTATGAATTCTTCAGCTTTATTCTAGGGATTTCAAATTTTTTTTACTAGCTTAGCTGCGAAATAAAATTGTCTTCTGTATCACTGATCGATTCGTCGTGATTAAAACCATTGAAAAGCGCACATGACTCATAGTTTGTCATTGTTCAAATTGCTCCCTTTCAATATTTTCCCCGTCTACGTTTGACTCCCACACATCAAAGTTAGTACTAAAATACTATTGTGGACTATCATCTTCTTCTTGTTCAGTTTCAATCCTGGGGATTGGTCAGCAGCAAAGCCCTGCATCTCCTCCTCCACTCCGCTCGGTACTCAGCAATCCTCTTGAGCTCTGTATAGGAGGTGCAGTCCATATCGTGGCATATTTGCTCCAGATACTCTCGGTGAGGACGCCCTCTGCCAATCGATACTTCAATCATTCCCTCCAGTATATTGTGCAAGAGATTTTCATGTCGCAGCATATGACATTCTGCACGCCTTTCCGATATGGTGTTTTACAGGTGCCTGGTTTCTTCGATCTTGTAACCTCGTCATTTGTAATGTGGTCTCTTCAGGAAATCCTTAAGATTCGTCTATATGTCCACATCTCGAAGGCCTCCAATCTCCTATCATCTTAGCAGATTTTAATACTGTCCGGTTCGAGTATACCATATACATTTTAATGTCCTATTGACTTTGTTTCATATCGTTACACAACGTTTGACAGCCATTAAAAGTCATTAAAACTATTAAAATTTAAAATGTCATCTCATGGATAAATAAATAAATACTCGTAGAATATCATCGTTCTCTCAACAGGACCTTCGAATAATATCGGCACTGAACAGTTTAAATGCGAATAATGGAAAACTTCCACTGGCGTCATCGCCAATTAATTCTCATGTTCAAGCATTGTTTCTAAACCTATGGGTCACGACCCTAAAAAGGGTCGCGGGGAAATATCAAGAGGGTTGCGAAAAAAAACTTACGTGAAGAAAAGGAAAATATCATATATTTTGAGAAAAGAATTATCACATTTATTTAAATGACGTTAAACAGTTGATATCCTTACCTGATAAAGCTTATCGTCTATGTCCAAGTGCAATATTTGTGTGGTCACGTGTACATACGAGTACATATACAAGATATTGTTTTTGCAGGGGGTCACAAAGTCTTAATTTTATTTTTTAATTTATTGATCGCAAGGCTAAAAAGGTTGGGAAACAATGTTTATAGGATAGGCCTGATCTATTGACATAAAAGGTATTCAGCGAACAGTAAATAAGTGGATATCGCATTGACATGAACTTCTATCATGTATTTTTGTAGTTGATCTCTGTGGCGTAGTTGGTAAGCCGCTTAACTTCCGATCGGGAAGTTCAGGCTCGATTTCCGATGGTATATACCCGCAATAAAATACTCCAAGTCTGGTGAAAGAGTTCGTTTAGTAATAATACTCACAAATGGTAGACGTATGCTAATGTTGTTTACTCTTCACGTGCGGTAGTATTGTCAACACATGCGATGACGAACCGAAAATTCTGTGCTTAACTGAAGGCTTGATGAATGGGACCGAAGATATTGTTGTCTTTCAGCTAGTCTTTAATATGACCGAATCACTAATTGGCATATGTTAAAGAAATGGAAAATGTAGTGTTTAAATAGCCAAATGACTTGTATAACGCTATTGCGTGTTAAAATATCCCTTGAACTGCGCTGAGTTCGTGAATTCATAAAAGACAACCTATTAGAGTCGTTTAATTAAAATATTAAAAATACAATTTTTATTTATTTATTTAATTTGCAATACAAGTGTCTTTTATGTACAAATGCACATATGACAAGTACTTAAAATTATTGACAAAAATACAAAACTTGACCTTAAAAAATATCGTCGTTGCTAGGCCTTCGTAGTCGTGGATCACTCACCATTCCGAAGTCAATTCAGCTGGAAAGACAAACTGTGCCGTGTAGTTTTTTCTGTGTTTCTTTTTCCTTGAAGGGAAAGAGCCGTTGTACACCAGCAAACTCACCAGATATACTGTTGTACTGGATTCGATGGTACACCGAAGTGAAACGATCAGAGCACACTGGCATGTGTTATTTTCTCTTTTTGAAAGAATATATATGAACGTAGTAATTGTTGATATGTGGGTACATTTTATATTCACAATACTCTGTGCCACAATGCTCTGAATGTATTTAGTACAGTGTTGTTACAAGTTTGTCTTGCCCTATATAAGAGCTGACAATGTGTCACTTGATTCCCGCATTAAATAAACTTAACAGTAATAGGTGTCATTATACCCTCGAATACTAAGCTGAAAAAATGCCTCTGTCTTGAGGAAAATAGCACAGCACAGAGTTCGAACCAGCGACTTTGCGTATGGAAGTCCAATGCGTTACCGCGTGGCCATGGACTTCAAGAAATAATACCATATAGCAATAGACTCGCCAGGTTGTACCATGAGTATATACAAAAAATGTAATACACTCATAGGGTTGTCACTAATACATACCAAAACGTAATACACTCATAGGGTTGTCACTAATACATATCAAAACGTAATACACTCATAGGGTTGTCACTAATACATACCAAAACGTAATACACTCATAGGGTTGTCACTAATACATACCAAAACGTAATACACTCATAGGGTTGTCACTAATACATACCAAAACGTAATACACTCATAGGGTTGTCACTAATACATACCAAAACGACCACCAAAAACATTGACATCTGCCATACTAGGCCATGTTTGTTGTTAATCACTAATAAAGATCCGTTTTTTATTTTATTTTGTTCATTTCCAATCTCTTCCAATCGACTAGAAATCTATTAAAGAAGCTCAATATGGAAATTAGATTGGAATCCTTCGAAAAAAAATCGGAAATCAAACAAGCAAGCAACTACACCATGGTGAAATTATATCTCAATTGACGTATGACTGCTGAACACGATCCTAAAGTCAGTGTGATTTTCCAAATAGTTTGGATATTGTCGAACAGCACATGCTAATACTGAGATTTGAAAAAAAAGTTTTGTTTTCACTTCAGGTATATTTAACAGCTTTCTGGTTAGTTGGAAGAGATTGCCACTTGGAAATAACTGAGCCAGGCTGTACATAATACAATAAAAGCGTAATACAATATTTAATCCTTTATTTCATCCACGGTCTATGCCAAACTCAAATAATTGACCTTTTTTAATATTGCATGGATACAGCATCATGTCTAAAGAGCATTAATGTCGTTAAGTTAGATCAATTAACCTTAAATGATAATTTGTGTACAAGAAACTGTTTCCGAATTTCATGAATATTAATCTTCTAACAACAAAAAATGTGAAACTTCAGATCTATCCCATCGTTACCAATTTGGCACTGAATTTATACAAGGGTAAATACGAGTAGATGGTTTAAGTAGGACAAAGAAAGCAGCGGCAAGATGGTTTAGGCTAAAGAGATAATGTTGTTTGTTTTCTTTCTACCTCCAGGAGAATGTTGTTTGTTTTAATAAATAATAAATATAGGATTATTGATAGCAACATAGTATGTACATAATGTATTTAAATACACTTCAAAAAACACATAAATTGCACAAAATACATTAAAAACAGAAGCTATCAAAAGGTCTGGGCTCATCTAATAACACCCCCTCGGCCAAGATACACCCCACCAATATAGCAAAGCCACGGGGACACCAGATGTTTTTCAGCCTACACCCTTGCACATGTAGAATAAAAAAAAATAGAAAATAAATAGATGTCAGAAAAAAAAAGCAGATCCACAAATACCACCTTAGATTAATTTAAACAAACAGATAAAGGTTCCCTGACAGTAACACAATGTGTTCATGCGAGTATATGTTATATACCATAATAAACACATTCCGAGTATCGCACACACATCTCAAAACAAACTGCAGAAAACACATTTGAGATAGAAGACATTAAAAGCTCCGGGCTCATCCCACAAACATTCCCCAGGCCGAGATTTACCCCACTAATGTAGGGCGAGCTCAACCGCAAGGACGTCGGGGGGCTTTCAGCCCACACCCCTGTACATCTAAATTAAAGAAACAAAATATATGGCAGAATACAAAATAAATAGTAAACCTACATATACCACCTCAGGTTAACTGTCAACAAGAACGAAAAAAAGAAAAGCCTCAAAGGAGTCCAAATTTTATAAAAGTAAAATGACAAATGGGAAATGATGTTCACACATAAAACCACAACACAACACATGGAAATAATTAAGCAGTAATATAAAAATTAATAAGAATATAACAGGGGGGAATGGAGGAGAAGAGTTCAAATTGCTGCAAACCAGTCTTAGGACTGCAACCACGGAGAGAGAAGAGGTAGAAAGGAGGTACAAAGAAGATTTTCTTTCTACCTCCAACAGACACGGCGGGATAATAGAGTAATATATTTGAAGACCTCCGTAGTCTAGTTCTAAAAACGTTGGTCTTCTACCCGGAAGTACGAGTATATAACATAATTATACTAATTGCTTATTAATTATCTTTTTTTAGTATTTCAATTTATGAGTATAAAAGATGTGAGCTGAAAAACATCTGATACTCAGTCGGGTTCGTTCTCTATTAGGGTTGTGTCTCGATTGGGGGGAGGGGCGTTATGAGATGAACCCAGATCTTTTGATAGCTTCTCTCTTAAATGTATTTTCTTTTCCATTATTTTGAAATATACACACTTTGAATTGATATTATTAAAAATTCAGTATTTGCAAATGTATAACATATCTTAAATGAAAACTACATATTAATGAATACAAACGTAGACATTTTTAACTATCAGAAGTGCTCAAATTGATGACCGTCTTGGTCCATGCACACTGATAACGTGTAATCGCAAACATCACGAATAATTTGATTTAGTGTTTGGGCGCATTTCCTTTCAATGGCTACTCTCAATTCATTAACTGTCGCCGGTTTTGTGTTATTATATTTGATGAGTCCCTAAAGTAAAAACATCCATTCGCCTGAGCTCTGAAAAGCGTGGCGAGGAGAGTAGTCAATGCTATGTTATATATACGTCAAATCCATCTCTTCGGAAATTTTTCATCAAGATAGGCTCTCACATCAAAATGGTCGTGAGGAGTTGCACCATCTTGCTGGAAATAAGTCATCTCAATCACTTAACTCCCCACAAATTCGTAGTATGACATACGAGTAAGTTCAAGTAAACGGCACAGTGTAAAAGTATGTATGCATTTTTTTTTGAACATCCTATATAAAGATGTAATTTCAGGATGTCTCATATATATGTACATACTCGTACTATGTTGCTATTAATAAACCTACATTTATATTTATTTATACGAGTATATTTATTATGACGGTATTAACCCTTCCTTCCCTGTGATGTGTAACTATAGTTCAGAAAATCTAGGATGAGTCCTGTGACAGCTCACAAATTTGCCCCAATACAACCTTGTAACGATGTTCAGTAATTTTAATTATTTTATCAACTTTAATATAAGCCTCAATTCTAATAAATAGCAAATTATTTAGGTAAATACATTACATAAGATTGTATTGGGGCAAATTTGTGAGCTGTCACAGGACTCATCCTACATTTTCCAAACTATAGTACACAATGCTTCTAAAAACTTTAATATCTCTATAAATATGGTATAATGAATGTGGGGTTCAGATTTTAGGTATTCCTCCGTAATACATTTACGCATTGAATGAAAAAATAATATTAATAATAATTAGCACTTATCGGCCACATCAGAGATATTTTGTGAAAATCGGGAATAAATTCATCAATACAATCAAACGTGTGACGTAGATATATTCATTCTAAAAAACCGCTATGGGTGAGGAAGCGACGCTAGTCACGTCTCACTCTACTTCGGTATATGGGAACGCAAGAAATAGAATCTTAGTTCGCTCGCTTTTCTCGCTTCAGTAGCTCTCAGGCATTCATTTTAGGTGGTCTCTTCGTCCGTTTTATGATCGTCGGCCGATGTATTTATCATGTTTTCAGCAATTAAATTTCAATTATTGTCACTTTTGACTTCAAATTTAATTAATTTAAGCGATTGCGTATGAATATTATTATTTTTTCGATTTTAAATCGCTCATTTTTACATGGGTATTGAATACACATCACCGGAACGCGCGTATTTTTTTTAGCACAGGAAGGGAAAGGTTAAAATAGAGTTGTTTTTTTGTTAGTTTCCAAATCTTTGTGGTTGGAAAAAATAACTATGAACCTAACAGGTTATACCGTATACAACAGAAATGTAATACAATTAAACAAATATTCGCCAATCAGCATACCAAGTAAAAAAAAATATCTTTTTACTTCTTCTTCTTCTTCTCAGTGTCATGTCAGGTCCCCCCAACGTTGAATATCACCTGAGAGTAGGTATCTCTGTCCCCGGTAGCCCGAAAAAGATCCCCAACGCTCCTTATACGAGTATCAGTCCAATCACGTATATTGCGGAGCCAGGAGATTTGCCTCCTGCCAACACCTCTTCGGCCTTCTATTTTGCTTTGGATGATCAGGTGCAGTAATTTGTATTTTTTTTCTCTAAGTACATGACCCAAGTAGGACACCTTTCGGATTTTAATATTAGTCAGGAATTCTCCCTCAACTTTGGCTCTTTGAAGAACCCTTATGTTGCTGACCATATCCGTCCAGGGTATCCGTAGCATTCTCCGGTGCATCCACATTTCGAATGCTTCCAGTCGGTTCATACTAACAACTTTTTACTCCGCCAATGTAATCCATGGCTGGCCACAATTTAACTTTGCAGTTTGTAAGCACATTGCAATCTAAAATAACTTGGACATCGTGTTCCGTGAACAGGAAGATATATAAAACTGGATAAATTTAATTCCATTTCTATCGATCCTGAAATTTTCGAATGCGAAGAACAGTCTTCTTATAGATTTTGTACTTTACACAATTTACGTGATACTGTCGTTTGTCATTCACAACACATGGTCCAGCTAGGTTAACTGGATTTTTTTCTGGATTAAGACTATTTTTTACTCTTAGAATATTTTTTTAATCTTAGACTATTTTTTACTCTTAAACTATTTCTCACTCTTAGACTAAATTAGGTTTGCTACTTAGTTCATGGGGAGATCGATTTCATCTTGTTGGATTGCTATTAGTATCATAGACTCAAAGGGAATTTATATTAGTGTCATAGACTTAAAGGGAATTATCATAGACATAGAGTAGTATCATAGACATAAAGGGAATTGCTATTAGAATCATAGACTCAAAGGGAATTTCTGTTAGTATCATAAACTTAAAGGGAATTATTATAGACATAGGGTAGTATCATAGACATAAAGGGAATCGCTATTAGTATCATATACTCAAAGGAAAATTCTATTAGTATCATAGACTTAAAGGGAATTATCATAGACATAGGGTAGTACCATATACACAAAGGGAATCGCTATTAGTATCATAGACTCAAAGGGAATTTATATTAGTATCATAGACTTAAAGGGAATTATCATAGACATAGGGTAGAATCATAGGCATAACGGGAATCGCTATTAGTATCATAGACTCAAAGGGAAATTCTATTAGTATCATAGACTTAAAGGGAATTTTTATAGACATAAAGGGAATCGCTATTAGTATCATAGACTCAAAGGGAATTTTTATTAGTATCATAGACTTAAAAGGAATTATCATAGACATAGAGTAGTATCATAGACATAAAGAGAATTGCTATTAGAATCATAGACTCAAAGGGAATTTCTGTTAGTATCATAAACTTAAAGGGAATTATTATAGACATAGGGTAGTATCATAGACATAAAGGGAATCGCTATTAGTATCATATACTCAAAGGGAAATTCTATTAGTATCATAGACTTAAAGGGAATTATCATAGACATAGGGTAGTATCATAGACATAAAGGGAATCGCTATTAGTATCATAGATTCAAAGGGAATTTATATTAGTATCATAGACTTAAAGGGAATTGCTATTAGTAAAGTGTATCTCTGCAATTGTACATTTTCGATTCCCCACGTGTTTCAGGATCGGCTTTGCACAAACAAAATTTCTTGTATTATTCATTTAAATCAAGAGTTCCTAAACTTTTTTCGGCCGCAGACCCCTTTACCAAAAACTTTTAAAACCGTCGACCCCCTAATCATTTACTTTACTTACTCAAATTAATAAGTTTGTACAGTACTCGATATTAAATATTTCACTAAATATCAAACTTTTCATTTTAATCACTTGTAATTAAGGATTGAAAAATATAAAAGGATTACGGATTATGGCATTTATCCTGTGCAACATTCAATACTTATTGAAATCTGCGCTGACAAAAATTTAAGCAAAAAAATACGTGCAGTTTTTTTTTTAATTTTGACATTTATGAAATAAATATGTAAATTCAAAATAAGTACAAATATTCTTAATTAGGTACCTATTGGAATCAAATATACTCGTATTTTGAAGTAACAAACAAATAGCAGTAGTAAGGGGGTCTATTTTTGTTGTTGTCGACCCCCAATTTTTTTTATTGAAACTATCGACACCTATAAAAATCAAATCGACCCCAGGGGGTCGATATCGACCACTTTGGGAACTCTTGATTTAAATAGTTGCTGAGAATTTCGTCAGAGTATGCATATACAGGTCGAATCTCAATATAACGAAATTCATGGGATCATAACAGATATTTCATTATACTAAATATGGAAAAAAAATAGTATAAAAAGTTTTACAAATACATTTAATAGATTTTTTCAAAGAATGATGTTTTTTTTACAATATTGCATTTTTCTTAGCATCATTCATAATTGCATTTTCAATATAACATAATTGTTATGTCAGTACTCCGGAATAGATACGCGAAACTTTTTCAAATTATTCATAGCCTTCGAAAGCCAAATCTTCAAATCAGGTGGCATAACTCCATTTTCACTACCATCTTCTTTGCTCTCCAAAGTATGGGTGGATTCGACGTACTCTTAGATTACTGCAAATTTTCAATAATGTCTTTCAATCAGCTGACTTGAAATCATTAAGTTTATATTCATTTTATCGTCATCAAGGAAGTCATTATATAATATATGTGCACCTGTTAGCAATTAATAATTAAAATAAGTTTTTTTGATTATTTTATTTGAGCGTTCAAATTTGTTAGTTATTCGTTAAATATTGTTTGTGTCATACATATACGTTGGTTTGAATCCCTCAGTGGCTATTTTCGACCGAAAAATATTTGATATACTGAAAAATTTATTTCGTTTAAACGAGATTTAAACATATTATAAATAAGTTCGTTCGATGGAAGAGCTACAAGGGATATTAACTCTTACAGGCTTAGTGGTCCACGTTATGTACCACCTTTTTTTGACGCAGTACTGCACAATGGTACACGCAATGTACCACTTATTAAACCTCTCTCTATTGCTGCACGAACGCTCAGATTATGTACCACTTCGTATAATATAATACTTAGGACTCATAACCGCACAGCTGCAGGTCTGGTCCTGTTCAAATTAATTTAGCTTCTAATATTATTGACAGTTAGTTGTTCTTGGTGTGCCAACTTGTGCGTATAAAAGAAAACGTTATATATTTGTATTAAATTTTAATAAAAAATAGTTGTTTTGTGATAAAATTGGCTTCAGTAATTGTGGTAAATTTATATTTAGGTTAAAAATTAATTTTACTTGGATGTATTTCGGCATTATTTGGTGGTACATTAAAAGTACCAGTGGAAATATGGACTAGTGGTACGTAAGTTGTACCACCTCACCAGGAGTTCCTTGACTTACCAAGGAAGTGGAAATATGTTAATTTAGCATTTGTATGTATCATTTTTCAAATGCATTAAAAAAATGAGAAACTTGACTTTTTATTTTTTGTGCAGCCTGAGTAAAAATAAGTGAAGTTTACCTGTGCCTGTAAGGGTTAAATGGCATGTAGCGATATGAAACAAAATCCATTGTATCAAAACGGTAAGATGATAGATAGTCCACAATTGTGTTTTAGTACAACTTTGATGTATGGGAGTTAAATGTGAACTTGGAAAAAATCTAAAAAGAGCCGAATAAATGCTATAGAAATGCGTGCCCTTAGAATAATACATGGGGTGACAATGTAAGACAGAATACGGAATTAAGTGATAAGGAATGATGGAGTGTGTTTAAGGTTGATGTGTTGAATATGATTAAGAATACCACTAGAAGATGGTGTACGTTCAACGAAAGAATGAAAAAAGACTAACAAAACAAATATACAGCAGTGCAAATGTGAGCGGAAGGCGTGGTAGAGGAAGACCAAGGAAAGTATGGTTGAATCAAGTGTACGATATTTTGAAAGAAGGAAATGTAAAAAGTCAGAGGAATCGTAGTAGCTGTATGAGAGGTGTACAGATGTAGAAGAAGCGAAATATGTGTGTCGCGATAAGAAAGTATGGCGCTCTCTCTTTTCTATCTATCCCGGCAAGAATAAGGTGTGTATGATATGTATTTAAGTTCATTTTTCCGTTAATAAAAAATCATTATTTTGAATAATTTGTTACTTCAATGTTCGTTATAATGAGATTTTACTAGTATTGGAAATATTGCGTCTATAAACCTGTTACCGAAGACATTAGCGCATTCAGGTGTCTCAATAGAACATTAACGCATTCAGGTGTCTCAAAAGTACTTATAAACTGCATAGATAAATGCATCTAAGCAGGGCAAGATATGTTGTGTAATACGTATTACGAGTGCAACTGAAAGATTGCACAAACTGAATGCAATAGGGCAAAAACACTATTTACTGGTTTCGATGGTGAAATACGATATTGATTATGACTGTTGTGTAATTAATTTAAAATATGGCCTTAAAATTTGCCCTGTTTTATAGATTTTGTAGTACCTGATCTAATGACCGCATTCACCACCTTCCTATCCTTAATTCGACTTATTTTATTTTTGTAATATATTTAATCGATCAATAAAAGTAAGTTCGATTCTCGAAGTGAGAGTGCCCTTGGTGAGTGTATTCTCTAAACGGTGTAATATAAATTGTTCTTTTATTAGTATTAAAGTTCTTTTTTACGTTGTCCTTTACTGTCCGTGCGGTGAGATTCTGGAATCAGTTACAAACCAATGCTAGACTCGCTCCGTCCTTGGCATGCCTTAAGAAGCGACTGAAAAAACTCTTGATTTCTAGTCAGTAATGTAATGTGTTTCACTTCTGATTTTTTTCTTTCCTCTTCCCCATTATTTGGTGGTACATTAACCAAACCAAACACCAAAAGGAATGTTTGGGTGATTGTCCGTCTTTGTGGGCGTAGCTCCCGCATGTCTTCATGGAATTCGTGTGGATGGATAAACATTTGAATGTTTTTGCGACTGTGTAACGTGCTTCATTTACTTTTGTCTGACTGGTTGGAAAAGATTGCCGTCTGGTAATAAACCCTCCAGATTGTATTTGCAATAAAGTGTTAAATAAATAAATAAAATAATTATTCAGGAATACAGTGTACAGATATTCACATTATATTGTAAGAAGCTTGCACTTGTATCAGAAAGCGATAATACCTACAGATAAGGTAGAAACGCATCGGATTTGCGGAATCAGCCAAGGTTCTAATTTATCTCTACTACTGTTTAATATGTACTGAGTTTAATTCCACAATCAAACACGCTATTATTGGGAACAAAATAAATCCCTCTCCAGCACGATCTACAATAGAAGATAATAATCCTTAGTTATATTACGCTAAGCAAAATTATTGAAGTATATTGTATTGCCAACACAAACACCCAAGTAGCTTATCCATCGAATTTAATAGAATATTATATTTGGCACAGTATTTTTGGTTCAAAAATGAATTTTATTTAAAAAATATATAATAATCTTAAATCTAGAAACTTGACAACGAATAGCATTCAGTGTTAACTAATCATAATTAATATTTATTTGCCTGTTTGTTCAAATTAAAGTGACTTTTTGTAATATTTGAATGCGTGTAATATTTATTATGGCAATCGTATTGTTTAGCTGTCAAAACCGTACGAATGTCAGTGATGTGAAACAAAAATAAGCAAAAATCATTTACGCAACATTACTACGAGTATATAAAGTTTCAATTCACTACGCATGTTCAATATGGAATTGGGCGGCTGAGCGGCCAGGAGCGGAACCCTTAGACTTCTTTATTTATTATGAGACTTCTTTATTTATTATGAGTGTGACACCACTTAGTGACAAATGAGGAACTCCTCAAAGGACTTTTCCAGGGGCGAAATAATCAGGGTCGCTGGTTTATGTTATTCCATAAAGTTCATCCTCAATTGTGAAATGTTAGGCAAGACAACTTTCCGGCGACTAAAAGAAACTTTTTTTTGCATAATTCATCATCACTGGGTGGATACCGATCAGATGTTTATATGTTTCCACTATTCCCTGCACGATGGGTCTTTCCGTTGAATTTGCACTTTCAATATCTCAGCATTTTAAATATTCCAGAATCCTTATATAAGGACATTTAATTATATTGAAATATGATAGGTAGAGCCTAGACGAGGTATTTTGGTATTTGAGACACTCATACGAAAACGCACCTTCACATTAAGGGAACGAGTAAAACTGCCGTAATATTATTTTTTGCATTCTAGCCCCCCCTCCCTTTAAAAAAAAAGTGAAAATTGGTAACGTACGCTCACTTTACCCTACAATATAAATCAATAGATAAAACTCAAAAAGTCAAACATATAAAACTTTATTTTTCGAGCTTAGAGGGTATCAAAATCAGTCACGTGTACTGAGCGTCGTGGTACTCGACTGTGTCTCGAACTCAGCGCATCACCTGTCTCCATCCTTCCCTATTAGTAATGTTGAATGCAGCGCTTAAAAATACCCTTTTAACTCCCTTAATTGATCCGTCCATCTCATGGGACCCATTTCTTCTTCAGGCTTGTATCATTCTTTCTAGCAACACGTCCAAAGTTCGTTAGGATTATTTTTTTACATGTTTTTGAAAGATTTTCAGTAATCTCCGATGATTGTATGATAGAGACGTCGGTGTACGTTGTAGCCGATGTGATACAAAGTATCTACCTCAATACCTAATAATCAATAACTTTGTCGAAATTGATTTTGTTCGACATAAAATATTCAATAGAGAGAAAAGCCACATCTGACAATCTTTTTGACCAAGACTAGATTTCTAATAAATTTTATTATATTTAATTTACTAAACGTCTTTCGTATAATGTTATGGTCACAGAATTTGTCAAGAATGTATGAAGTGTAATATTAAGACGAGTAGCGCACCGATTTCAGCGTCAAAGCGCAAACTTTGAAAGCCTCTGCTTCAGTGTATTTAACAGGATGTTTTTATAAAAGTAATAAATCCGATTTTAACCTGCTTTTTAATTTGTTGATTTTGCATTTGAGCACGATCGTTTATCTTATAAATTTAAATCTGATTATCTGTCGGTAAATTTTGGCATTTCCAGGCGAACTGTTCTGTTATGATGACAAATCCAATAAAATATGATAATTCTGCTCCGCATTTATATAAACAGTGTACTTGTTTGATGTTAAACAGAAACAGATCGTATGAACTATTTCCGACCAGTAATCCAATTGCCAACCAAATCGATTTGGACAGAAGCAGGCAAGAGATAGAGAAGCCCATTGTAAGAATAGTTTTTTTATTCCGGAAAATAAAAAAATATTGACATCTTGTTTCCAATAATACATTTGAATATCTAGTTGCTAAGATGGTCAAATTCCATCAGAGGGTTTAGGGTTAAAAAGGGTACTAGTCTGGTAAAAGATTTTGTCTGGTGACAATAGTCACACTGCTAGACTTCTGCGAGTGATGACGAACAGCGAGTTCCATATCTCTCCAACGGTTTTAAGTCCGACGACTGGATTAATGGGTCCAAAGACAATGTTGTCATTCGGTGAGGATCTTTAATATGTTCGAATCCCTACTCCATAAATGTTGGAAGGTCGCTATAAGAATTATTTAACAGAGTTTTCTTCAAATTGTATTAGAGGAGGATAAATGCATTCCATTTAAGATGCATGAGACGTGCCCTACGTGTAATATGGTAAGTCGATAGGGTCACCAATAAGGGTGTGTTGACGTAGGCCAAAATATTATCTGTATTTGCCTTTCTAAAAAAGTGATTGCATTCCTGGGACGCGTGAGGTGTATAGAGGATGGTTGAGTCTCTAACGACATTTGCTAAGGACAAGGAGATGTCACTGAGGTCAGAATTTCTGTTTCAATAACGTGTGTAAAAGATACACCAACAATTTTGAAATGGATGCTGACGAGTAGAAGTATCTTGCTCAAGGACGTTGAAAATAAAGAAGGAGGATCAGGATGGAAAAGGTTTTCCATGAAATCAACTGATTAAGGGAGCTGAAGAAGAGGATATCTGAACTATCTTAGGGGGCGATGTCTGTACTCGATTGTGCAGATCGATAATTGATCTGCATAGTCACAAGAAGAAATATAATGCAGCATCTTCGTCATCTTTCGTAGAATGATAGCTCATTAGTGAGCATCGTCCCTCCCACGGTTGCTTTTGATTGTTACGCTTGTATAGTACCCGACGGTAAGTAATACACATCGGGCTTAAGAAAGAGACTGTCGGCCATAATCGGCTTTGTAAAGCGTCGTCTCTGTCGCACGATGCGCTAACAGTTCGGATTATAACGACTGACAAATCACGACGGAACACGTGTGTGAATGACAGAGACGACGTTCTACAAAGCCGAAGTTACCCGATTATGGCCGACAGTCTCTTTTTTTTTAACCTGGCGAGTTTATTGCCATGTGGCAATCTCTTCCAACCAACCAGAAAGATGTTTTTATATGCCCAAAGTGTTAACTAGACTGGAATCCTATTTAAAATCTGAGTTCCAGCGGGGATCGGCAGACAAGTGTCTTACCACCAGGCCACGAGGTCGCCGTCTCTTTCTCAAGCCCGGTGTGTATTACTAACCGCCGGGTACTGTACTGTTGCTTTTGATTGAAAATGACGCTAAGCTGCCGTACTTAAAGTACGACAGCTGAGCGTCATTTTGTTACATCTCTTAATTAGTCGGTCCAACGCATCTGAAATATTCCTTTTGTGCGCCATCCTTCGACGCTTCCCATAACCTTAAGCTTTTCCAAACTGTCTCTTTCGTCATATACGATGTGTCGTGGATGTATTTTTGACAATCTTTCAGCAACTTCTTTCAGGATAAATACATCAACAACTTATTGTCTTCACCTCATTGCAAAAGATTAGTTAGATGTTGTGCTTTGTTGATTTTTCTCTTGTTCTTATCTACATATTATGTTTGCTACTTGTTTTGTTGTGATTTTTATTCATTATTTTCTATCCATGTTTATGTTTTGTTTTTGTTTTCTTTCGTATGATATAACATATGTACTTGAATGTATTCACATTGGTCATGCAGACATGTAGAATAATCTAGCCGGGAGAGAGTCCCTTCGGTCTCATTAATTGACCCTTTGAATATAAAGCTACTGTAAAAAGCGCACAACTTTCGGTTTGTCAGTAAAAGTGCTAGCAATACTACCACATACAGAGATTAAAATAACCTTAAATATAACACTTTGGTTTTAAAGCTACAACCAAACCGCACTTTTTAGTCTTAAAAAAATATGTCGAAAAATCCATATTATAGTGTTCACGGAATAAAGTGTAAAAACTGCATATTTTTGGTAGCAAAAGCAATCCAATAACAAACATGTCCAACTGTAGTTCTTAAAGTATACACGTGAGAAAAAAATATGCCGTTGTTATACTAAGACAAATAAAAGTGTTAAAATATCCCTTTTGGTCGTAAAAACATAAAAGTATCATAAATTAACACTTTATAGTCTAAATATAAAAAATACACTATGCTAAAAATGTCACATTGAAGTGTTTAAAACACAAAAGTGACGCTATCTTCAGTTTAAGGACTAAGCAAACTCTCGATTTTGTAGTTTTCTTTGATTGAGCGCCCGCGTGCTGTGTACACATTTCAAATAAATAAACGTAGGCCCTGGTCATTACTGTGCACACCGCGACACACTTACACCTGTGCCCTGTTACCAGTCAGTCATACACGCCTGTATATATATTATAACTAATCATATTACCCACTAGGCAAAGCCATATGGAGCCGACAGGTCAAGGGTTCTCAATCTGTCTTTATTCTGAGATATCTAAATTATCGACGAAGAAGTAAAGGGTCTTTCAAATTGAGCGTTTTTTTAAATTCTTGGATAAAACACAGATGGCGTCGCAAACTTGCCTGGGTCTTGTAACATTTGAGAAGTGTAATGTATGACATTTATAAAAATGGAGTAGTGTATAATACAACAACGCGTTCAAATTGAGAATTATTTTATGTATCTATTATTTTATTTTATGTATCTATTATTATATTATTTTATGTAATTTCCGGAAACGGTGATGTTAATTGACCACCAAGATCATGTGATCTGACACCGTTGAACTATTTTCTCTGGGGTTATGTGAAAAGCCAGGTCTATAAGAATGACCCCCAATCAATTCCTGAGCTGAAGGACGAAATTATTCGCGTTATTGGTGAACCGCACTCATGCCAAAATATCATCGAAAATTTTGACAAAAGAGTGGACATCTGTGGAGCTGCAAGAGGTGGACATTTGACGGATACTGTTTTTTGTAAAATATATTAGATGAGTCTAAAGTATAATATGGATATATGTAGAATAGATAAAATTCTATACATGTGCAATACGAATACAAATCACCGCATTTATAATTAAGAATTAAAAAGGTCCGTATTAGAATTTATTGATTGAGAAGTAAAACTGGGTAGAAATATCCATCAAAAGTTTGCTGTTTTATATATTTTCTCTTTTCCCCTTTAAGCTGCTTATAACAATATAAAATCTCATTAATTTGTCGATAAATTTTTGAGTTACTCTTTTCATTAGAATAACTTTTAATTAAGATTTGAATTCTCTTTTCAAAATGTGAAAAAAATTTCAATGATTCTCAAAAAATCTTTGTTTTTTCTTTTGTATCCCCTAAGGGTGGAACGTTTCGTACAAATTCCAATTTTAAAATATTCCTTACATAGATTTTTTCGTGAAACGAGTTTGTTAATTGTTTTTTTTAAATTCCGTTGAAAAAAGGTCCCGTAAAGTGAGATTCGAGTATGAACGTTTTTGAAAACTCGTAACTCTTAGATACATATAAGTGAAACATGAAAATATTGATTTAATTTTCTTTAACTAAAATATCTTATTATTATATATGTAGCTTATGCACTCTCAGTTGAAAAGATACGAAGACATCTGTTTTAAAAAAAAATGTGTATTAAAGACCCATTAGGCTCAAATTGCTTAGGTACATTTATGTGGGCCATTATGACGTGTTAACCTACAATTTATTGTAACAAGTGACCTGAATAAAATGTTGAAGAAAGTGTGTATTTCTCATCGTCTCCATCTATTCTCGAGTTGCAAAATAATAGCATACGTGTTGGAAGGATTTTAATGTACGCATACGTTTTCTCAACTTGGCTACTGTAATGAGACAGGGTAGTTCAGATTGGGTACAGGTAGTGCTTTTTTTGCGGTGGAGCGGCGCTCCACCACCTTTTTTACAGTATACAAAAAGCTTGACAAGAAGTGAGTTCCGGCACCTTTATTTTTTAAACAAAAAAAAGCATTATCAGTGCTTTTTTTACGGTGGAGCGCAGTGGAGTGGCTCTCCACCACCTTTTTACGGTATACAAAAAGCTTGACAAGAAGTGAGCTCCGGTACCGTTTTTTTTTTAAAAAAACACAGGGTACAGGTTACATTAGAATGCCAAAAACCTGAAAAGCATTTAACACTTTATATTTTTTATAGTTAAGTCATTAACACTGTGGAGGTTTAATGACCTTGTAATTTGTTGAGTCAAACACTGTTTATTCAACCTTGAATCCGGTAGGACTATATATAACGGTATAGCCCTACCGCATTCAAGGTTTTCACCTCATCATTTTGTTTTAACCTGGCGAGTTTATTGTCACGTGGCAATCTCTTCCAACCAACCAGAAATATGTTTTTATAGGCCCTAAGTGTCTAACCAGACTGGAATTCTATTAAAAAAAATATGGGTTCCAGCGGGGATCGAATCCGCAACCTCCGGATCGGCAGACAAGTGTCTTACCACCAGGCAACGGAGGTCGTCAGGGGAGCACAAACAAGACTGCCTTATTTGTGGTCCCCTGATGATTAAGTGAAAACCTTGAAACCGGTAAGGTTATACCGTTGTATACTCGTAAAGTGGATTATATTTGACTTAACAAAATTTGACACTTTATATTCCGATCCCATTTTTAACGTGATAAATTACATTTGAGTACCGACCCCATGTTATCACGTGATCGATACATTTTCTAAAAAAAGTATATATTACTGTCATCTAGGAAATATGTTTGAAAACAATTCAATAGCTAAACTTCTGATTTCAAATATGGACAATTTCCTTGATAATCAAAAGATGGATGTATTTATTTATAAAGGAGATTTTGACGTGTCACCAGTGTGTAGTGAAGTGTCACATTCTCTCCGGGTCCAAATAAAATAAGGAATTTGCAAATCTTCCAAACATTATGTCAAAGAACGTTCATCAACTGACCAAAAAGAAAAAGCTTGCAGAAATTGCATGTGCTAAGCACAAGAAGAGAAGTGAAACCCAGTACATGTGTAAGGAGTGTGATGTAGCTCTACACAAAGGAGAATGGTGACAGAATTACCGAATTATTTAAGTATATTAAACAAATATGGAAAGTTTCATTACAATTTTCCTAATATTTACTTGGATATATCAATTTTAGTAAACCCTTTTAGTATTCAGAATTCCTCAAAAACAAGCCGGGCACTTGGAAAGGTTGTATTGATTTTGAGCGTGTATAGTATTTAAGTGTTGCCCTTATTTATTATTTATTTAAACACATCATTGTAGAATATATAATTTGGTGGGTTTATTCCCAAAGAAAAAAATTATCCAACTAACCAGACAATAGTTGAACAATTTTGTTTCCAGAGTGAAGAGAAAGCTTTACATAAGAGCTTTTTTACAATACATATATTTATAAAAGACAGACAAAAGACAGAAATCGTTTGACGATTTATAATATTATTTCTTACTTAGGTAAAAATCTTTAGTTAATTTTAAAAAGTACATACACCCTTAACATCACACAATTTCACTGTTGAAGCAAGCAGAAAGGACAGAGCGCTAGACTTTTCTATCTCGACACACACTTTTCGCAACCATACACATTTTCTTATACTCGTAAGTCCAACGATTTCGCTAACATTCTAAATTTCCTTCTTTCAAAATATCATTCACTTGATCCTACCGTACTTTCCTTGATTTTTCTCTACCACGCCTTACACTCACATTTGTACTATCCTGCCACGCCTTACACTCACATTTTTATTGTTAGTCTATCTTCATTAATTCGTTCTACATGCCCAAACCATTTCAGAATGCTCTTCTTCATCTTACTCAACACATCAGCCTTAAGTTCACATTCATCCCTAATCACTTCATTCCGTATTCTGCCATAAATGATCATACCATGTATTTTTCTCAGTACACGTATTTCTACAGAATTTATTCGATTATTTTCAGTATTTTTCCACGTCCACGTTTAATCCCATACATCAAAGCTGGGACTTAAAGTTAAAGATCTTAAGTAATTGATTGCAGAGAAGTGGAATCATTATCAGTCCGGAAATTGAACATTTATCGATCCGTGACTCAAGTTATACTGGCAGCGAGCTTTGAAGAAAGTGGTTGGTGTTAGTTTAATATTCAGGGTTGTCTCGAATTTATTTATTGAAGTATAATTGAGCTTAATGTGATCCGAAAATGCCAGTAAAGTTAAAATTGGAGAAACATTACCTAATTGTGACTCCTTTAAGTATCTTGGGCCACTCATCCATAGCGATGGAGAATGTGCAGCAGATGTAACACATGTAGAAGAATTAGCGTGGGATGGATGAAGTTTAGATCAATGACGGGAGTTCTATGTGAAAATGCCAGTAAAGTTAAAAGGAAAAGTATACCAAACGATTGTCAGACCCGCACTCCTTTATGGCTCCGAATGCTGGACGATGTATAACTCTTACTCCAGGCAACTAGAAACTGCTGAAATGCGCATGCTAAGATGGTCAGCTGGTGTGTCCCTAAGAGACAAAATAAAAAGTTCACGCATTCGTGGAAGCTTAGGTGTTATAGTCATCAACAGTAAGATGGAGGAGAGGCGCTTGAGATGGTGTGAGCACGTTGGACGGAGAGCACCCGATCACATTGTGAACCAGACAATCTCCATGGATCTTCCTCGAATAACAACCAGAGGAAGACCAAAGAATTTGTGGGTGGTGCAAAAAGATAACCTGATGCAGAGGCACGGCCTGGGGGACGTAGTCCGGGACAGAAGAGCACACAACCTGAGGACGAGGAGAGCTGACCCCAACAGTCTTCGCAGACAGTGACATGGGATGGAGCCAGGGAAAAGAAGAAGAATTGAACTTAATTATGTAAAAATAGATCCATCCCGCATTTCACCTGTTTTGAGATAATTGAAGCAATAATTCGACGTTTTCTAATGGACTTGTATCATAGTATAAATAGGCCAAAACCCATACGATGGTTGTCGTCAAAGAAAGAATACGAGAATTGAATTTTGTATACAAGAGAGCGAGAGAGGAATACTTGGATTCTCTGCGAAAGTAATTCGAAATTTGAATCTCGGTGGGTCCGTGATAACTGAACGAATTTTAAATACCTAGCTAACAATTTTTGAACCGGTGTAAAAGGGGACGATGTATAAATGATATATATTAACAAATTCTATATTTATGAATACATATTTTCATAAATGTAGAATTTGTTTTACTTCCGTGAATATTTCACGGGCTGCAATTAGTGGAATAAAATTACGTAATTTTATCAGAAAGTACTTATTTAACGGGAATGATATTTTTACACATAATTGATATAACCTTTTTCGATTATTAAATAAAAAATAAGTGTTTCGTTTTAGACTCCGAGTAAGGGGTTGCTAGATGCAAGGGGAATATGCAGATATGAGGTTTCTTGAACGAAAGTATAGATCGTTCAGCCTAAAGAGTCATTTTGCAATAGTGTGAGTAACGGTACGTTTACAAAAACTTGTCAGTTTATTTTTTTAATGAAGTGACAAGTGCAAACATTGAAATGAACACACACGTTTTGTAAATTAAAAATGCTGTCAGCTTAAATTGTAATGCACATTAAAATTAAATGAAAGTAAATTTATTTCACGTATTAATTGTTTAGTCATGGCAGATTCTAGGAAACATTAAATAACAATAATGGAATTTTTCAAAATTAAAAATAAATATAAGAGCAAGTATTATAAAGTAAAAATGTTCGTCAGCTTTAATTAGATTTTAACACATAAAAATACAATTATTATTGTATGTAAGATTATTTAACATATTAATATTAGTATCATAATTACAATGCCAAATAATAAAGTTTTAAAATAATAGTGGAGGG
The DNA here is from genome assembly GCA_949825065.1 of Odontocerum albicorne. Lineage (NCBI taxonomy): Eukaryota > Metazoa > Arthropoda > Insecta > Trichoptera > Odontoceridae > Odontocerum > Odontocerum albicorne. The sequence continues at coordinate 10,015,398 of OX463847.1, read as the reverse complement.
AGTGATACTAAATTCTAGGAAACTTTAAGTTATAACAAAGTACATTCTAAGCTTTCGAAAAAAAATTTTTTTACATTATATTAGAGAAAAATCGCACTAATAGATTGCAGCACCTTTTCGACCGATCCCTAATTACGAATATTATCAATAATTACCAACATTTAAAATAATCTCCTTTGCTCGACCCGAAAGCGGTTTGCCCTTTCCTAATTTCGGCATGGTAGTGTTTTTCTAATCACCGAGTATTTTAACAACAATACAAACGTGCACTCTGCGCGAACCAATCGTGTGGCATTCTAAAACCAATACCACTACACAAGCTGTGTAATACATAGACGGTTACTCACACTATTGCAAAATGACTCTTTAGGATAAACGATCTATAATATTGAATGTAGTTGTGGGGATATACAGGACTCACAACACGTGCTAGTTTGTCCTAACATCGGGACTACATGTTCTGGGTAGGTTCTGATTGTAGCAAACAATAGGGGGATCTCTGTTGCCTCCTACTGGGAACATGTGGCCTGGAAATGTGGCCTGGGAATATGTGGCCTGGGAGCATGTGGCCGACATGGAAATAAATTTATCAGTACTTCGTGGGCTGGGTAATTTTATTTACGTTATGATAATGGGCTTTTCCCATGTTTTTTTACTATCGCTGATTCTGAAAGTAAGATTTTTTGTACAGTACCCGGCGGTAAGTAATACACATCGGACTTAAGAAAGAGACTGTCGGCCATAATCGGCTAGCTTCGGCTTTGTAGAGCGTCGTCTCTGTCACTCATACACGTGTTCTATCGCGATTTGTCAGTCGTTGTCAACACATCGTGCGACAGAGACGATGTTCTACAAAACCGAAGCTATCCGATTATGGCCGACAGCCTCTTTCTTAAGCCCGATGTGTATTACTTACCGCCGGTTACTTGTACTTTGTCTCCCTTAACTTAGTTTTCTGTTGTGTTCTTACCAAATTTGTACATACTCGTTCGAAAATTCCAAAAATCTAATATGTTGTCTAAAAAGTAGGGTCGTATTTCTTGATCAAAAATTTCTTCGCTAACATGCTGAATGATAGATAATAGTTCAGTGCATTTTTCGGTCATTGTTTACCCAAATAGCTTAAGTGTTTTTTTTGGCGTAATTTTAAAGATTGAACATAATAAGTTGTGCTTAATTCTTTTTTACTACTACAAAGGAAAAAATTATATGACGGTGATTGGGTGTGTCAAATGTGGTTTAAAAAACTCCGTAATGGTGATACGACACTCGAAAATGGTATCCGCTATGATCAATTACCATTGATGATGATCAAATCAAGGCTTTGATCAAAAATAATCAGCGTTCTACGACACGGCAGATTGCTCAGATACTAAAAATATCGATTGGTGCATTTGAATTTGACCTAAAAGTACGATTGGTGCATTTGAATTTGACCTAAAAGTACGATTGGTGCATGTGAATTTGACCTAAAAGTACGATTGGTGCATGTGAATTTGACCTAAAAGTACGATTGGTGCATTTGAATTTGACCTAAAAGTATTACAATACTTTCCGGACAACCCATTAGTTACAGAGCAAAAATATCCTGTTCATCTCCAGTTTGAGTGAGTACACACGCAAGTTTTGGGTCAGTTATATCCATAGAGCCTCCATAGAACAACTCTGTGGCCCAGTTGTAGATAGTAAGACGTCTTTCTTCCGATCTGGGGGTTGCGAGTTCGATTCCGTTTGTTACTATTTTTTTCATATTGAGTTCCAGTCTGATTTTCACTTAAGACTTTTAGAATATCTTTCCTGGTTAGTTGGTAGATATTGCCATGAGAAAATAAACCATTTAAGTTGTATTGTATTTAATGAAAGCGTGATAAATACAATACAACATATAAATCATATGGTGGTAGGCAATCCCTCGTGGTCGAATATGATTGTTCGCCATCCTGCGAATGAAAAAGGTCTTTGAGTGTATTAGTCAATTGCATTCAAGCTGTTGTACTTCAGCAACTACACAATCTTAATATATCAAACCAAAAGTTCCGATGGTAAGGAGATCAAAGTTCCAAGACGATCGACAGGTTTAATCTGTTACAATATTTCGTTTCGACAATCTGTTACAATTTTCGTTGGACTGTTACAATATTTCGTTGGATTTTTACAATTTGTCACGTTGCTTAATGGGGCTATAAGAATTTAAAATAAACACCAGAAATACAAAATAAGATGTGAAATGGTCTAAGAATAAAACCAGTCCGAAAGTGAATCTGGCAGATATCGAATCTGAGACGCCCGCTTACTTAATGTGAATGCTTACCGTTAGACCACGGCCGCTAACCCTAATTATATTAATCCATGTAACACGTGTTTCCCGATACGAGATTGAAACGCGTGTTTGTTGCGAGAGCAATGATTATAAATGATGATAATAATTAATATGTAACTTGTAAGCAGCCTTTCGTAATATGTTAAAGAATTATGAGTTGCAAAAGCACTGTGTTTTTGCAACTCATAAATACAAATAAAATAAGGACAAAAACGACTTGAAAGTAAAATATTACAATCAGGATGTCAATAATAAGAAGTGCTTTGCCGTGCGGTAACCGTTTGAGCCTCGTGCTTTGCTACTCCCCTTGAAAAACATATCTATTTTATTCGTTTAGTACATACAGGGTCTTTCAAATTGAGCGTTTTTTTATTATTCTTGGATAAAACAAAGATGGCGTCGCGAACTTGCCTGAATCTTGTGACATTTGAGAAGTGTAATGTATGGTATTTATAAAAATGGAGTCGTATGCAATATAACAACGCGTTCAAATTGAGAATTATTGAATCTATTGTAATTTACGGAAACGGTGATGTTGATTGGCCACCAAGATCAAGTGATCTGACACCGTTGAACTATTTTCTCTGGGGTTACGTGAAAAGTCGGATCTATAAGAATGAACCCCGATCAATTCCTGAACTGAAGGATGAAATTATTCGCGTTATTGATGAGTTAGAACCGCAATTATGCCAAAATATCATCGAAAATTTTGACAAAAGAGACATTTGGCGGATATTGTTTATTGTGTTTAAATGGCATACATTATACTTCAATGACCAATAAAAAAAATTTGAAATCAAAGCAAATTGAGTGTTTTATTCAAGAATTAAAAAAAAATATTTAAAAAAAACGCTCAATTTGAAAGACCCTATAGGTTCCCTGGTGGTACTGGAGGGAAGTGAGGGGGCTATGCTGGCCCTGGGGGAAGAAGGGGGAGCTACTTGCTTATTTTAATTATTTTAATAAATACCTTTTATTTTAATAAATACCATTATAATTTATTTTCCAAATTATTTTATTTCCGAAATACCTTTTTGAAATTAAAAAATTACTCTCATAGTTGCATAATTTTTTTACTGAAATTTTATTGCAAATAACAAACTGCGGCACATTAACAAATTGGTGGCAGGACATCAGGTTCATCCTTCTCATTAGGATTATTTAATAAATACTTCAACAATTTAAGTATCAGCGTATCTTATTTATTACACTATATATATGTACATAAAAAAATGTTCACTACATTCTTCTGTTTTATTTAATTTAAAAAAGGTAAATTTCCAGGGGGGGCTCGTTTATTTTTTTGGCTGAAAAGGGGGGTAGTGGGTCAAATAAGTTTGGGAACCTATGGTTTAGTATATAAGAATACATATGACTTCGATAATATCTTCTTTTTTTTTCATTACAATTGGTGCCACTGATGTTTGGACAGATTCGAGATTTGATCAAATAAAAACACAGTGTGGTAAGTCAAATACTGCATAATTTCTTGATCTTCGTGACCTATGTTAGTTGGCAAGACTTTCATCCTGGAGTTTCGAAAAAAATAAAAAAGGGTCCCAGTCTGGCAACAATACTCACGTAGACTAGATGTGTGCAAGTGTTGTTACCACTTCACGCGCGGTAGTATTACTAACACATACGACGACAATCTGCGAGTTTCGTGGTTCTAACCCAAAAGTTCGATTAATAGGGGCAAAGACGATATCGTCTCCCGGAGATATGTCCGCTTCACGTATTTTGATATTTTGCGTGGAAATAATGATCTGGATAAAAAAAACGTATAATCTCCGCCGAAAACAAAAAAAAATCGGAAAGTAACTAAAACAAAAACTCACAATTAACCAACATAACCTTTTGTGTAAAATACGACAGCAAAGAATTTTTTTTTTCCTCTGTTCATTTTTCGGTAATTTGTGTTAAGTAGATTTCGCAACATTAGTTTAAGATGAGGAGATTTAAAATTGACATCACGACCCGAAGACTCACCAAAGAATATTCAAAGTCAAGAAAAAAGTGAACATAAAAACTAGATGCCACGATTATGTGACACGAAAATACAAAATTGAATATATAAAATACTAAAATAAACAATAAAAAAGCCACACGTAATTTAATCATACAATTTTACGTAATGTGCCCTCCCCCTTGCATCAAAAGTAAATACAGAATCTAAACGCACCTAAATAATAATTTATGAGCAGGATTTCTTGTCATTGAGTGTTAACGATTTCGCCAGTTTTATAATCTGTTGCATACTACCAATTTCGCTACTTTAATTTTCTGGTACATAATATATGAAGTCGAATGAAAAAAATTAAATCTTATTTCGAAATGTAATGAAAAAACTGATTTTTTACTACTTTTGAGTTCTTATCCGGAAACCCGTTAATGCGACTCCAGATAATAGAAAGACTACTTGTAAGTGCAATGGGGTTTATTCTGAAAATTCCAAGGCGTTTTTTGAGAACATATTGTTGTTTATCGTTATAAATTATTTTCAGAACACGCGTTTCCACCACACTTATACGGCTCACCTCTAGTATTTTTTCCATGTTCACGTTTAACTTCCACATATCTGAATTGTAACACTTTTGACGTATCAGACATGTAGCAACCCTGACGACAATTCATGAGTGTTGTACGTACTCGTCACAGAGAGAGGACCCGCATTGCGCCAGATAGGCTTTTGGGCTAGGCCTGCACATCACTTTTCACAGTCCCCAGTCCGCAGTCCTCTATCCCTCGGCATGGGGCGTGGTGGACAGACACGGGAGGATGGATAACTACGGCAGACCGTCAAAGAAGGAGGAGCCATTGACCATCTATCATCCTAACTTTCTTTGCCTTTTCTCAAAATCACATTTCAGAGATGTGCTTACGTAAAAAAATCTTAACCTAAACTTTTCTTTTGAAATTATATGCATCTTTACTAAGTTTTATATTTATTTGTACAATGTACCAACCGTATAAATGCTGTTGAAATGCGTTCACTTAGAATAATACATGGAGTGACAATGTATGACGGAATACGGACTGAAGTGATTAGGGATGAATGTGAACTTAAGACTGATGTGTTGAGTAGGATGAAGAAGAACACTCATAGTCATAAAAGATCCTTCGTTCTACACCTGCTTGACGCAATACATCGATATTTATACTATGGTGAAACCAACAAAATCTGAGCATTCTCCGATAAATCCACATTCCTTTTAGCTTATTTAGCAATCTGATTTTCGTGACCATATATATGTGTACATACCATCACGCCATTTCCCTGTCGGGGTAGGCAGAGAAAACAGAGTGCCAGATTTTCCTATCTAGGGACACATTCTTAGTCTTTTCTATATTCGTTCAACTTCTCCCACAACTTGTACGATTTCTCTGACTTTTTACGTTTCCTTCTTTAAAAATATAATTCGCTTGATCCAATCCTACTTTCCTTCACCTTCTCACACGCCTTCTACTCGCATTTGCATTATATATTTTTTTGTCTTTCATCATTCATTCGTTCTACATGCCCAAACCATCTCAACGTGCTCTTCTTCGTTTTACTTAATACATCAACCTTATGTTCACATTCATCCCTTAGACCATTTAACATCATAAAGTAGAAATTACCATATATAGTATACTCGTAGCACGTAATCATGCGTTTCCGTAGTTAAGATCTAAGTTGTCATTGTAGAAAACTGGATTAATCTTGAGAAATCTTGCACGTGCCAATTCAATCGACATCTAATTTATCTATCTGTATCAAGATCACGAGTAATTAGGTTTTCTAGATATTTGAAACGGTCGACTTGCTCTATAGGTTGCCCGGTCAGCTGCAGCGTTAAACATTCAAATAACCAAGTCTGTATCTTCTCTAATATTTTCCCCATCTTACAACTATGACAATGAACAAGTGTTGTTACATATCTTTTGCTGCAGGTACAAAGTGGTGCGGTACTGGTGACATCGCAGCCAACTACTTTGATCTGGGCGGAGAGCGGCAGATGGACCGTTGCTGCCGCAGCCACGACTTGTGCCCTGTGAAGGTGCACGCCTTCTCACGCCGCTATAACCTCACCAACAACTCCATCTATTCCAAGTCCCACTGCCTCTGTGATGATGCACTATTCTCTTGTCTCAAGCAGACCAACACGTCTGCAGCACAGGTATATGTCCATTTTTTTACTCTTTAGATCGGCAACAACAAGACTCTTATTTGTGCTCCCCTGATAATGAAGTGAAAACTTTAAAACTGGCAGGGTTATACTGTTATATAAAATGAAATACACAGTGTTTGACTAAACAAATTACAATGTTTTTAAACCTCCATAATGTTAATGCCTTAACTATATATAATATATAGATAATATGTTAAGAAAATAACAAAAATTGAATTATTGATGCTTGTCATCATTGCTGGGCCTCGAAGTCGAGGACTCCCTCACCATTCTAACGTCAATTCAGTTGAAAAGCGAAGCTGTGCCGTATAGTTTTCTTGCTTTCTTTTTATTCCCTCTTCTTAGGGTGAGTGACCCGTTGCACACCAGCAAACTCACCGGTCACTCCGCTGTACTGGACCCGATGTCACACTGAAGTGAGACGATCGAAGCACACCGGCTTGTTTTTTTTCCTTTAGAAAGAATATATATGATATGACGGAAGTCATAGATATTCTTATACCCTCGAAAACTAGGCCATAAAAATGCCTTTTTAATTCGAGGGCAGTAGCACAGAGCGGAGTTTGAACCAACGATCTTCCGCACGTAAGTCCAGTGCGTTATCGGGTGACCATGCACTTCAGATGTAATGCTTTGTTCAGTGAATTAATTGTCTTTCATGATTGAAATATTGTTGCAGATAATGGGTGACATCTACTTCAATCTGGTGAAGGTGCCCTGTGTGGAAGAAAGAGGCAGGAGTCAGGGACGGGGGTTCAGGGAGGCGCGCGAAGGCTTCTGATCGGGGGCTGGCTGGGCGGGGCGGTTGGGTGGTTTACTACCCGCCGCTCGCCGATGGGCGGACGCTCTGCTCATCACAGCCGAGGCGTGCTCCAGCTTCCTGCTGGGCATCGGATAGCGAACCTCGGTGTATCGATGGAGAGCTGCCCAGGACCAAGTTCTTCAGCTACCAAGTATACAACAATCTCAATGCTGTACCAAATGTTCTAAACTGTTATTAACGGGTCCAAGCCAAAATCTAGTAAGTTACATTTGAAAGTGGATTGGACTTTTGTGTGCAAAATGGGATCCAACTCACAAAAAATATTTATTTATTTGTATTGTACCCTTCAACATGTCCGAATAAGTGATGCAGATATGTTAAACAGCGATATAATATAGTATTCGGTCCCAATTATCGAATCTCCGGGATAAGAACCACTGGAGTAGGTATGTAACTCGTGGTTCTCCATCGCATATACTGGAAATAATACCCTACATGGGCAGACAATAACACTGGCACAAGTCTAGCGCATGCGAGTATTGTTACCAGACGAATTATTAACCCAGGCTAGGAAACTTGTTTTTGAGTATCATCGGGAATCAATCCTGAAACCCTCGTCTGGAATACAAGCGTTGTATCAACTAAGCCAGGAAGGTTTGTAATTTCTTTGGTTTATTTCAAATATTAAATAAAAGCTGTATTTGAAAATATATCAAGGGAGTCTTATGTAAATTTTATAGTAAATTCCATATTAAAAAAATTACAATCAAGCTACGCATGATTTCTCAAATGTAAGTATGATTTCTCAAATATCTCAAAACTGTTTAAATGTGTACTGGATCATTTTTGTAGGAGTCCATTATAAAATTAATTTAATGTATGTATGCAAAAAGAATTCATCACATATTTGACTTGTTTTGAGTTATTTGAGAAAATGCAAAGTAACTCTGCATGGCCTTATGTGGAAATATTTTATTTGGCTTTATATTTTTACACATATAAGATTGTGATATGCTTTTTCATATTTCAAATACTTTTGTGGGTTGCGTCTTGAAAAAAAATACTTTTGTGGGTTGCATTTTTTGTACTGTTTAAATGAAATTTTGAAAGCGTAGTTTTATATATGTTGATATAATGAATATCATTGAATATGTTTGTTTTCTTATTTAATTCATTTATTCATAAAATCTCATGCATGAAAACAGACATAGTAAATACAATGATTCACCAAAGGTATATTGCTTCAAAATGTTAAATACTAGATTTTAACTTTGAGTAGTCTCAATGTATGAAGCGCTTAACATGAGTTGAACAAGTTTCTATTAAATCCAACAAGGAATAAAAAAGCATTTTTCATTAATCAATCTATTTACACTGATATCAAAAGAAAATAAACATTAAAAATGTTAAAACCAATTCACATTAAAAACAATAAACAACATAGATACATAGACAATAAAATTCTACAAATATGATGAATATTTTCATATAAAACAATAGAAATACTTCTTGAATAATAGCCGTGAACTCTTATATATGAAAGAGTATATGCCGGTGTCAAGTGATAGTAGAGATACATAAATATATAAAAATAAAGACGACCTCCGTGGCCTGGTGGTAAGGCGCTTGTCTGCCGATCCGTAGGTTGCGGGTTCGAATCCCGCTGGAACTCAGTTTTTTTTTAATGGGATTTCAGTCTGGTTTTCACTTAGGGCCCATTAATACATCTTATTGGTTGGTTGGAAGAGATTGCTACATGGCAATAAACTCGCCAGGTTAAATAAAAATGAAACATTTATACCTTCTTGAGTCTAAAAGAAATTACAACCTCAAACCATTATATCAATCAATTAGTCAGCAGATGATCATATTTCATTTACTGGCAATTTCTTTCTTTTTCCGTCTCTTTTAACTCTTCCAACTCTAATTATTAATTATGTTCTGTTAAGGGAGTTGTAAATGTATCGAGAAAAAACTGATGTCAATTTCGTGTTTCTTCAAAAATCTTTAACAGATGAATTGTGGTTTTAATGTTTAATGTATATAGCAGAAACATTAAGAATATTAACAGAAGAATAAGCAACAATATTGAAAAATAAATTTAATTGACATTTTGTATCTGCAAAATTGACCACAACCAATATTAAATTTAGTTTGAATTGCTCAATTTTGAAAAATTGTATTATATAATGGTAGCCTCATAATATATTGTTTATCATTCGTTTCAATTTTTTTTAATCAAACTTGCTATATTTGGAACTGGTTGTGATAAAAAAAGATGTTTATAGGGAACTCTGAAAAAAATTATGTGTTTTAGAAGAATGAAAATGTAATGAACTGTAAAATAACTTTGCTTGTAGTAGTTCTTATTAAGATTATTTATTACAAAAGGAATGATAATGGAATTTCAATTTTCAAGTGAAAGTTGCTCAAAATATTTTTCAGTATATTTTGTATATTATACACATATATGCAAATAAAAAATATGTTCGAGAGATGACCCATGGATCATGAGATAAAACTGACTAAAGCTCATTTCACAATATCCTAAAATAGGATATGTTTGCATGATATTTTATGAGCTCTAATTCATACTATAATATAAAGTAACAATCAACCAATGAAATTTAAAATATAAAATTATGACGAGCGATATATTGAAACTTCAAACTATTCAGCGAATAATTTTTTTTTAGATATTCAATATCCAATAAATGAAATATTTTAAAAAAAGTTATTTTTTCGCTCTTTCAAGTTGTAGGATAAAAATTTGACATTTTTATGTATCTCTGTCTAATTTTGTTTTGTCTTTCTAAAATGAATCGATATATTGATTCAAAGAAAATATAATTTGAAGAATGATCATTGATTTAAAAAATAATTCTGACTTAAATGATCTTCCACCAGATGGATGTTGCAATGTACTTTCTCTCTCTCTCTCTCTTTGAATAATGGCCGTGAACTCCTATATATGAAGGAGTATATGCCAGTGTCAAGTGATGTCAGCTTCATAGTATCTAGGTAGTTCTATTCATATGGGCGACATGGCACATCAAGCAACTCGGCCCAGGACTACTGTTATCTAGTGAGATATTATGGAGGTTAACTATTTTACAACTAAACTACAGTACTTTCATACAAAAATAGGAATGTTTCTGGTTTTTGCATAATATAATCTATGGTGAAGCTAACAAAGATAAATTTGGATATTTTGGATAACATTATGTGACGAGACAAAATAACAAAATCAATGCTTAACTGGACCAAAAATATTCTAGGTTGGATACCAATAGCTAATATATGACATGTGATTATCAGTATTGTTCATTAACATATAACAAATTTTGTTTTAAATAAATTGGTGCAATACTTTATTATTATAATAAACAGCTATTTCTTATATAACGGTAACAAATATATGCTTTAAAATACATCCTACATTAACGCTAATTTGAGGAAATTTAAGTATTTTTATTACAGTTTAATGAAAAATATTGATTTCATACATATTTCTTTTCTATTCTTTCAATACAAATTACAAACAGTGTAAACTTATTGTATACAGTGTTTTTGAAGTTACTTGTAAAAAGTTGCATAATTATCATGGTATATCTACTTTTCATGCTATTCAAGCACTTAAAAAAATAATAACTACGTTATTTTTACAACTACTTGTAGAATAAAATGTGCTATTTGTAGCATTATGTAACAGCAATGTTGTATACAAAGATAACCTGTAAAGGGTGTGTGTGGGTTTGCACAATTAATTTGTTAGATCTTCGTAATATTTTCAAGATTTCTAATTAAAGAAACTATGAATATTTTTTACTTTCAAATGAATTGTAAATCCTTTTGTTAAAAATTATTTTGGGAAAAATATAGTTTTATGTGAACAGAAAATAAAATGATTTTCTAACATATGATTTTTGAGTGACAACACACATTTATACCACGTACACATAATTTCTGTACTCAGAAGAAAATAAGATGAAAAAACAGGATTACATTGTCAAAATATTCATCGCTCATCATTACTTGTACATAAAGAATTTTATGACTAAAAGCATCATGGTCAAATAGACGATAGTATAATGCACTTGTTTGTATATATTATATTATACAAAAAGAAAGAATTATCTTAAGTTATAGGAATTATTTGACAGCTTAAATTACGGATCAATTGATGTACATCAAATCATACTATGTGCGCATTACAAATGGTAGCTATTTGATCTTACATACATTTGAACTTAACTACTAACATCACAATATGAAAAAAACACACTAAGATCCGAGGGTCTCTCATTCTTGATATATGTTGTAATTGCACGGATATAGTGATTAATGCATAGTCTTAGGTTGATTTGAGTTGTGTTTTTCTTATCGCTATATTAGCAGTTATGTTCAAATGTATAACATAGATAAAATTGCTACCATTTGTTATCAATTTCAAACTTGTATTACAGAGCACCACATATACACTGGAATTTAAGGTCAGGTGAATACATTGTTAATGTGTTTAGCTCAACAAAACTTTTAATATCACTATTTTAACAGTTTGATTCAAATATTATTGTTTTCACATTCAGTAACCTGCTGAGTAGATTACTGAATATTTAGAACTGGACCGAATTGTGTCTAATTAATCACTCGGTAAAGCAGAAACTGAATGCTCGACTGAGTTCTTGACACACGTTAAGAAGGTATTCAACTTGTGTTGTTTTCTATAACATTACACTTTCATTGTATAGAGTTCAACCTAGCGAGTTTATTGATTGACAGTAATACCAGTGATAGTCTAATATTTAGCAAGTAGATTGCGCCTGTACATACATTACCAACTGGCTCTGCCCTAGAAGACCTGGAAATCTGCTGACACACTATGAATATGCATTTGAAGAACCAAAGGACAATATATCAAAATGGAAAATATTATGAGAAAGATCTACTCTTTGTGTCTACTGTGAGGAACAGCCCATAGAGAATGACTTAATTTGAGGAATGTCTAGTGCTGTATAGATAAGCTTAATTCCACGCAGAAATAATTTGATTCCATTGACATGATAAAAAAGAAGAAGAGACACGAATTTCAGACCATATATCATTAATTGTAGTGCTTATAAATTAACACTTCTTATCATGTCAATGGCACTTAATCATTTTGCCCAGAATTCTGCTACCCGAACAGCACCGGTCGTTATATTGGTGCAAAGCACCAGACTCGAAGACTGCAGCAAGTGTTGCATGGACTCAGGACGGGCCTGAAAAATTGCAAGGTTACGTGCAAAGTTTGGGCGCAGGGCTTATATTTATTAATTTATTTATGTCAACATCAATGTAAAGGTGAAAAACAGGACATGACCCAAATATTTTCATCCATAAAATACCCATTTAAAATGGACTTCTTCAATGCAAAAAAATATTGCCTTGAAAAAATTTATGCTATAGATTGGTCATAAATATTTTTAATGAATGAGTTCCGCCACTTTAAAAATTTATCACAAATTACAATTTTATGATTCCCAAAAAGTATAAAGAATTTCAAACTACACAAATAAAAAAAATTAGAGGGTGTCCGTTATTTATTTATCTGTCATGAGCATGTTGGTTCTCAAGTGTGGGGCTAGGTGTGGATGGATGCTTTGCACCTGCCTCAGGACGACCCTGCATGGGCTGAAATAAAGAATTGATCCATCATGTAATATTCTCCCATTTGCCATGTTGTTTTGGTTCTCATATTCGCAGTATGTCAAGAGATTTTCAGGTCCTAAACAACAGTTTAGACCAAGGTGATAATGTTTCTACAGGCAAAATCCACCCGATTTGACCAGATGTTCTTCTCTACTTGTTCATCCTAGTAAGAATAGGCTTGATTATTTCAGAGACTTAGGCCTCGGCCACACAGGAAGGAGCCTCGCTTGATGCTTAGAGCTATGTTGCGAGTTAGGCGACATATCCTAGTGAACCAACGTACTGCATACTATCGCAGTGGCCCCACTGCACGCTTCGCGCCACTTTGCACGACGATTAGTCATCGAAAAAATCTCCTACCGAACAGATATGTTGGTTAATTTACAAGATGGCGGAACTTTTAATGACAGCTGTGTATAAAAGGGAGTCTTTGTGGAACCCATCGAGCCAATTGTACAAAAATGTACCTGTAATAAAATCACTTTGGAATAAAGTTGCACAGAAAGTAAATAAAGATGATAATTTATAATGAAATTGATTAGTTTTGAGAGTGACATCGTGTGTTGACTCAACTGCTCCCAACTGTCAAATGAATTTGTGCGTAGCACTTTGGTGTGGCCAGGCATGAAGTCATCTAGTATATGAGTCACGTAAAATCTAGCTTAGCACTTAACGAAGCATTTTGATGTGGCCTCAGCCTTAGTGATCTTGAGGAAACTGTCCCTGTATAATCAACATAGGAAACTAGTGGTTATGCAAAGGATATCTGAGATCATCGAGATGATTGGGTCTTTGCTGATTTTTGGAGGAGCAGTCCCGGTGAGGAATGGCACCTTATTGATTAAGGCTGGTTTAAGGTTCAGTAGTAAACTGCTTATATTGAGGTATGAAGGAGACGCCTTAGACTCGCAAGATATTATGCATTAACTGGACCGAAATGACATCCATAAAGAAGTAACAACATAGTAAATGTATTATTTGCATAATTTAATTTAATTTAACTGTGAATAATTTCTAAAATATAAGATAAAAGTTTTAATAAATTGTAAGTAAAAAATTACAGATAAAACAGAATTTAAGCAAGATAAACATTATTTTATTGTATATAAAATAAAAAGCGTTTTAATATGATGTAAAAATATGAAATTTTTAAATTTTCTAAAAAAAAATTATAATATTTGCTCATATTAAGAGATTATAAAATGTAAATATTATTAAATAAGTATTTGCATGTAATATTTATAAAAAATATAATTTAAGACGTGTAACTTTTATGGTACACATATAATGTTTTGTTTAAATATTTCCATTGATCATTTATTCAAACCAATAATTATTTCATGGCACTGAATCATTTCAAAATAAAAATGTTTTTTTTAAATTTGATTTTGAAATGATTCTATAAATATTTTTTATAAAAAATAATTATTACAGTGATCTGAAGACAGAAATTTTAATGTAAAATTACTTATTCTCTTTCATCTTCTGATATAATCAGCTTTTTTTGCTTTTGGTGTACCTATATAATAAATAATACATGACTAAATGAATATATATTTTTTTAAATAGCAAAAAATGTTCAATATTTTCTAATAATTTAATTAGTTAATAATTGGATCAAGAGTGTGCATATATGGTATATAAAAATGTTTTATAACCCAACATGAAAAGTGACATAACTCAAAAAAAAAATAACTCAAATTAGCTAACGTATGAACAGATTCTTGTAAAAAAAACTTAAATTTACAACAGGAAAAGTGTCACAAATGTTCCACAGTGAGTCTACTAGATCAGTGCTTCTCTAACTTTCTGTGTTCATGGATCAGTTTTCTTTTATTTCAATGTATCTTATTATGGTTCGATTTTTTATACTCTGAAAACCAATTTTCTGTTCCTTCTTTTTAAAAAAATCCTGAATTTGAGTTGTGTTACTTTATGGCTGGACTTTGTTTTGAATTCTTTTATTTTTTTTCATAAAGAAATCATAAATAACAGATTAAAAAAATTCTGTTTAATTTTTTTATTAATTATATAAAAAAATTGTAATCAATTTTAAACTTAAACAATTATTTTTGGTGATGTACCTTAACACTTTAATTTTTCTTTAGTAACATTGATAATGGTTCTCTCTTTTTAATTTAGAAGATAATTAATTGTACATACAATATTACGAGGCTTTGTTTTTAATATAATCCATAGTTTTATTTATTTCTTAGTATAGATAATGTAAAAATGTGATGAAATGTGATTTAATAATGTGTTGGCAGAAGCTAAAGTAGATGAGAGAACAATAATTAATATATTTATTGCTATGGAAGATATCTAAAAGCTTAGCGAAATTTATTGGCATAAAGTGCCTTTTGTGAAATAAATTAATGATTTTTAAGACATAATATATTTATATTGAATAAAAACGTTATTTAAATTGCAATTCAACAGACTATAAACAACTTCGCGGTTTGAATGTGTTCTAGTTCAATTTTTGTAAAATATACTAGTATTGTATGTAAATTTGCACATTAATTACAGGCATACCTCAACTTCTGATATATCGAGTGTTTCTTCGCATTCATATCTAACTTGAGATATTTCTGGTAGTTCCAACAACTTAGAGACATGACACTATGCTTTATCCTTTTTATACAGTATTTTGTATGAGTATAATAACGCTCTCATTATCTCAAATTAAGATCTACTATACTACTAGTATTAGTCTGCTTTTAAGCTTGTGTCAATCAGGCATCATCCATATGAAACTAGTGCTTCCGCAAGTCTAACGATCTCAAAAAATATCTGTGTATCTAGTGCTTAGTGTTATGTCATTACCATGCCAATACCTCATGGAAACACTAAATACTAATAACAGTTGTCAATAATGGTTTTTGAGGTGATCAGTATTGCGGAAGTACTAGGTCTTTGAGAATGATGTCCAATTTACATGTTTAAATTAGTGGAGTATTAAAAAAAAGACTAATACGTTATCAAATTGTTAAATATTTACGAAAATTTCAAGAACAAGGTATACATTGTTTATTTCAGTTCTAATTATTATGTATTATGCATTATTTCCATAATATACTCGTATACACATTTATGACGATTGTACAGAAACACAGAAAATGTTAAAAATGCATAGACAGAAAAAAACTTTTTGTTCTAGCTACGAGACTATCTTTTAGTTGCTACAGTAGTTTGAAATCTGACATAATATATGTGCGTGGTATGCCTGTATATTGTATTGAACCATTTTATACATATATTTATTATGCAAAACTCTAATGTAAATATGTGCTTGATTTTCCCAGTTTTACATATAAATATAGCTGCACTTGATATATTGCTAAAGAAAAATAAGTAAAATTTATATGAATTGTAGTTTGACTACAATTTGATCTAAGCCCGGCATTAATTTTAACAAAATGAATTTTCAGATGATTGGCTGCCTAAAGACAACTCGTCTTATAGTAAAACTGTGCCTTAAGGTAGCCTATGATAAAAAAATCATCTGAATGTAGAGATATAATCAAACTTTAAAATTTCCACGCAATGCAATTCTTACAAAAGTTCTGCCTTAAATATGCACTAACTCATTCAATGTTGAATACAAAGTAGTCAAATGCTTCTAATAATGTAGTTCAGCCATAAAGTCCCCATTCACATTCCAACATTACTGAGAACCATAGACGTGACAATGAATTATCTCTGGGAAAGCTTATTATGTAGTCAATCAGATCATGAGGGTTATTGGTCTGAAACAAATGTTATTATTGTCTCGATTGGATGTCCAAGGCTTCAAATTGCTAAAGAAGCTATTTTTTATTAAGAGTTTTAAATACATAATTTATTCTCATGTCTAAACTTGTTACTAGTTTGATCATATTGTCAGTGGACCCTTTAGGCTGAATTCATACTTGACCACAATCATACCATGATTTAACTATGGCACAGACACCCAGAAAGATAGGGCATATCATATAATTTTTTTTGACAGAATGTCATGTCGTATTGTTCTGCCTGCAGATTTTTTGATCATTGTGAAGTTCACGCGGTAAGGTGAATTGAGGAAAATGACCTTAAAGAATAACAAATTATTGGATTACATACTGCTTACGATGAAACGTTAAGTGGATAACCGAATGTAAATTTTACTGAATAACTTAATAAACTAAGCCTTCTCTTTTTTCAATCAAAAACCGAGGGATGTTACAAAAGGTTCCATCTAGGTAATTACAGAGTTACTTAATAGTATTTAAAAAAATCATTACATCAATTTATTACCAGTGTGTTTAAATTTTTACTGCATTTGAACATTACAAGATTTTTTTAAAAATATTTATTCCAAACTTTTTTGTGAAATTTAAATGAAGCAACACTCTGTGAATACCTTTACGTTTTTTTTTCTTACTAACATTTACTACTCAATTAACTATAAAGGACTAATAATAAATATTATTTCTTTATAGTTAATTTGAGATCCAGTGATAAATATAAATAGATCATTCAATATTTTTGCTTGAAAAATGAGAAATTGATGAGTACTTCCTCAAAGAACATTTAACAAGCCCAGTTAAAAGAATGATTTTTAAATACAGGTATCCCTCACTTTACACAATCCCACTTTAACATGATTTAAATAAAATTACAAACCACCAATTTGAATTTTACACTCGCCCTGTTAGTAATAAAGTTGTGAGTGTGGCGTACATTACTTTGTCTCACTAACAGTATAGAACTAATAGGTTACATTGTGTGTATTTCAATATATTCATTTTAAAATTTAAATCAATTTACTTTACGCTGTTTATTTAGTTATGCAATTTTTCCTAGAATCAATATTTCACATAAAGCGAGGTACGATACCTGTACAAGTTTATCAACATCATTATAAACTTTATTGTACCCTCAAAATCAAGAGTGTTAGTTATAGTTGGAATGTTACAATATATGACTTTGAAATACTTATGAATAATTTATTTTATCTGGAATGTCTTATAATTTTATTAGAAATATTTACAACTTGTTTTGTATGTAACAATTCGCTAACTCTATTAAAATTTATCTCTCAGAAGCCTACCTTTTATATAATCATAGCCAGTTAAGGCAGTGGTGTAACATCAACAGTTAACTCTGACCTTAATATAACTAGTTTCTCTCCCATCTGTAATAAAATAGTGTGACTTAAGATTTTATACGTTATGAAAAAAAACCACACTGAGTTTTGAAAAGTTCACAGTCCAGAGATGCACTTGAACTTATAACCTCCTGAATAATGTAACAAGTTAAAATTTTATATTTAAACTTATAAGATTTTTTGAAAGGGAAATCATTACATTTTTTAAATCGATCAAATAAAGCTATACAGTGACAGATGGAATCGGCAGGCTACCGGGCATTTTCTAATGGGCTGATGTGCAAATGGATCGAAATATTTAGTGTATAGTTTTAAATTAAAATACATAAAAAAAGATGCTTCATTTTATCAGCCATTCACAGACAGGAAAAGATCATGTGGAGAGAAATTGAGAACTATTAGCACTACACTTGACAATAAAATTCACATTAATATTGTGAGTAGCTTAGCGAGGAAACTGAGCTAGAATCATGTAAAAACTGTTAAAACATACTGTATGTTGCTTTTATGTTATACAGAAATTTAATTGATCAAGTCACTTTATTCTGTAGTAATTTTTGTACTGTTTTTTTTTAATTCTGCATTGAAAAAAGTAGTATTGTTGCAGTTACTTCGTAATCTAAAATAGCATGCTATTTAAACTGCTAACTTCAAAATTCTAATGACTGTACTTTACAGCTACTTCAAGTGTGCTACTTGTAGTAAATGAGCTATCAATATTATTTCAATGTTTATTAAAGTTGGATTAGGAGTGACAATTATTTTTATATTTATGGCAAATAATCTGATTTATTTTCTAAAAATAAAAGTAAAATAATATAATGAAAAAAACTAAAAGTTTTATGGATTCCTTTTAATGCAGCTCTAAAATGCACTTGAATCTCGTTCTTAAAATAATTAGAGTATAGCCATGATATTTCGTAAACAAATTTGTAATGGTTACGGATTCCAATGTAAATATTTACCTAAAGAAACCTTCGTACCAGTTTTGATTTATGATAATTTTTCGTAGTAAATGTACGGGCATTCCTCTAATTATGAGATTTTTTTACATTAACACACAAGTCCTCGACCTAGAACCGTTTTGTGCATGATAGAACACCTAAGTAATATATTTATTCAATATTACAGAGTTGATTACTATTTAACAAAATAAGGCCTACATTTTATTTTTGGTGTAGTAAATATTTAATGTATAGAATTCCACATTTTTGATTATTAAAAAACTTCTTTTTTTTTAACAATTCAGTTGATGATTTTTATACAATAGTTACATATATTTTGCCATATAAAAGCTTTATCAAACTAATTAAATTTTGTCAAAACTCTAATAAATAAACTATTGTATAAAATTGTCACAAAATTTTTTTTTTTTTAATAACCAAAAATAAGAGCAACAGTGTTTCGTTTTGTTTTAAATGACTCACAATAATTATACATGTATAGAATAACCGTATGAAGTAAATTCATTGATAAGTGAAAAGTGTATCGAATTAGTTTTGAACGGGTCCTGCTGTAAATCTGAGGACCGCCTGTAGTAAAGTTAAAAAATCTGCTGACTCTTAAGCTTTTACATTATATGATAATAAAAAAATATTGATAATTTGTTTGATAAGAAAATAAATTATTAATTATCTTATTATGATGAATCATTATCTTATTATGTTGAATCATTATCTTATTATGATGAATCATTATCTTATTATGATGAATCATTATCTTATTATGATGAATCATGTTGAAAGTTTGGCAAATCAACTATTATAAAATCTTTGTTAAATTATTTGTTAATATATGGTAATATTATGTACACTGATATAATACTTTATTGTTCACTAAATACATTTTTATGAAACGTTGGCTATGTCTTTTAATTTATTATTATTTCTTGAGTAGATGACAAATTTATTTGTTAAGTTATTTGAACCAGTTAACATATTGACTGCTGAATAATTTCTTTTAAAACCATTGAGGTGCTTAAAAAAATTCCCACATTTGAAATTCTTTAAAAATAGTAAAAATATGTAAGCAGGTATAATTCATAGTTATATATCACCTTAAAAACCCTATCAGTACAGTTAGACCACAACGGGCTTACTTGTATTTTTGAATCAATTAAAGAAACTTGGAACAGAAAGCGATGGGCGTTTTGAGCACTTAGCAAAAATTTGCTAGGTGCTAATGCTACGGATACCCTGGTTGGATATGGTCAGCAACGTAAGGGTTCTTCAAAGAGCCAAAGTTGATAGAGAGTTGCTGACTAATATTAAAATCTGAAAGGTGTCCTATTTGGGTCATGTACGTAGAGGAGCAAAGTACAAATTACTGCACCTGATCATCCAAGGCAAAATAGAGGGTCGAAGAGGTGTTGGCAAGAGGCAAATTTCCTGGCTCCGCAATATACGTGATTGGACTAGTATAAGGAGCGTTGGGGATCTTTTTCGGGCTGCCGGGGACAAAGATGCCTACTCTCAGGTGATATTCAACGTTGGGGGGACCTGACATGACACTAGGAAGAAGAAGCAAAAATTTATATGTACACCTACAGGTGTTTACAGCATTGAACATGTTAAATAAAAATATATGTCAAATCACTAGTAAAGGCTGCTTGTTAAACTCAAAAAGATAAGAACTGTGATTTGCCCTCTTCATTCTCCTGGTAATCTTAAAAATCCTCACCATGGTCATACTCTATGCTTTGTTTCTCTACATATTTAATCTTCATTCAAACGTATACATAAAAAAAATATATAGCTTCAGATTTTGTGTTTCAATTTCTAAAGAATATTTTTTAAATCTTCTGGTTTTGTCGATCCTCGTTAGTTTAAATCTCTATTTGGGGAAAGTATTATTATCCCTTTACTGATAATGCAACATTACCCTATAACCACCAAAATAAGAGTAAGATGTTAGGTCACATATTGTAGATGCGGCTTGGAAAATAAAATAATCTTCATTATTTTTATTGCTTGTTTGGAGCAAAATAGAACATTCTTGGTTGTTTTTTGCATTCTGGTGGGTTTGGTGTCATATTGGTTATCTTTTCCAACTAAAATGATGTTATGAGAACAACAGTCATTTTTATTTGATCATCACCGCGGAATCAAAACCCAAAAATCTCCACAAGCAAGATAAGCATTCGTTCATAAAATAACCTTTTTTAAGTATTTCACAATTTACTATCTCAATGTGTCCTACCCATCTAAAGATTGCTATCTTATTTCTACTAGCAATATTTGTTTTTGAAAAAATGTTAACCCAAATATATTAATTTCTTGTTCTTTTATGTATGAAATACAGGATGTTTTTCGTAAAACATACATTTCTGCCCCACTTATTCAGATATTTTGTGCTAAATTATAAACTTCATAAATATAAAAGGTATCAACGTGGTTTTATTTTTCAAATTCAATAAATATAATTCAAAATTTAATAAATATATTTTATTTCGTAACCAGCTAAATAACTTTCCATCTCTACCATCCAATTTACTATCTTTAGTCTACAAAAGTCCTAGCATTGCCATCTAGTGGTGACAATGCAAAATGTGCATAAAGTGTGTCTGTAGGTAATATAGAAAATTTCAACTTTATGACGTTTGAGAGTGTTACTAACTTCACGGGATAAATAGTGTAAAGTCGGAAACCAAGTAAATATAGTAAATTTATCCAATTCCTCGTTAACCACGATGATTTACCTAATTCAGAGAATAAAACAGTTTACAATGTATAGATGTTAACATATTAAAGTAGTTTACGTAATATCTCAAGTAGTTATTCTTTTCTCAAACATCAAAATGGACAACCCAACGGATGTTACTGAAAATTCTGACGGAGGGAGCGATAAAGGTGTGTTTTCTTCAATTAATGTCGTTAATTAACTCTTGAATATGGTAAAATTATTAATCACTCGTTAAAAATAATATTCAGTTTCTCTTTCGTGCGCCATTTGTACGCCATTAGTT
The DNA here is from genome assembly GCA_949825065.1 of Odontocerum albicorne. Lineage (NCBI taxonomy): Eukaryota > Metazoa > Arthropoda > Insecta > Trichoptera > Odontoceridae > Odontocerum > Odontocerum albicorne. The sequence continues at coordinate 9,993,357 of OX463847.1, read as the reverse complement.
CATCTTTCTTGCGCCAACCGTGAGCTGATTGTCTCGTTCAATACATCCTCGCCGTCTTTTGAATTAGGTTTAGTACAAAGAAAACTCCGTTTTTGTGCAATTCTGCGATTCTTTGTTTCGATAAACTCTTTTTTGAAGATTTTTTTATTTAAGTGATATAATAAAATCGAACAATAAATAAACGTTCTAATGTTACAAATTTTTCGCGAGACGTCAAACTTAAATATCGCGCGAAAGAACTGCTTTTTTCTCGATAGATCATACCTGATCAGATGAAGACGAACTGTGAAATAATGATTGTATTTTTGGTTCTACGCGGCTGTTACTAACTGCGCTGTTTTTTTCTCTTAAGTACCAATAACCATTGTTAGTTAATTATAAAAAAGATACACAGAAGTAACAGGCAAAGTTAAATAAAATAAATAAAAACCAGTACTGTCTCCTGATGCCTAAAATATGTGGTTTGAAATAATAAATACACGAAGATAGACAGTAAGATCAACATTTATAGTATAAAGGATGTGTTTGGCCATTCAAGACTTATGGAATGGAGTCTAGAGCAGGTACAACAAAAACAGAAAGTATGCTCAGAACAAACAAATAAAAACCCTCAAAACCATTGCAGGTAAAACACTTTAGAGTTAGAAACATATGTATTTGAAAAATATGTAAAGTAGAAGATATTGTGTGATGAGGAAAGACCCACAAAAGATACTGATGAATAAAACAAGATACCCCTACCTGACAATGTACGAAATACTCTTTGGCAGTCGTCCCTCAGAAATACCTCTAAAAAGATGGAAGGATAGCTGGGTGTCAAAATCTCAAGAGAGCAAGGTACTCTTTTCCAAGCCCCAAGGAAGATGTAGCGTGGGTAGACCAAAGCTCAGGTGGATAGATGGGGTGCAGAGTGATACAAGCGTGATTGGCATCAGGGGCTGGAGGAATGCATCCCAGGATAGGAGGGAATGGCGACGACTGCTGGAGGAGGCCGGGGCCCACAATGGGCTGTAGTGCCATTGATTGATTGATTGAAAATCTCAAGAGAGGCAGTCCCAAAGAAAAAATTAAATTAGATATCAACCCAAGTATTAGATGCTGTATTGTCGGTCTCAATGATCTGGTGATAGAATTATTATTATTGACTTCCTGGTTTTAAACTTACTTTTAGACCTCATTCTACCTGAATGTGATTAGTACAGCTTATGAGCTAAGCTTCTTTTCATAAATTCTAAAACAAAAATCTGTTGGGGTTATTTTACATTACGAAACAATATTTTACGAATTATCTATTTATTGCTTTTTTCTAGTGCAAAATAAGTCCTAAATTATATTAATTTAATCCATGTCATATATTTGAGACAAACTTTTCATGAAAAATTTAATTAAATCAAAATTAACCTTGACTCCGTTAGCTTTGAGTACAAAGGAGAATTGACGATGAGAAGTAATTGTTCTTCAAAAGTGCAATTGAATAAGAACACACAAGAAGCCACATGCGTAACTTGTAAGCTTTTGTTTTGTATTGATACAATGCAAATGAAATTATAATTGGTCCCTTGAACTATTTGTTTTTGTGACATTTAAAATTGTTAAAAAATTAAAATCAAAAAGATTTTAATCAAAAAGAATTAAGAAAAACAATCAGTATTACAATAATTCATGGATTAAAAATGTAGATCTTAAAAAGAAAAAAAAAATGTTTAAACCATACTATTCAAACAAATGAATTGTATACAACCAATGAAGTAAAGTGCAGTAACTACATAAAAATCTAGATAGTTTATTATGTGATTAAATTCCTTTTGAAATCTTTTTTTATTATGTAAAACAACAAACCACCAAATGCATGTTTTTACTCAAGAGATTCAACATAGATATATTTTATATGAGAAAAATATAGACAAATTTAAAAATATTGATTAATGCTAGTCTTTTGATCAAAACTATGAATTTCATGTAAAAATATTATGTTATGCAGTTGAGAAAATCTTTTTTCTTTGAAACAGTTTTATTTGACATTTGTTTTTTTGCTTACAACACCAGTATATTGCTATTTCATAACAAAATGGCACGTTATGAGCTCTCTTATTTATTTATGGGGTCTGAAAGTAAAAAAATATGGGTTCTCAATAATGTAAATTTACCATCCAACAGACTACCGATACCGGCAATAATACTTTTGCTGTTTAGACAGATATGTAGATTATAACAACCTATCAATGATGTGTGTTAAGTTTAATTAAAAAACTACCTCAAGTTAGAAAATTTAAGTCAGCTTTTAAGCTGCTGCCTACAGTTAGCGGTACTATTGTCAGAAGAATATGACTTAAATTATATTATTTGAGCCATTAATTAGGTCACCCCAATGACTGCTTGGTGGGCCTTAAACTGATCCTTTGATGCATGAAACCGGGAACGTTGGGTAGCTACGGTAATAGAATACACACTGATGTAATATCCACATTTGCAAAGAGTGCCCTAACTGTCTTAGACAAATTATCACTCTTGAAGGTTTTCCTGAATTCTCAACACTCCAATTTTGAGGCGGTTGAGCTCCTTCCAAGTTGTCAGTTCTCAAAATGTCCTCGGACGACACCCTGTCATATGTCGCCTATTATTGAATCATTAAACCTTAAATTTTCTTATCATAAATGACTGTTGTTCCCATAATCTCATTATTTCTAAATAATATAACAGCATGCATATATATTTTTTAAATTCTTTGTTTTTACAATTTATTTTATATATGGCTGAATTATTATTATCATTGTTTTTATATTTCTTTTCAGGCCAAAATTCAGTAGAAAAAGTAATACCTAGAGAATTAGAAATACAACAATTAAGAGATGAATTCAATTTACAAAGAGCGAAGATGAAAGATCTTTATTTGCAAAAAGAAGGTAAATGTTTGTAAACACTGTAGTAATATTATATGTGCTGAAAACATATTTTAACATAAATTATCATAATTATTCCTATTTAAAAAACCGACCGTTTCAAGAATTCATATTATGAAAACATATATCTGTGTAATGCCCAGTTTATATTCAATTTAATGACCATTGTATTTTATTGACGTATTTTAACAGAGATAATTTTATTTCGGTGTGGATATCTATGGTACCTGATGAATTATAATGTGAGATGCCAATTTTTTTTTTTTAAACAGACATCAAATCGACATATAATTGTTGATAGTTATATTAAAATATGATTTTTGCATATGACTTTCAAGCCATTTCCCAGTTAGAGTATATAAAGAGATAAGAGCACCACACATTTCTATCATGACACGCTTCCTTTGCTTCCTCTCCATTCATACGTATTCTCATGTTCTGTCGTTTTGTATTACTCATCACCTTTCCTTCTTTCAATACTTCATTTATTTGGTACAAACATACTTTTCCTGATCTTCCTCATGCCGCTGAGTAACATACATCTTAAATATGTCAGCTTTTCATCATTCATTTAATTGATATGTCAAAACTACCTCAAGAGTGTTCGTTTTCATCCTACTCAATAGTCCATACATATTTTATAACTTAGCATTAATTTTTTATAACTTTCCATATTTTGCTGTACATCATAATTCTACGTATTCTTAGTTCATGCTTTTCATCAGCATTTATTTTTACTCCATTCATTCCTTTTCCGTATCCGTATTTGACTACTATGCATCATAATTGGAAGTAAAATACTGTTGAAAACTATCATTATATTGTATTTCAAAAATCAAATACTATCTTCATTAATAAGTCATCTGCTGTATCTTGAACTCGGTGTAACATTTATCTCCATCTTTCTCTGTCCTCGGTCATTTTGTATACAGCATTTTAAGAAAAACCGGTTAATTCCTTTATTTGATCCATCCATATTGTAGGAGACCTTCATCTTTGTTTTCCTTCAACTGTCCCATGATCACAATCTCAAGATTTTCATTTTTCTTTCTGGCAACATTTCCAAAGTATTTTAGGAGCCTTTTCCTGCATGTTGTGGAAAATCTTTCATTGATTGCTAATTCTTGAATGATATACAATGGTGCACCATGCAGTCAATGGGGTAAGCAGCATCCGCAACCAACACCACGTCTCAAAGGCATCTTATCATATTTAGTTTCTTTCTCATCATCCAAGTTTCCATTCCACGCAGTGCTATGAAGAATTCTATAGATTTCACTAGACGGATTTTGATTCTTCTGAGTATACGAGAATCCATATCTTTTTTCAAACTTGTCATAGCTGATGTTGCCATCTAATTCATCTTCAGATCTCAGCTTCATCAGATACGAGTACTATATGATATTATGCAGAATATCTGTTTTTTAAATCACTACAGACAAAATAAGAAGGAAAGTGTACTCAATACATTGCTCACCAAGCTTATAAAGTAAAATATTTTACAATCTATGGCTTAAAACTAACATAAAAATTGTTTAAATAGGAGTCAACTACTCTGACATGTTGGGTACCACCAGCTTTTTAACAACTAACCCTCATAAAACTTGAATACTACAATATTATTATCTTGACTCAACTTTGATGTAAAACAAGAAGAATGAGATTAATTTAGTTAAAAGGGTTTTAAAAACAAATCATTGGGATTTTTTTCCCCTTTAGCCAAAAAGGTTTTACAAAACATATTAAATCCTAGGGCTGGAGTTTTTTTAAATGGGATACAGTAAACAGCAAAGTCAGAACACCCGCGGCTGCCCATTATTTTTGGAATTGTCATGTTTTTGAAAATATCAAAAATAGGTGAATTATACAAGTTTATTTGTTCATTAACCTCTCTCTTCCGGTGCTAAAAAAAATTGCGCATTCAGGTGCTGTGTATTCAATATACATGTAAAAATTAACGATTTAAAATCGGAAAAATAACAATATTCATAGCTAATCACTTAAATTAATAAAATTTGAAGTCAAAAGTGATAATAATTGAAATTTAATTGCTGAAAACATGAAAAACATCGGCCGAAGTTCACAAAACGGGCGCAGAGACCACCTCATATGGATGCCCGCGAGCTACTAAGACGAGACTCGAAACACTAAAACTGTGTATGTTATACCTCGAAGGAAGAAACAACTGCGAACTGAGATTCTATTTCTTGCGTTCCCATATACCGAAGTAGAGTGAGACGTGAATAGCGTCGCTTCTACACACATAGCGGTTTTTTAGAATGAATATAGCTACGTCACACACTGGCACACGTTTGATTGTATTGGTGAATTTATTACCGATTTTCACAAAATATCTCTGATGTGGCCGATAAGTGCTAATTATTATTAATATTATTTTTTCATTCAATGCGTAAATGTATTACGGAGGAATACCTTAAATCTGAACCCAGTATTTATTATATTGGGTATTAACATAAGTTGTGTCCGTTTTTTTTTTCAATTTAAAAATGAGCACCAAAAGTAAAAAAAATGGTAAATGTTATACGTCATTCGAAAGAAATTTTTCTGCTCTACAAGATATTGCGTTTGCTTTTACGTTAAATGTATTATTTTATTTGATTACAAGCCTTTAAAATGGAATGTCAAGTAGACAAAAGTGAGCATTTTCGACACCTCCAGTGGACTTCGATGAGGACCGCTTAAACCATATTATTCATGAAGATCCCCTTCAAACCACCGTAGAATAGGCTGAACAGATGAATTGTAGTCAAATGACTGTATACCGCCTTCTTAAATCAATGGGAAAAGTCCAGAAGTTCGGCGCTTGGATTCCACATGTTTTGAGTGAAAACAACAAAAATCAACATTCGACAATTCTGCTGGTTTGCTCGCGCGTCATCGAGCTACACATGGCCACAAGCAAAGGTTCCTTTACTGCATCATTACTGGTGATGAAAAATGGTTTGAAAATGGTGATGAAAAATGTTTGAAAGGGATCTTCATGAATAATATGGTTTAAGCGGTCCTCATCGAAGTCCACTGGTCGTCCGGAACGCTCCATGTCTTTCAGGTCGAAATTACCATCTTTGAAACTCAAAAACCATCGACAAGCTGTCCTTTCATTCATAGAATCTTCACCGTACACTTCGCAAATATCGCGAGCAGCTTTGGCAGCTTTATTCCCTCGATTGAACGCGAACAGAAGGAGGAGTCGAAAATGCTCACTTTCGTCTACTTGACATTCCATTTTGAAGGTTTGTAATCAAATAAAATAATATATGTATGTAACGTAAAAGCAAACATAATATCTTGTAGAGCAGAAAATTTTCTTTCGAATGACATATAACCTTTACCATTTTGTTTTACTTTTGGTGCTCATTTTTAAATTTGAAAAAAAACGGACACAACTTATGTTAACACCTTATATTTATAGAGATATTAATGTTTTTAGAAGCAATGTGTACTAATTACACATAACAGGGAAGGAAAGGTTAATCAAACTATTATGGTCGCGTTTTGATATCTCTAAATGTTCAAACAAATTTAGTCCCAAACCTTTATCACAAAAATGCAATGGGGTTTACTATCTGATTTAATTTTTTTGATTAAATCCCAACAAATGTTTGGTGAATTTTGATTTCTTTATTGTTTTATTTTCAAAGGCTCTTTTGTCCTATATATACAGACTAGCAAGTATTAGATTCTAATTTATAGATTCCGCTTTTTTCTAAATTATTAATTTTATTTTTACTGTTATAAGGAGGCCTAAATTGTTTTTTGTTTTGAATGCTATATTGTTCTTTTTGAGAGTCTTGAAAATCTTTCCTGATAAATTGCCACGATATGGCAAGTATTCGGTAAGCAATGTATCGAGTACAGTTTGACAATGCTTTAGTAAAGCGAAACAGATCTGCCACTTTAATTTAAGTTATTGCGTAGATTTTTTCACATTAAAGTGTCAAATCATGCTGTGATAAAATAGAGTTCTACTATTTATTATGATTGACATTATAATGACATATCTCAAATGAGGGGGGAACAGTGATAAAATTTTTTACGTAACCTCTCCAGTAGTAATGAAAATTTTGAAATATTGTTTGTTCAGTTGGTAAAACATGTAACTAGCCGTTAAATTATTTAATTGTGTGGTATCATCAATAGATGTCATTGGTAGTCCAAATCCTGACATCTGGGAATATTCGAGAAATAATCACTGCGCCCCAACCGCGGGGCCATGCCTATCTGACTCAGTATTTCATGGCCCCACTGTTGGGGTGGTACTCACAGAGAAGTTAATATAAAAAATCGAAATATTATCATAGTTTATCATCGGTTGCGTGTCTCTCATACTTTTATGAATTTATAAAATCTGACATTAATTTGGTTTTACTAATTTAATCATAAAATTTCTGTCATGATATAATTGTATAATTATTATCTGTTACCATTAATAATTACTTTACAGCCTTGATGCTTTTTATAGACCGGTATAAAAAAGGATTAACTGGTACAAAAAAATAAAAGAGCATAAACGTTACAAAAAAAAAACAAAAGAGTATTAACAAGTACAAAAATCATGAACACAAATAGTTAAAAATCTCTTTTTAAAAGAGATAATCAAGCAACCCTAGATGTGATTGAGGTGTATTAATCCTTACTGATTTAAATAGCTTAAAATTATTTTTATGTGTCTAGCCCAAAGTTCCTAAAAAATTGTCATAAATTTAGTAATACGACTATTGATTTCTTCACTTAATATTTTTAGACCTCATTATTTGTGTTAGACAGATGACATTCAAAATGGTAAAAATCCACTATATATATTATAAAAAAAAAGTATCACACACCACCAGATCATGCTCCTTTGGGGTAAGCAGAAAGGAGAGTTTTTCACGCCTTTGCCTCGTGTAACATCCATACATCACATCTTACATGCTCTTCTGTTTTTCATACTTCTTACCTTTCCCTAAATTATAATATCAACAATATTCTTTCACTTTTTCTCGGTCTTCCTCTTCATATCTTTCCATTCATTTTGGTCATATGTTATTACTGAATATTTCCCAATTTATTCTTTCAATGTGACCAAAACATGTCATAAATCCTCTCTTAATTCTGCTTATGACATTTATCTTTTATACAATCATTCTTCACTCTTATCATACTGTATTATTAATAATAATAGGACAATTTATATTGTGATTTAGAGAGCTCTTTTCAAAGGCGCCCTAACTTGGAATTTGAACTGCTACAATTGACAGATTGAAAATATTTCAAAATAAATATATATAAAAGAGTGTATGGAAGATGGTTGCTACAGCCATTAGATTAGGTACTTCCCCACAACTGCTTATGTTTAGAAAACATACTAGGCGCGTCCAGGAAGTAAAGAACGATTACACACCACGCCCTTTGCCGATCCCCCACCACCGCGATCGTATGTGCGCCAGTTAGCTCCTTCCCTCGCTTCAGTGAGAGTCGAGTTTTGTTGCTGAACGGTTGTGCGTCTGTTCTGTAACCTTTCAAAATGGCTGCGCCCATTGAAAATCCCGCCAAATGTGAAGTGCGTAGTGTCATTCGTTTTCTGAATGCACAAAATGTTCGGCCTATCGAAATTTATAGGCAACTTGAAGCACAGTACATGAATCTTTCCCACAAATTTCACGATCGCTCCTACATGAAATAGTGACAGAGCACCTTGGCTACAAAAAAATGTGTGCTCGGAAAAGAAAAACCGAATCTCAACACCAGAAAAGTGATGGCAACAGTTTTTTGGCACCGAAAGGGCTTTATCCATGTGGAGTTTATGTCAAGAGGACACACAATAAACTCAGAGGCCTATTGTGAAACTCTTCAACGACTTAGACGCGCCATCCAAAACAACAGACATGGAATGTTGTCGGGAAAGGTGGTTTTGATTCATGACAATGCGCGGCCTCACGCATCAGCACGAACACAGCGAGAACTTCAACGTCTTAAGTGGGAAATTTTTGGACATCCTCCTTACAGCCCTGACTTGGCACCAAGTGATTTTCACTTATTCCTGAAACTAAAGGAATTTTTGGGTGGAAAACAGTTCGCAAACGATGAAGACCTCAAACAAGAAGTGACATCCTGGCTCAAATCTTTGGCAGTAGAAGAGTATAACATCGGAATTGAAAAATTGGTTTCACGTTACAATAAGTGCCTTGACAGCTATGGCGATTACATCGAAAAATAGAGTTAGGTACTGTGACTTTGTAAATAAAGTTTTGTGTTGATATCTTTAGTTTTTATTTAGTTATGCTAAAATGTTCTTTACTTTCTGGACGACCCACGTATTTGAACAGAAAACTTACAAAAGAAAGACAAACTATAAAAAAACCTTTGCAGAATGATGTTATATTTTCATCAAATGTTGGAATTTTGCATATCTTTTAAATAGATAAAACTTCAGTCAATTTATCTTTTAATTTGCATCAGTTAAATAAAGACTTTGAAATGGTTCATCGATCACAGCCTAGGTTGGAAGCAAACAAAAAAGATTTCACAAGAAATGAAGAAACCTTACAACCGTTCTCTCACTTGACTCAAGATGTCAAAATAATATTTCTCGAATAATATTCATTGGAATTTTAAAACAGTCATTGTTCTGGTTGGAAAGACAGAACGTGGTACTTGAAAAGTCTGATGTGTGATTTTGTGTTGATCAATTGAAATACCGACAATTTCAAAATATCCATTTTTCTTTCTTCCGGCAAACAATTTATTTCACTCTGTGATACTAACTGTTTAACAATGTTTTAATAGGGCTAAACAGGTCTGTCACTTTCTTTAAGTTTGTTATGTATAATTTATTCGTATTTCTTTAAAAATAATCGACTCTAAAATGAATTAATGCAGTTTTATTGCATTGCTGTTATGTAATAAGGTTCAATAGTTTCCAGCTCAAGGATATAAAAAAAGTGATAGAATGAAATTTTTTTTTTTGTATTTTTAGATAGTCACCCTGTAGTTCAATACATTTTTTACATACATACCATCATGCCATTTCCCTGTCGGGGTAGGCAGAGAGGACAGAGTGCCATATGTTCGTGACTCGACTTTCCTTCTGTCAGAACATCATTCACTTGATCCAACAATACATGTCTTGGTCTTCCTCTCATACGCCTTCCTCTCACATCTTCATTTATTCGTTCTACATGCCCAAACCATCTTAACGTACTCTTATTCATCTTACTTAACACATCAGTCTTAAGTTCACATTCATCCCTTATCACTTAATTCCGTATTCTGTCATACATAGTCACTCCATGTATTCTTCTCAATGCATCAATCACTACAGCATTTATTCGGCTCTTCTCAGTCTTTTACGACGCCTATGATTCACTCCCAAAGTTTTGTTCTCTAAATCACTTCTTTGTTACTTTTAAAAAAAAATCCCTGTAAATCAAATTTAAGATTTGAAAATAAAAAAAAATCACTCGGAGCCATGTCGGGTCTATATGATGAGTGAATCGTTTCTTGGAAACCACAGTGTGGAATGGAAGCCTTTGCAGCAACTGTAAACTGATACATTGTCGTGAAATAATCTCACGCATCGGAACAGCACTCAGCATTTAGATTTTATGGCATCCTTTAATTGATACGAGTATATTAATGGCGCATAATACTCATCAGTAACTTTAGTGTTTCTCTCTTTGGAGTCAATTAGTAGAATTCCCTGTCCAGCCTAAAATATTGTTGCCATAATTATTTTTTTTATTGTGTCACCTTTTTTTGGGCCGTGGTGATCCTAAATGGTGTCACTCCATCGAGTCCCTTTGTAACAATGGTATAAAACCATTGTTTCATCCTCTGTGACAATTGACTCAATTATTTCTTTTTCTTTCCCATCACAGAGCGTTAAAAATTCATTGCAACATTTAACATGTCATCCGTTGCCTTTGGACATCACTCGAGAGTTTTGGCACCCATCTTGCACTCACCTTATTCGTGCCAAGATGATTTTGAAGAACTATAGTTTTGAAAAGCCTACCTACGTCTTGCTGCTATTTATTTCACCTTATTGCTATTCTTTTTTTTATAATTGCAGTTGATCTTTTAATGTGCAGTTGATCTTTTAACCTGTTGCGATACACCTTTCAATATCATTCTTTATCTTACCATGCAAATTAGTAGTAAAGAGATATTTGATCACTGTTTTATAAAGATGGATAAAAGAGAACACACGGATTGTAGGGAAATGTATTTATTAGGTTTATTTGATCACTGTTTTATAAAGACGAATAAAAGAGAACACATGGATTGTAGTGAAATGTATTAATTAGGTTTATTTGATCACTGTGTAGCGATGGTCGTTATCAATGTAGCATGTGTCCTATTAGGACGTGCTGATGATGTTGATATTGACATCGCTATATTCGTTGTAGTCGAATTCTGCGTTCCTTTTCGTTCAGGGTCATCAATGTAGCGAGTTGCTTATCTTGATATGTCGTGATGATCTTGATTTGTATTTATTTAAATATAAATACTCAGGAATGCGGATGAAACGAAAGTGAGAGTGAATGGTCGATAAATAAAAACAAGTCTTTGACAGTTGAATGTACAATAATAATCTATCTTTATTTCTCGGCGCGTGGGTAATTTATACAAATGAATGAACCAGTTCGCGATACATTTTCTGTCTTACTCTAGCGTATGCATTGGCGGGTAGATATTTATTTGTATTCGGAGATGGCTAGACAAAACGTAAATACTACTTGTGAGTACACATTGTTGTAAATAGTACATCGGTCATTGACCCTGTATGTTTACTATTTTAACAATAAATTATGTTTAACAATTCACTTATTTATTTTGACAATTAAATATTTATTTAGGTAGGTATCCTACAACTGTTTTATAAAGATTGATAAAAGAGAACACACGGAGTGTAGTGAAATGTATTTATTACGTTTATTTGATCACTGTTTTATAAAGATGAATAAAAGAGAACACACGTATTGTAGTGAAATGTATTTATTAGGTTTATTTGATCACTGTTATATAAAGATGGATAAAAGAGAACACACGGATTGTAGTGAAATGTATTTATTAGGTTTATTTTTTTTTAGTTTATTTTACACATGACAAGAAATATACATAATTTGCGAAAAAACAAGAGGTCATTTGATTTGGACACACAATTTTAATGGATCTGGGTTTGTTGCCTTTCATTTGTCATATCCCTAGTAAACTAGGCTTATGCCTGTATCTCACTGAGGACATGTAGCATGAAAAAATAATTGGATACTTCTTTCCCATTTTTTATTATATGAAACCCTGTTGCACATTTTCAAACAGTGACACTCAATTAAATATGTATACATCACGCGTAGTCAAACTCCTCACACTTCATCACTCCAGACAGACCAAAACATTCATCCCACAATATACCGCACATAAATATATAAAAAAAAATATAAATATAAAACAAAAACACCACACTCAAGAGCTTACACAAACCTTTTCCACAAGTCTTTCCTCTTGCAAGCCCAAGTACTCAAAACTCCTGTCACAATAACAACCACGCTCCGATCGACTGCCTAAATTGTTTTCCTCCTTTTGCCTTTATTGAATTCGGCACCCCATCGTAACATATGAAATGTCAGTTTTCTACGTGAAAATGTAAAAAATCATAACTGTTAAAAAAAAATCTATTATTTAATTGAATTAAGCTCCACCCGCTACTTTTGTTTATTTCCAACATTCAATCAACGTATATGTTACACTTTTATAATAATCATCATTTTATAATAATCATCAGCATTAAACAATTTAAAGTCTTTTTAGACATCTGTTTCGTTTTTATATATTTTGGTGTAGAGAAATAGTTCTAGATGGTAAAAAAGATGATAATCCATTGGTGATAAGTGTGGACTGCATTGTGGGTATAGCATGACTTCATATCGCAACTGTGTTTATTTGTTGATGGTTAATTGTAAAGTATGCGGCCTGGCATTATCATAAAGCAGGATGGGTCCATGTCTGCTGTCAATGATGGCTGTTATATCTTTAGTTTTTTATGCATTTCATCAATTTCTTGACAATATGCATCCGCAGTTATTAATTCCTGTGGTTTTAAAAATTAATAATTAATAATTCCTTTAGTAATCTACTCAACAGTCACCATTACCTTATCTTAGATCATTTTTGGCTTCGGAGTGTTTTAGAGATTATCATTAAGCTATTATCAGGTCTTCCTCGGGGTTAATTTTTCAGATCGATATATATCTTGAGCGAAATTTTGAAAACTAACATTGCATTATTCTAGTGTTAGTAATACCTTCCCCGAATGCTGTTTTTATATCTTTACCCAACTTGAATTCATACAAATAAATAATCCACTCTTCACTTGACAATACCTTTGTTTAGGCTGGGAGTAAAACCTGATGGATGATATATCTGCATGGATAATTGACAATTTTAAAACACCAAACTTTTAACTATTTAAAAATAGTAAATCGAAATGAAGGCGCACCCCACACAGCCTTTCTCTACAAAGAACAAAAATATATACAAACAAAATATGACATTTCATGTTACAATCTAATATTTTATTAATTAGCAGTACATAGTAATAAGTTGATTTGTATTGTCCAATGAACAGAGGAGGTGAAGATGAGCAACCATGAAAAGCAGCAGCTGCAGATGGAGCTGGACATGATGAGGAAGCAGCTGCAACTCTTCGAGAGGGCCAACCACAGCCAGAAAAATGAGATTGAATCATTGCAGCTATTAGTACATGGTGAGCACTTTATATTTTCCTACTGGTTTACAACCCTTTATCTAATTTTCTTTTATCTTATCATATGTCATTTGGAGTTGACTCAGGATTCAAAGGAGATGTAATCTAGTCACCGATGATACGCTTTTTGAGCAAGTGATGCAATTTAAATACTCGGGTGTCGACATCTCCAGCCACAAGGATCTCTACAATGAAGTAATGAAATGAAAAATAAGGCAGCCGTAATACCTGGTTGTCAGGAGATGTGATATGGAAAAAGAAAAACATGCAAATCAATAGCAAAATTCAAATACATAAGATTTGCGTCAGGCCCATCATAACTTATAATGTTGGAACCAGAGCTGACACAGCTAGAACAAAAAGCTTTGTTCGAACATTCGAGATTAGAATATAACTCGGAGATAGGGTCAGAAACTCCTACATTTGACAAACCTGCAACACAGAAGATATCAGATGGAACAGGAAGAGAAGGCGGTATGGACATGACCATGTGGATAGGATGGGCAAAGGCAGAATCCCACACATTGCCATACACGAGATCCTCACAGGACATTACATGCCAGGAAGACTTTTCTAAAAGGTGGAAAGACAGTTGGTGGTCTGCCTTCTAAGAATGAATTTCGCAACAACATATTCAAGATTGACATCCAGAAGGAGAAATGACATATTCTGCCTTAAAGATGAAAATGTGGTCATAAGATCAGTATGACTGCTGGAACTCTGTCAACAATTTACTTTGAATTAAATCACACACTTGAGAGAAACAAATTCTACATCAATCTAAGAAAAAAAAATTTGCTAACAGAGTTGTGAAATCTTGCAGTAAACCTGTAAGTGTAGCGAGTGATTAAGAACAGTTTAAAAACCATTACTCCATAAACCTGAGAATATTGTTATTTATTTATTTATTTGATAAAATAAGACTTCTTTAAGAGTTTCCTAAAGTTACAAATGTCATCCATATCTTTAACACTTTTAGGTAGGCAAAATGTCAACTGAAATAAATACCTTTATGAATTAAATTTTTTGTATGAATAATTAATCTAACTATCTGGTTAAGATTTATTTGAAATATTATTTAAGAAAACAAACATTAACCAGAAATAAAGAATATAAATAAATTCATTAAATATTATGCAACAATAATGTAACTGTTGCAATTACAAAATAAACATTTTACATAAAATACACTATTATCGACTAGAAACAATCAAAAGAGTGTGGGTTGAAAAACATCTGATGTCCTCGCGCCCGGGCTCACCCTATATAAATGGGGTATATCTCGGCCGGGGGGATGTTATGAGATCAGCCCGGACCTTTTGATACCTTCTCTCTTAAATGTATTTTCTGCAGTTTATCTTGAGACATACACGTATGTTGTTATCTATAAACCTATATTTATTTATTTAAGAAATAGACTAATAATATAATTGAATATTGTGCACAGCTTCTGGAATAACAAAATAACTAAAAATCTAATGATTCGAATTCAGTTTAAAAAATATAACAGATAAGAATAAATCGCAGATATAACACATCGATCAACATGTCACATGTCGTTTTGGTAGAGATACAAACATCACCGAAACACCTTTTTGACTTAAGAAAAACGTCCAATAATTTGTTTTTAAACATCTTTTAAATAAAATTAATACATTTTATCAAGTTTTGTATAAAAATACAAAGAAGATAGTACTGCAGTAATATAGTTTTATGAGGGCCAGTTTTTCAAAATATTCAACATATCAGGATAGTCGACTCCTTTTAAATTTTGATGTGTAAGTTAACCCACAAATTAAACAATATTGTGATCGTCTATTTTATTTATTCATATGTTGAGAAAATAAACTACACTTAAGTATCCTTGACATATCACAGTAACAATTATAAAACAAAGATAACGCATCAACGTCTTCCAATTCAATATAACACGTCGATCAATAAGTCCCGGGGCTAACTACTAAAACAACATTTGTTTGCCAAAATTCTTCTTTATTCATCAACATAGTCTCCTTCAAGAGCGATACATTCATTCCAACGCTTTCCTAATTTTTCTATGCCAGCCATATAGAATGATTTATCTTTGGTTTCAAAATAGGCGATAGTTTCAGCAATCGCTTCTTCATTGAAGCCAAATCTCTTCATTGAACAGCCAATAGTCGCTGGGGGCCAAATCTGGAGAATACGGTGGGTGTGGAAGCAATTCGAAGTTCAACTCATGCAATTTTGCCATCGGTGTGTTGTTGTTTCTGTTCCATTGTGAGCAAACGCGGCAAAAAAGCTTTTTCATGACCAAATGTTCATACAAAATAGTGTAAACACTACCAAATGATATCTTCAGGATGTCAGCTATCTCACGCAACTTTACTTAACGATTTTCCATCACGATTTCGAGGGTTTTTTTATGTTTTCTGGTGTAACAGCCTCATTTGGACGACCAGAGTGTTCAGAATCATTTGTGTCTGTACGACCGCGTTTGAAATCAGCATACCACCGACAAATGGTTGTTTTTGACGGAGCAGAGCCCGGATAATACTTTTCAAGCCATCGCTGAGTTTGAACGGTATTTTTTTCCATTAAAAAGCAATGTTTTATCAACACACGAAATTCGGTTTTTTCCATTGTTTTGAAAATAGCAAAAGTAGCATCACTAAAACCACTGTAACTCAATGACACAATGTCGGAATGTCATGAAAGTTTGACACGTAACTTCTAAAGGTTGGTACTAACTGAGAATGGTATGAATTTGTTATTAGAGGCGCCATCTGTTGGTTAGTCCCGGAACTTATTGATCAATGTGTTAACAGATAAGAATAGTCTAGCAACTACAACAGCACATGAATAAAGTAATTTATATTTCAATATATGGAGTTCCACAAAGCTAAAGCGGAAACCTTTTATAAAATTAAACATTTTGAATAAAATAAATAAAACACTTGTTTTTTTATTTTGTCATCACTGTTTTATTTAAGTTCACTACTCGTTTTAAACACCTCCGTCTTCCTTGTCAGGTGAAGATGAACTAAATTATGTGTAAAGGTGAACTAAATTATATACCTTATTAGCCACTGTTACCTCCTCTCTTGTACCTATTACAACAAAAAAATCAATTAAACATAATTTAGTTCACCTTCACCTGACGAGGAAGACGGAGGTCAATGAAACAGATAGTGAACTCAAATAAAACAGTGGTGAATACAAAATAAAAAATAAGTGTTTATATTCATTTTATTAAAAATTTATAAACATGGCAACACAAAGTGAAACAAACACCTTTTCTAAGATTCAAGATTAAATCTTATTACAATAAATTTTTACATCAACAGTTACGTTTTGTTATGATTACTCCCGATTTGTTTGACGAATATGAAATTTATTACGAGAGTAAGTTATTGATAATTTCAGGGTTATCAGAATCTGGTTTAGATAAATAAAAGTGGTGCATGATCATGCGGTAACACACTAGACTCGTGCGGAAGGTCACCGGTTCAAACTCCAAGTATTCAGGGGTATATATCTTTTTTCAAATATAGAAAAATCATGTTGATGTGCTCCGATCATTTCACTTTGATGTGCCATCGGATCCAATACAGCGGTGTAGCCGGTGGGTTTGCTGGTGTGTAATGGCTCACTTACTAAAAAAAAAAACTTCACAGCACAGCTTCGCTTTCCAAATGAATTAACATTGAAATGTCGAGGGGATCCTCGACTACGAGGCCCTGCAACGATGATGATGATGAGATGAATAAATAATATACTTAAAAAATAAAACTCAACCAACCAAAGAAAATTTGAATATTTGATACTCGGAGGTGGTTTGGACAGATCAAACAAAATAGAAAAGTTGCCGAAACAAATCTATTCTACAAACTGACTAAGAAACATCTGAAAGAATGACAAAGTTAATATAATTTCGGATCATTGTCAGTAATGTCAGACCTAGACTGCAAATCTGCATACTGAACACTTATGTATGGTCTAGATATGAGAGTAGTTTGATAAAAAGCAAGTCAAAAATATTTTAACATTGTCAACTTTGAGGGCAACCCATTTGGTCTAGTAATTTTCCAATTTTTTCATTCCATTCGAAAAATAGACTTTGTCAAACTCTGCAAAATAGAAATTTATTTCAGCGATGATATCCTAATTCGACCAAAATTTCTTCCCACTGAGCTAATTTTTTAATTTCGGGAACAGGAAAAAGTAGCATACTAGGTTAGTCAAAAAGTTTTGAAAACGGAAATGAAAATACATTTTTTTTGGGGGGAAATCACTTTTATTGCTCAGTATAGTCTCCCATAAGATCAATACACTTGGTCCAACGATCTTCCAACTTTGTTGTCCCATCACGGAATTGACTTTCTGGAAGGCCTGCAAAATACTCCTCTACGACGGCTATAACCTCTTCGTTTGATGAAAAATGCTTTCCACGAAGGAATTTTTTGAGGTGTGAGAACAGCCAGAAGTCAGAGGGAGCTAAATCTGGCGAATAGGGTGGATGCTGCAACAATTCGTACCCCAATTCACTGATTTTCGCAATGGTTTTTTGAGCTGTGTGAACAGGTGCATTGTCTTGATGAAAAATGATTTTTTTCTTCTGCAAACCGGGTCTTTTTTCACAATTTTTTTCATCCAACTGGTCCAAAAGGTCACAATAATAATCAGAGTTGATTGTCTTCATGTAATTTGGCCCAATTCATGTAATTTGGCCTTGCGACGGTCGATTTGTGGGACGTCGCGTTGTCCTCGTGGAAAGCACTTTTTTGCGTGGCAATCTTGGCCGTTTTTTCTCTAATTCATTTTAAACGGTTTAATAATGCCCCGTAATAAACTCCCGTTATTGTCTTGATATCCAATTTGTCTAATCCCTTGTAGGCGATAAAAATGTGTAACTCTTGATCAGATATCAAGCGTTTACATACAGCAATGAATTATGTACATACATATCAAGCATTGCCCCCTGCGGGGTAGACTTAGATAACAGATCTCCAAACTTTTCTATACAAACACACATTTCACTTCTTACAAATTCACTAATTTCTTCCTGCGCTGTCTATTTTCTATTATGTATGCTCCTCACTTTTACTTTCTTTGAAAATCTGGTCCTACCTCTTCCACACATACCATCAACCTCTGTGCTTTAAGGCACCTTTCTTACTACTCGGGGGTTGTGGGATCAATTCCCATTTATACCCAATTTTTCAAAATGGTTCAAACTGGTTTTCACTTTCGGCCTCTTAAACATCTTTCTGATTGGTTGTAAGAGATTACCACTTAGCAATAAACCCACCAGATTGTACTCTATACAATGAAAGCTTAATACAATACATATACTTGTATATTTATTCTTTCATTATTCATTTTTTGCACACTATTTTGTGACAGATTGGGCCTTATGGTATTTAAAGACTTCTATGGTCTGGCCCACTTCACATGACAATATGTTATGGTTATGTCCTCTGGAAGGGTTGCTACACAGAGGTAAGCTAGGACTCAGAATGTAAATCTTCTTATTAGTGTAGCAAGTGTCTTAGAAAATATTTTGTTCAGTTACTAACCAATAGCATACTAGGTTCTAAAAATCTTGTTCAGTTACTAACCAATAGCATACTAGGTTCTAAAAATCTTGTTCAGTTACTAACCAATAGCATACTAGGTTCTAAAAATCTTGTTCAGTTACTAACCAATAGCACACTAGGTTCTAAAAATCTGGTTCAGTTACTAACCAATAGCATACTAGGTTCTAAAAATCTGGTTCAGTTACTAACAAATAGCACACTAGGTTCTAAAAATCTTGTTCAGTTACTAACCAATAGCACACTAGGTTCTAAAAATCTTGTTCAGTTACTAACCAATAGCATACTAGGTTCTAAAAATCTTGTTCAGTTACTAACCAATAGCACACTAGGTTCTAAAAATCTTGTTCAGTTACTAACCAATAGCACACTAGGTTCTAAAAATCTTGTTCAGTTACTAACCAATAGCACACTAGGTTCTAAAAATCTGGTTCAGTTACTAACCAATAGCATACTAGGTTCTAAAAATCTTGTTCAGTTACTAACCAATAGCACACTAGGTTCTAAAAATCTTGTTCAGTTACTAACCAATAGCATACTAGGTTCTAAAAATCTTGTTCAGTTACTAACCAATAGCATACTAGGTTCTAAAAATCTTGAAGTCATAAAAATACATTTGAGTGGAAGATCAGCTTAAGCTCTCTAAAATAAAAATCTGCTACAATTCAAGAAATACTTTTTTAATCTGGAAGGAGACTGGATTCTTGGTTTACTGGCGGAATGTATGGGGTAATGATGATACTCATTAAAATAAATAAGGTTTTAAACTTTAGCAACCGAGGGCGTCAATGCGTCGCACTTTAATTTTATGACAAAACTCGCAGGCGTCACAAGGGTGATACGCTACAATCAGTGTGTCACAAACTTCTGTAACAGATGGTGTCTTCATAGTTTTATTTACAGTTTTTGCTGGCAGGCACTGATAATATATATATTTTTAAAAAATCACTTTTCTATCAATATTGCTTTGAGTGCCTGGTAACAAATTCTGGAGAGGAATTTGTAGAAAAATTGTCTGAATATTTAGCAAAACACCTTCATCATTAGATCACTGACACATTTGAGAAACACTGCCTTGTAGATAAACAAGGCATGAAAATGTGACTATTATTGGCCAGCCCTGATATTGGTAGCGAGATAAGGTTACTTTAAATACTCGGAATTAAATGTACGTTTCCTGTCGGAGAAATTGCCCGGTCTGTTGTGGCCTGCAACTCCTCAACAATGCTAGTCATAACCCACAGTTCATTGTGTTTGGTGCTGGGAATGCTTGTTCAGATGTGTTAATTGTGTGATAACAATTCTCAATGAAATTTATTGAACACCTATCTGAGAAGTCACATTTTTGTTTGTTTGTTTGTTTGGTTTTTGACTTATCAAGAAAGTCGTAAATCTTATCAATTTTTTTGTAGCGTATTGAATTTAAATTTGTTTCACAAATGTATGGACAGCTAAAAAAGTCAACTTATCAACTCTTTAATACTCTTTCGCAGAATGGGATAAGCCGAGGTATTAATGATTATTAATAAAGATTATTAATTTTATTTATAGAATATATATGACCGATCTTGTAAGTATTATTATTATATCTCTGAATACTATGCGGAAAAAATGCCTACGTCATTCGAGAGATGTAGCACAGTGCAGGGCTCGACTTGTGACCTTCCTTATGGAAGTTCTATACACCTTAACTACTTGACAGTATTGCCCGAGTGTGACTCGGGCACGAGGTTTATTTTATACTGACGAGCCCGAGCCTCATTCAAGCAAATCTTGTTTCGACTTGGGAGTGTTTCTCCCAAGTGTCGTTTGCCCAAATGACACTTGGGAGAAACACTCCCAAGTCAAAACAAGATTTGTCCGAATGAGGTTCGGGCTCGTCAGTATAAAAAAAGCTTCATGCCTGAGTCACGCTCGGGCAAAAGTGTCAAGTGGTTAACCTTTCCTTCCCTGTGTTGGGTATCTTCTACACGTTGCTTCTAATAACCATCAATATCTCTATAAATATAATAAATACAAGGTTAAGATTTTAGGTATTCCTCCATAATATATTTACGCATTGATTTAAAAAATAATATTAATAATAATCAGAATTTATCGACTACATCGAGGTGTTTTGTGAAGATCGAAAACAAATTCGCATTTAAACGCTGCGAGAGCCTCGTCTTGACGATAGGTGAATAGTATGCGGGAAGTGCGACACTATATTCGCATCTCACTCTTGCATACTAGACTGAATTGCGAGGAGCTGAATTGTCTCAACGTCGCAAGCATAAGCGTAAGCGCCGGGGTATGCGACTGACGTTCCGCGCCTCTAGTAGCTTCTAGGCTTGCAAATAGGTTAGACGTCCGCCCGTTCCGTGAGCGTTGCCAGATGGTTTTTTAATGTTTTCAGCAAATAAATCTCAATTATTATAATTTTTAACTTCAATTATAATTAATTAAGGGGATTATCTATGAATTTTCTTATTTTTCCGATTTAAAATCGCTTATTTTTGATTGCGTACTCACTACCCAACACCGGAGCACGCGTATTATTTTTATCACCGTAAGGGAAGAGTTAATATCAATATTATTTTTTTTTAAATGATATATTTCACGAATCAATGAAGAAAGATACAGTGCAAAGCATGGTAGAGGAAGACCAAGAAAAATATGATTGGATTAAGTGTATGATTTTGAAAGAAAGAAATGTAAAAAGAGAAGGTGTATGGATGTAGAGGAGGCGAAGGATCTGTGAAGAAATAGGAAAGTCTGATGCTCTGTCTACCCCGATAGAGAAGTTGCGTGATGGTATGTATGACTAATTCACTTTAATATTATTTTCAAAGTGACATTCAGTAGTATACATTCATTACATGTGTTACAATATCATTGCGCCAAATGCAATAAATGTTGAGTAGAATTTTACTATATGCAATAATATCTTGTGGCACATTTCATAATCGCTCTTGAGTAATATTTTTGATTTTGTTATGTAAAATTTATTCATGTCTGTAAAATTCATGTCTAAATTGGAATTCTGCCGTGTTAATTCCTTCTGGAGGCTGTCTCCTATCATAGTTTGTCCACCACCATGGTAATGTTTACTTTATTGACTGTTACAACTTGAATGATCAGATAAGGTCTCAGCCACACAGGTAGGAGCCTTGCTTGGTGCTTAGAGCTATGCTGCGAGCTAAGTGACATATCCTAGCGAACCAATGCACCCCATACTATCGCAATGGCTACACTGCATGCTTCGCACCATGCTGCGTGACTTATAGTCTATTAGTCACGTAGCACCTTTCTTAGCACTAAGCACTTCGGTGTGGCCTTGGCCTAAAGGATAACTGTTAGAGATATATGTTATAACTATGATAGAATTAAGAAAGGAATTGGGATATGACTGGTGTATATAAGGACTCTAGATATAAATCAATCCAACAAACTATTCCTTTGAAACCATGGTTTAATATAATAAGAATGAACAAATTGGAAGTGTCGTTTGTGGACGGGCCACTTCGTGATGGCTAGTCATCTTGACAGAATGGGTATTGTGGAGAATCCCGGCTGCGAGTGTGGTTTGGATGATGAAACTATAGACCATGTATTTTTCAGTCGTCCTTTGTGAGATAGATTTGATTAGTTAAAAGCCATATCTTTACCGCATCCAATAAATGTTGTGTTTCTTCTTTCTTCGTGGAACTTTTCCACTTATAGATTGATTGTTAAATTTTTTAAGCTTAATCAGTTGAAACTTTAAATTGTCTAGAATTGTTATTATTTAAAAGAAATATTTTATAATATTTACTCGTATAATTGCATAATGACTTTAATTTGGTGGCACAAATCATCCTAATTCGGGTGGATTGCCTATTAAAAAAAAAAGGAATTTTGAAATTGTTTGGCCACATTAAATTTGACATCAATACGGTATATATCCATATCTGAAATGGATGAGAAGCAAGAAAGAGGCAGACCGAGGAAAGAATGAAAAGAGATAGTTGAAGTAAGAGGATAAGTGTGAGAAACAGAAGAGCATCTATTACGAGATGTATGGATGTGGAAGAGGCAGGTGTATGCGTAGATAGGTGTAGATAACTGTCTACTACAAAAGAGACATGGCGGTATCGCACATGTGCGTGAATACCAGTTTTTCTAAAGCATCAGTGTATGAACAATACACTGATGCTTTAGAAAAACTGGTCTTTTTCGACATATCAAATTTCTCCAGTATCTTCTAATTAATCTCTTTTTTGTGGGTTCAATGTCAAAATGTTATCAATAAATGGGCACATTTTTGTGCTGTATATAAATTTTCTCAGATTACTTTGAACACTGGAATAGTCGGTGTTTAAATACATTTTCTGATTAATGTCTATTTAATAGTGTTATTTTTATGTGCTTAAGACAGATTTTGTAAAAAATGTTGAAAGTGACATTGGGTAAGATGAATAAAAAGAAGAAAAGTTTCACATGTGCCAAAACACCTTTTGAGATCTCTCCTGGTAGGTGTTTGTCCACATGACCTTACAACGATTTTCCACCTTGTTTCCCCCCTACTGTGTATTGCACATATTCTAGTCGAAAGTGACTAATACTTGATGCAACATGTTAAAAGAGGTAATAAATGTGATCAATATGATAGCATAATGTTTATGTAGAGTGCCACATATGTCATTTAGGTGTACGTACCTCTTTTTATTGCATTTTGAATAATAGTCACAACAATTTCAGTACATTGTTGCACTGTGTATTGGTACATGATCAATTTTTTTTACAACATTATACAAAAATGACAACATAATACTCAAAAAGGTAAAAGAAGAGTTAAATTCAATAGCAAGGTATGTTTCTGCATTATGCTGCAACATTTGTCTAGTTGAAAAGTGCCTATAATTTATGGAGTGCCAATAATTTGGAAAATAATGTAAAAACAGTGGATTTAATAAATAGCATGTCAATTTGGTGTGCCTATAATTTTCAAAAAGTGGATAAATTAACATATTAATTAGGTGTGTATAATTTTGAAAGGGATATAAAAAACAGTGAATAAAAAAAAAACGTTAATTATGTGTGCCTATAGCTTTGAAATAATGTAAAAAAGTGTATTTTAAAAAAGAACAAGTTAAATAGTGTGCCCTACAGTTTTGAAAATAATGTAAAAACAGTATTTAAAAAAACAACAAGTTAATTAGTGTGCCCTACAGTTTTGAAAATAATGTAAAAACAGTGTATTTAAAAAAAGAACAAGTTAATTAGTGTGCCCTACAGTTTTGAAAATAATGTAAAAACAGTGTATTTAAAAAAAGAACAAGTTAATTAGTGTGCCCTACAGTTTTGAAAATAATGTAAAAACAGTGTATTTAAAAAAAGAACATGTTAATTATGTGAGCCTATAGTTTTGAAAATAATGTAAAAACAGTGTATTTCAAAAAAGAACATGTTAATTCGTGTGCACTACTGTTTTAAAAATAATGTGTTAATTATAGGTGTGCCCATAGATTTGAAATTAATTTAAAACAGCGGACTTAAACCATTCACGTAACCATTGACGATGATTTTCAGCAAACTTTCGTGTTGTAGAATGCTGGTTGTTTCCGATCAAAGCCTTTATTTTGTCTGCTAACAAAACTAAAATCCGGACTACTTTTAAAAAAACTGGATATAAAAAATAACATGTTAATTTGGCGTGTCTATAGATTTTTGCTTTGATAAAGATTAACATAATTGATTTTGAATTGATTGGTTTATTTCCAGAAACCGTAGAAGCATCTAGCAGTGCGTCCAACTCAGAGATGAGGAGACTGCAGGTCAAGTGCACTGAGCTTGAGCAGCAGGTCAACCTCCTCAACCGACAGGCAGCTTCCTCTCCCGTAAGGTTTTTTTTTTTTTACCTGGCGAGTTTATTGCCACATGACAATCTCTTCCAAGCAACCAGAAAGCTGTTTTAATGGGCACTAAGTGAAAACCAAACTGGAATCCCATTTTTAAAAATCTGGGTTCCAGCGGGGATCGAACCCGCAACCTCCGAATCGGCAGATAAGTTTTATTATTTCCAATAATAATGATAATAATTATGTATTGGGTGTTAACATAAGTTGTGTCCTTTTTTTTTTTCCAAGTTAAAAATGAGCACCAAAAGTAAAATAAAATGGTAAAGGTTATCTACATTCGAAAAAAAAAATTCTGCTCTACAAGATATTGTGTTTGCTTTTATGTTATATATATTATTTTATTTGATTACAAGCCCTCAAAATGGAATGTCAAGTAGACGAAAGTGAGCATTTTCGACACCTTCTGTTCGCGTTCAATCGAGGGAACAAAGGTCCTGAACAACGGTGAAAATGCTATAAATGAAAGGATAGCTCGTCGATGGTTTTTGCATTTCAAAGATGGTAATTTCGACCTGAAAGACATGGAGCGTTCCGGACAACCAGTGGACTTCGATGAGGACCGCTTAAACCATATTATTCATGAAGATCCCGTTCAAACATTGATTTTTGTTGTTTTCACTCAAAACACGTGGAACCCAAGAGCCGAACTTCTGGATATTTCCCATTGATTTAAGATGGCGGTATACAGTCATGTGACTACAATTCATCTGCTCAGCCAATTCTATGGTGGTTTGAAGGGGATCTTCATGAATAATATAGTTTAAGCGGTCCTCATCGAAGTCCACTGGTCGTCCGGAACGCTCCATGTCTTTCAAGTCGAAATTACCGTCTTTGAATCGCAAAAACCATCGACGAGCTGTCCTTTAATTCATATCATCTTCACTGTACACTTCGCAAATATCACGAGCAGCTTTGGCAGCTTTATTCCCTCGATTGAACGCAAACAGAAGGAGGTGTCGAAAATGCTCACTTTCGTCTACTTTCCATTCAATTTTGATGGCTTGTAATCAAATAAAATAATATATATAACATAAAAGCAAACACAATATCTTGTATAGTAGAGCAGAAAATTTTCTTTCGAATGACGTATAACAGTCAATATTTTGTTTTACTTTTGGTGCTCATTTTTAAATTGGAAAAAAACGGACACAATTTATGTTAACGCCTAATATTTAACACTTTTTTGAAAATACAATCTGGTGGGTTTATTTCCAGGCGGCAATCTCTTCCAATCAACCAGACAAAAGTAAATTAAGCAAGTTACATGGTCTCAAAAAAACATTCAAACGACTCCATCCAAAGTGTATAAATTCATTTCTAAGGTAATATTGAAAAAAAAAGCAATAAATAACCAATTGATCGATTTAACAAAGATTCTGGAATTTTGAGCATGTCATATAATTCACCAACATTTTTGAAAAAAAGTGCAAATAATAAAAATATTAATGATATTAAAAAATACTTAAATTGGGAGACAAGCGTCCTACCAACATGGCCTAGTTGGTAGGGTGCTTATCTCCCAACTCGGAGGGTTGGGAGTTCGATTCGCGCTGGAACCCAAATTAAACAAAAATTCCAGTCCTCTTTTCATTCAAGGCCTATCTAATATCTTACTGATTGGTTGGAAGAGATTGGCACATAGCAATTGTCCTACCAGGTTGTCCCGTATATAAAAATACAATAAAATTAGCCAATTGAGTAATTTGTTGTTTATAGTTAAGAAATTGTCCCGTGCCTCCCTCACCCCCCAGCTTCCAACCGTTGAAGCGTGTATATCGGTACCAGTTCGAACAGCATTTAGTTTTGTTTGCGCTCCCCTGAAGATGAGATGAAAGCCTTGAAACCGGTAGGGTTATACCGTCACAAAAAAGTGGAATAAACAGTGTTTGATAAAAATAAATTACAATTGAGTAATTGTACAAAGATTTTGGAATTTTGAGCATAAGTCATAACACAACCTCTATGGCCATATTGGTAAAGATGGCTGTCTTTCAAACCAGGCGTTTCAGATCTGACTGTTGTTGGTACCCAGAGTTTTTCAAAAGAAAAGGGTTTCAATCTAGTTTCCACTTCAGACTCGTTGAACACCTTTCTGATTTATTGGAAAAGATTGCCACATAAAAATAAACCAGCCGTACCAAGTTATATTTTATATAACAAGCGGAATAGAATTAGAAAAAATATCCGAATGTAACTAAACCCGCCAGTGCAATGGAAATATTATACAATGTTCACCAACTTTTGATAGTAGATTCATAATATTAACTATTGGATACATATACACTACACATATCGAGTGATGCTAATGTGACACGATTAACGTAAACTGATAAGGCGTAGCAGGGAAGTTAACTGTGCACGCGGTAATATGTGATAAGGAATCAATTTATATGCTAATGTTTGACTACCATAATCCACTCAAGTTTTATATGACTCTTTTAATTAAATCTCATTAAATTCATATGTGAAAAAAATTCTACATGACAAACTTGTGCTATCTAATGAATTTTGTGTTTCTTCTTTCTTCGAGGAATTTTTCCACTAATAGATCGATAGTTAAATTTTTTAAGCTTAATCAGTTGAAACTTTTAATTATCTAGAATTGCCATTTTTTTTTAATTAGTTTCATTATATTGCCTCATATATGGTAATTACATAATTTGTTGACACAAATCATCCTAGTTTGGGTGGATTACGTATTTAAAATAAAATGTCAAAAAAACTTTATTTTCACATTTTTGTTAAATCACTGTTTAAAAATGAATTTCTACAATATACGAGGGTCATCCAGAAAGTAAGGTTACAACATTTATGTAGGATTGAAAAATGCTTGTATTTAATTGAAATTCACAGGATACTTCAAAAATATATTAAACTAATTTTCAATGTAATCACCGTCGAGATCAAGACATTTCTGTAGTCGGGGCACCAGTTTTTGTATGCCAGTGTCATAGACCTCCGCCGCCAGCTCTTTCAGCCACTTCTTCACAGCTTCCTCGACCTTCTGATCGCTAGAAAATTGTTGGGGTGTAGTGACACACCCACGTCTCATCCCCCGTCACGATACAGTCCAGAAAAGCTTCTCCCTTCTGTGCAAAACGATCCAAAAATTCACGCGCGGTGGTCACGCGATTTTGACGGTGCTCCGGTGTGAGCATTGTGGGCATCTATCTCGCACACAACTTCTTGTAACCAAGTTTTCCCGACACAATATTACCAAGGAGACTTCGATAAATGTCAGGAAATTCTTTGTGAAGGTCATCAAGCGTCACACGGCGGTCATTTCGCACTTGTTCTTCAATTTTTTGCACAAATTCGTCAGAAATCACTGCCTTGCCTCGTCGTATCAGTACGGCCTTCTCTGAACAACCTAATCCACTTCGTGACATGTTGTCGACTCATCACATCACTACCGTAAACTTCTACGAGCTTCCGATGGATATTCGCGGCGGTAGTGTTCTGCAAAGTAGAAAAACCTGATGACCGCGCGGGTCTCGCACGGACGAGAGTTGGCGGGAGCGCGTGACGACCTCTCCATCGGAAGAATTTACTGTGACTGAACAAAATGGCCGACAAATACGCGGGACCAAACAAACTGACCGTTAGGATCCCCCCTACAAGCCAGGTGCACCAATTTTGAAACAAAAAGATTCCCCGGGCCTCAGCAGCCCTTGTAACCTGAGTTTATGGATGACCCTCGTAAATACCAAATCAATTAATAATCATTAAACTAAATTTATCAAAAGTTGTCATTAATGTAATTTCAACAAATTGAAAAATTAAACATTAAAATGAATTAAATCAAGTAAGCTGGCCTCTCATTTAAAGCAAACATATCAAGGTTGCTGTATAGAAAATGTTCTTGGAAGCTTTTGGTCTTTGAAACCTGATGGAAGAAGACTGCAGCAGATTCAACCTGCCGATTGTCTTGGTGATTTCTTTGCCATCAGAACTTTGGGTATGATTTTTCAAGATTGTGTTTTTTCTGAAGTACAACAGATTGCACACTCCAAACCAGGGCTGTCCAACCTTTTTACACACTTGGGCTATTTTTCTTAAGGACAATGTCTCAATCGATCAGTGTATAGGAAAAAATACAAAATCTGTCAGTCGGTTAGGTAGATATTTCACGTTTAAAACACAACTTATTTCACATTTTTAGATCATCGTATTTCTTATTAGAATCTTAAAATAATATTTTTTAGTATATGCAATGGAAGAAATAGTCAAGATTTTAAAAGCATCCCGCATTCGATTGGTAGATCGTGATCGACTGGTAGATCGCGATCGACTGGTAGATCGCGATCGACTGGTAGATCGCGATCGACTGGTAGATCGCGATCGACTGGTTGATCGCGATCGACTGGTTAGTCACCTCTATTCAAAACCAATACATGCACAAACGTCTTCCATTCACAAAATGGCTGACAATCATACGCTTATTACAAGGGATAGTCCTGACCTATTGGAAAATGGAATTTTAGGATGTTTCTCGGACATGTTAAAAAATACCGCTATATATATTCTTAGATTAGTTTACCATTATCCTTCTCCTTTGTTCCGCAGGACATATCGCTGGCGCCTTCTGCGCTGGTACAGGCTGTGACTAAGAGGATTGCCCGTAGGCTGGGCGCTGACCCCAACTGCCAAGAGTCTCTGGATGACTCAATGAAGAAGGTAAACAAGTATGTCAGTATCTGTCACAATGGTGTCTTTCTTCACCCATCCACACGCTCTCCTTTCTTCCTCATGCTCTTTAAACTACCCTTTTGCTTTGAGGATACAGAGAGATGTGCTTTCTAGTCTAGGCAGCTATTTAAATAAATAAATATAGGTTTATTGATAGCAACATAGTATGTACATAATACATTTAAATATACTTCAAGAACACATAAATTGCAGAGAATACATTAAAGACAGAAGCTATCAAAACGTCTGGGCTCATCTAATAACATCCCCCCGGCCAAGATACACACCAACAATATAGGGCGAGTCTAGCCACGGGGACACCAGATGTTTTTCAGCCCACACCCTTGCACATGTAGAATAAGAAGAGAGAAAAAAAAACAGAAAATAAATAGATGGCAGAAAAATAAAAAACAAATCACAAATACAGTGTCAGATCAATTCAAACAAAACAAATAAAAGTTCCTTGACAGCAACACAATGTGTCCATA
Source organism: Odontocerum albicorne (assembly GCA_949825065.1). NCBI lineage: Eukaryota > Metazoa > Arthropoda > Insecta > Trichoptera > Odontoceridae > Odontocerum > Odontocerum albicorne. The sequence continues at coordinate 9,963,057 of OX463847.1, read as the reverse complement.
TACCTAGTCCTGCCATAAATATTGTTACACAAATTTAGACATTCATAAAATCTAAACAATAGCAGGTAGAAACCTAAAACCTTTTTTTAGGTAATTTTCCATCCCTTGTGGTATTGCTATAATCAGTTAGTCACTGAACGATGATGACCAGTAAACATGGAGTGGGGCGGTAAAGAAAACCTTATCGCTGTAATTGCATTACATAAAGTTGGAAAGACGCCGGGAGACATTTTTAATACTTTAAAATCTTTGGGTATCAATCGTCAGTTTGTATATCGTACTATTAATCGATTCATAGATACAAAAGGTATTGAAGATCGGCAAAGAAGTGGTCGACCGCGATCGTAAAAACTCCAGCAGTCATCCAAGCCGTGAGTAACAGAATCCGTAAAAATCCACTCCGCAAATAAAAAATCATGTCCAGGGAGATGGTTATCTCGACACGGAATATGTCTTGTATTATCAAATCAGAACTAAATATGGGGGCTTACCGAAGAAGCACTGGACACTTGCTAACTCCATCTTTGAGGGACATCAGGAAGACCAGAGCTAAACAACATAAATGAGGCAGGCATGTACATCCAAATTATGATCTAAAGTGGAATTAGAGCAGCTACAACACTAGAAACTGTTGAACTATAAGACCCTGTCCCAAATGCCCAACTTAGACTATGCAATTCGTTCATCTTGCCCATAGTAACGTATTAGTCGGAAATGTGGGTCATGACAAAGACTAACAAAGGTTACTGAGCTTCGTAAACTAACTATAAAAGATATTTGTCTCAAAACAGGCTGCACGATAGTTGAAATTGAGATCTTATAAATAAACTCGAAAATTGTAGGTACCACCACTAATTATCAGGGTCATAATGTTGCAAAGATTGGCATGGATAAGCTATGTAAGCAGATCTCAGTTGACGCAGTTAACAAAGAATATTATGAAAGCCCAACAGCAGGAAAGAAGGCCACTTGGTAGACAGGCTTTTAGATAATGTGCAACGGGATCTTAGGAGTGGGAGGAGATGGCGAGGCTTGAAGAAAAATAATTCGGTAAGCTAAAGCTCTACAGGAGTTGTATGAGCATCTGAGAAAGAGAGTTCACCCTCGAAGTAGTCCCCTGCGGCATTTATGTAATAATCCCAGTACAATTTAACAATTGGAAGAACTGTTGAAAGTCGCGTGTCGGCTTCTTCAACTTGGATCTCCACTAGGTTTGATTGTGTTGGAGAAATCTTTTCTCACATCTCTGGATACCTTCCCTCTTTTATTGCTTTATTCCTCTTATTAATTGCACTCTGTCTTCCAGCATTAGTTGGAAATCACTGTTCTTTGCTTTGTTGCTTTAAAATAATGCTTTGTTTTGCTTTTCTCCTCTTTTTTTTAATGATTAATAGAATACTTTTTGTATAGAATAATTATAATTTGTTATGAAGCCCTCGTACTCGACCGACTTTTCAGTGTGTACAGTAATTTTTCTCAAACTAAAAAGTTTGCAAGTTTTTTTTTTAATTGTTTTGTTTTCTCTATATGTGCATTTTCACTGGGTGGGAATATATTAATGCTGATCGATTTTTAATTCATAGGACTTCATTTTTTCTTAGTCCCGGGACTTGTCCCGGGACTAACCAACAGATGGCGCCTCTAATAACAAATTCATACCATTCTCAGTTAGTACCAACCTTTCAAAGTTACGTGTCAAACTTTTATGACATTCCGACATTGTGTCATTGAGTTACAGTGGTTTTAGTGACGGGACTTTTGCTATTTTCAAAACAATGGAAAAAACCGAATTTCGTGTGTTGATAAAACATTGCTTTTTAATGGGAAAAAATACCGTTCAAACTCAGCGGTGGCTTGAAAAGTGTTATCCGGGCTCTGCTCCGTCGAAAACGACCATTTGTCGGTGGTATGCTGATTTCAAACGCGGTCGTACAGACACAAATGATGCTCTACACTCTGGTCGTCCAAATGAGGCTGTTACACCAGAAAACATAACAAAAAAAACTCAAAATCGTGATGGAAAATCGCAAAGTAAAGTTGTGTGAGATAGCTGACATCCTGAAGATATCATTTGCTACTGTTTACAGTATTTTGCATGAACATTTGGTCATGAAAAAGCTTTTTTCGAAATGGATGCCGCGTTTGCTCACAATGGAACAGAAACAATAACGCATCGATGATAGTAACGATGGCCAAATTGCATGAGTTGAACTTCGAATTGCTCCAGATTTGACCCCCAGCGACTATTGGCTGTTCGCAGACCTCAAAAAGATGCTCCAGGGAAAGAGATTTGGCTCCAATGAAGAAGTGATTGCCGAAACTAACGCTTATTTTAAAACCAAAGATAAATCGTTCTACACGGCTGGCATAGAAAAGTTAGGGAAGCGTCGAGATGAATGTATCGCTCTTGAAGGAGACTGTTGATGAATAAAGAAGAATTTTGGCAGAAAAATTTTGTTTTAGTAGTTAGTCCCGGGGCTTATTGATCGATGTGTTATCCTCTGTTTATTTACTCAGTAACAGCTTTTTTATCATACAATGGTGGACAGCTTTCACTGAATAAACAAATCAAGGATATAAACTATCAAGACATTTCATTTTGATTTTCCTAGTAAAAATAGGGGGGCAATATCTCCAAAGTGAATTTTGTGAATATGGCTCGGTATAATTCCATATGACTGAATTTTTTTTATGTATGTAATCATTATATACTGTGTATATCATGTAAACAGAACATGTTGCTGTGCTATGTTAGCACCATGGTGTTGTGGTTAATATGCATTTTGATTCCCGGTAAATTCATGTCTGGATAATTTTACTTTCAAGCTTGGTTTTCATCTAAATATATTGTTGTACTGATGCTTTCTATTGTTGTACTGATGCTATATGTTTGTTTATTTTTTACATATAAGTAGAAAATGTAAAGTTAATTGTAAATTTTTAAATATGAAAATAGATGGTGAAACAATTTTTAAAATTATCTATACATGTAGTGAAGAAGGTACTAGAAGTTTGGGAGAACCTTGGAAAACACGACCGAATGAATCAAATTCTGAAAGAGGGAGGAGTGAAAAGCCTTTATAATTGGAGAGTTTGCATGATGGACTTGGAGAAGTGAAAGATGCACCGTATTTTACAGACTATAAGACGCACTTTTTTCTTCAAAAAATTGCCTTCAAAATTCAGGCGCGTCTTATACTCGAAATTAATATAAAATATCCAGTGTTTGATTTGAAATTCCCGCCAGTCTTAAAAATGGCCATATACTATATTCGATGCCGCGGGAAACTATAAATTGAAAGTAATAGCATATGCAGAACATGGAAACAGAGCAGCTGATCGGCATTTCGGCCCTTCACCAACAGAAAAAACCATTCGCGATTGGCGGGTTAGTAAAGAAGAACTGAAAAAAATGAGGAAGACTAAATGTGCAAATAGAGGACTGAATGCAAAATGGCTAAAACTAGATGACGTATTGAAATGGATTCAAGGACACCGTCAAAATGGCATTGGAATTAATACAAAAATGAGAATTTTTTTTAGTCTGGCTTTGCAATCGAATAATAAAAATGGTAAAAATGTAATTTTTTTTTAAAATTGCCTAAAAATTAAGGTGCGTCTTATAGTCCGTAAAGTACGGTATTATGCCAGGATAGGATTAAGTGGAGATCTCTTATCTCTGCCTATCCTAATAGGGGCATGCTGTGATAGTGATGATGATTATTATAAATTTTAACTGTCTCTCTGATTCGTTTTGAATACACCCATATCTTACATTACACACCCTCTTTTAACAGAATTTTCCTATAGGGGTATTAAAAAAAATCAACATATTAACTTGGCAGAAAAGTAATTTCTTGAATATTTTTACAGAAATCGATCAATTTAAATTGTCTGTAATCTGGAGATCAAATAAGAAGAGATGGTTGATTATATTTGAAGATAACATCAAAAATTATACTTGGAAGAAATATGCAAAGTAACGAACTTGGATAAATATTTCCACCCAGATCTTGCTTTCCCATCGACACATATTAAAATGGAATATTCAAATTTTTTATTACAAATTCAGTATTTCTTTATATTTTTATTGCGTATTTCAGAATCGAGACTTGTACTACGTATTTCAGAATACACTCTAGACTTTGTACTACGTGTTTCACATTTAACACGTTCACTGCGTTGAACACGGCTCCCGTGTCCATACAAAATAGCCTTGAATGTTGAGTGCACTCATAAACGTCTCCCGATAAGGATTCGTCGCCGGTTTCATGTGTTTTGAAGACACGAAGGAATACACTTGTATATGATGTTTCAATAGAAAGTAGCATTTGATTTTTAACAAAGTTATGGGTTTTCAAAAATTCGCGAATTTTCAACATCTCTGTATGACATTTTATACGCAGTGAATGTGTTAATAGAAATGAATTTATATGTAAAAAATAATTAGATTTACGGATAATTTTTCAGAAACATATACATACATCTCTTCTGTAAAGTTCTGTGAATATGTGTATGACTGTAATAGGTTAACGACTTTATTAATGCAAACAATTCCAAAGAGTGATGTGTTTGATTTATGACAATTTTCAGGCCCAAGAAGATGCAGACGTATTAAGATCTCTAGTGGTGCCGTTAGAAGAAGAAATAGGATCTTTAAAGGATAAGCTTAGAGAAATGGACACACAACTGCAACAGGTACTTAACTATTTACATTTGTTTTAGCTTTACAGATGAATTGAGAGTCGGCTGTTTATCACCTGCATCCTACCTCTATTGCTTTACGTTTTCAAGTCTTAGCATGTTACTAAGCCCCAAGAGAAAACTGATGCTTTAGGAATATGATGAGTGCTATGTATAAAACAAAGTCAAAGAGAAAACAAAAAGCTAAATAATAAACGTACTTCAGATGGACGTACAATTCATAAAGAACTAAAACCTTCTGGATGACTTTTCTCCAAGTCAACCTCTAGCACGAAAAGTCTGCTTTTCATAGTCACCGTGTACGAAGTGTGTTTTTTTTTTTAAGTAATATCTGTTTTGAAGCTAGAAAAAACCCATGAAAGGTAACAAACACGACACGAAATACACTGTTGAAAGAATTTTCCAATGTTGTTATATCTTCTATATCTCAATGGATAAATTGTGGATTGAACTCCTTAATAAATTGTAATTTATTTTATCAAACACTGTTTATTCCACTTTTTTGTAACGGTATAACCCTACCGGTTTCAAGGCTTTCACCTTATCTTCAGGGGAGCACAAACAAGACTAAATTCTGTTTGAACTGGTACCGATATACACGCTTCAACGGTTAGGGACTTTCGGGTTGGGGACTGAGGGAGACGGGATGATTTTGGCCAGTGGCGGAGAGATTTTTGGGATATATGTGTTTACTAGATGTTCGCCCCGGTCTACTGACTTCGAAATTTCTAGGGCCTCTTAATCTGTCCAATTTATTTCCGTTACTACTAATATGTAAGAATTTGGCGTCATCGATAGAAAAAGTATGGTTTTCTCGGTGACAATGATTAGCCATTTCAGAATAAATTAGAGGATTTGTTAAGGCGGATTTGTGTTCACGAAATCTCTTTTCAAAGGATCTTCCTGTCTTTCCTATATAGAAATTATCACTGTCAGTACATAAAAGTTCGGTACCAGTTCGAACAGAATTTAGTCTTGTTTGTGCTCCCTTGAAGATGAAGTGAAAGTCTTGAAACCGGTAGGGTTATACCATTACAAAAAAGTGGAATAAACAGTGTTTGATAAAATAAATTACAATGTCTTTAAACTTCTACAACGTTAATGCCTTAACTATAAACAATATACCTTAATAAATTTGGACGTATAACTGAGTCACTTTACAGGGAAGCATGAGTAATATTGTCATTATGTTATATTTAAACTTGAAATGATTTAGATTTTTTCCCTGTTATTTTATATGGTCAGGCTAAACCTTTATTTTTTATTTATTTATTTAACACTTCATTGTAAAAACAGTCTTGCGGGCTTATTACCAATTACCAATATCTTCCAACCAAACATACAAAAGTAAATAAAGGAAGTTGCATAGTCGCAAAAAATAATCAAATGATTATTCATCTTTATGAAACATATGAACAATATACATAGTAAAAGTAAAAATGAGATATCATCAATCAAAGGAAAAAAAAGGAATGATGGAGAGGAAAGAAAAATCAGGAATGAAACACGTTATATTACTGATATGAAATTAAGAGTTTTTTCTGTCGCTTCGTAAAACAGGTTTAGGATATGAAATAAATCTTTTTTTTTTGTAATTTATAGGTTTGCTTTATGAACATAATTCTAAAAACTTTATGAAATTAAAATGCTACTATAGAAAGCTAACTGATGAGTGCACCAGCAGATGTGATCTGTCTTAGAACATTGAACGTCAGTAGTCTGTTAAAATTGTGTTCTGGCCAAATCAATAGCATGTACTGATTCTTACTCGATTATGAATAATTGTCCAGCGTGACGTATAAAAAGTATTAAAGTGGTGAATTTATTATTATTTATGTATATTTAGCTTAATACTATAATTGTTTCCTTAGTATTAAGTTAATTTTAACATGCCCATTTATTTTTTCAGGCTAATGAAAATAAACTCCACAAATCGAGAACATCTGATTCCATCAAATCGTCAAGTAAAGGTAATTGACATATTTTTAAAGTAACTTTTTGAAGAATGTCTCTGAGGGACGAACATTATTTTATTTTATTTATACATGACAAAAAATCTATAAATCTCCATTTTGCGAGAAAAAAAAAACAACAGGTAATTTAATTTGGACATACAATTTTAATGGATCTGGGTTTGTTACCTTTCATTTGTCATGTCTCTAATAAACTAGGCTTTTGCCTGTATCTCACTGAGGATAAAATTTTATTTCATTAGAGTGTACGTGTATGGTCTTTTTTATCGACTTTTAAAAAAGGTTACAAGAGTTATACTCAAATTGGAATTTAGTTAAAATTACTTAACAATATAGTAAAGTAATGCTTCTAAAATATTCTGTATTCATCGACCGTTTTTTTTTGCATTCCAATTCATTGCGAACCAGAATTTTTTGCATTCCAATTCATTGCGAACCAGAATTTTACGATTATGCAAGATTTCATATTAGTTTCAAAAGAATAAAATGAGGTTGTATATTCATTTGCAGAAGGTGAAGGAGAGGTATGTGACATGTGTGCAAACTACGAGGCACAACTAGTCTCTGAACAGGCCAAGTCCAAAGAACATCTGGACAAGGCCAACAAGCTGGAGGTCTCCCTCAAGAGGGTAAGTCAATATGTGGCATTTCGTGATGCAAGTTTGAAATTTTTCTTTTAAATATTACATATAACGACCTTCGTTGGCTAGATGCCTGTTTTCGAATCCAGAGATTATGGGTTTGATTCCTGTTGGTAGTCAATTTTTTAAAACGTTCAAATTACTATATGGCAGTGGTAGTATAATAAGTCATGGATGTCTCAATGACTTGCGAAATTAATCAGGAAAATTTATGTTGTTTGATTTTGACGAGGAGGGGTTTTTTTAGTATTTGCACCTTCACAAAAAGCGTTGAAATCAAATTTATTGATATTAAACACTAATTTGTGTTAAGGGCACAATTCACTATGTTCATTTACAAGTTTTTTTTTGGACATATAACACATCGATCAATAAGTCCCGGGACTAACCAACAGATGGCGCCTCTAATAACAAATCTATACCATTCTCAGTTAGCACCAACCTAGAAGTTACGTGTCAAACTTTCATGACATTGTGTCATTGAGTTACATTGGTTTTAGTGACGCTACTTTTGCTATTTTCAAAACAATAGAAAAAACCGAATTTCCTGTGTTGATAAAACATTGCTTTTTAATGGGAAAAAATACCGTTCAAACTCAGCGATGGCTTGAAAAGTGTTATCCGGGCTCTGCTCCGTCGAAAACAACCATTTGTCGGTGGTATGCTGATTTCAAACGCGGTCGTACAGACACAAATGATGCTGAACGCTCTGGCCGTCCAAATGAGGCTGTTACACCAGAAAACATTAAAAAAAACTCAAAATCGTGATGGAAGATTGCAAAGTAAAGTTGCGTGAGATAGCTGACATCCTGAAGATATCATTTGGTAGTGTTTACACTATTTTGCATGAACATTTGGTCATGAAAAAGCTTTTTTCGAAATGGGTGCACGTTTGCTCACAATGGAACAGAAACAACAACTCAACGATGATTCAGAGCGCTGTTTGGCACTGTTTACACGAAATAAACAGGAGTTTTTGCGCCGGTATGTGGCAATGGATGAAACTTGGATCCACCACTATACTCCGGAATCAAATCGGCAGTCAACTGAGTGGAGAACAGCCGGTGAAAGTCGTCCGAAACGATCAAAAACTCAACAGTCGGCCGGGAAGGTTATGGCCTCCGTATTTTGGGAAGCGCATGGTATAATATTCATCAATCACCTTGGAAAGGGAAAAACCATCAATAACAAATATAACATAGCGTTATTGGAGCGTTAGAAGGCAGAAATTGCAAAAAAACGGCCCCATATGAAGAAGAAAAAAGTTCTCTTCCATCAGGACAATGTACCGTGTCACAAGTCGATGGTAACGATGGCCAAATTGCAAGAGTTGAACATCGAATTGCTTCCGCACCCACCGTATTCTCCAGATTCGGCCCCCAGCGACTATTGGCTGTTCGCAGACCTCAAAAAGATACTCCAGGGAAGGAGATTTGGCTCCAATGAAAAAGTGATAGCCGAAACTAACACCTATTTTGAAACCAAAGATAAATCGTTCTACGCGGCTGGCTTAGGAAAGCGTTGGAATTAATGCATCGCTCTTGAAGGAGACTATGTTGATGAATTAAGAAGAATTTTGGCAAACAAATGTTGTTTTAGTAGTTAGTCCTGGGACTTATTGATTGATGTGTTAAGGTGCTTTTCAAAAGTTTCCGAAATTTATGCACAAAAAAATTAATGGTTTTCATCTCCTGTGGCGTTTATGCAACATTCCCAGTTCGATTTCAACTATAGGAAGTACTGCTGGAAGTCATTATCAACCAGATTGAAAGCGTCCCTATAAGTAAAATTGCACAGTTCTGAACTGTGGATTAACCAGGTTGGAAGCGTTCTTATATGTAAAATTGCTAAGTTCTTAACTGTGGATTAACCAGATTTGAAGCATTGCTATGAGTAAAATTGCCGAGTTCTGAACTGTGGATTAACAAGGTTTAAAGCGTTCCTATAAATAAAATTGTCATGCTGATGCCGTGAATGACATCCCTATTTGTAAAAAAAATTGTTTATATTTCAAGAGAAAATATGGATTATTAAATGAAATAACACTGATATAAATCTTTGATTTATATAAGAAATTTATTGTTTTTTTTATCCATTTCTCTTTTCATTCATACATCTCTTCGTAGTTGTGTTGCTCATGCCAGAGCAACATGATTCCCTGATGATCTGGAACTGAGTAGTTGATCCATCTCCACTGCTCTTGTTCCTGAGCTAAAATGGTCACAGGCACTCAGCAATAAACCAGTCACTCGAATCAATCGAAATTAAAAAGGTGAATGTCTTTTGGGTTTGAATTTTGAGTTGCCCTTGAGAAGAATCTGCTCTCTAAAACGACTCCATATAAATTGTCCTTTTATTATTATCCCTGTGTTCTTGATGGAATATATGTATGGTGATGATAATATCAATGTTCTCCTGCCTTTAAGAAATATGTTAAATAGAATTCAATTTGAATTTTCAGGCAGTGGAAGAGCTAGAACAGGAAGCTGTGTTGAGACGCGACACTTTGACTGAATGGCGAGCAGCAAGGGATGATGCTCGAGCACAAACAGAAGCCTTGGCCGAGAGGGTAGCCAGGGCAGATTCACAACTGCGCACTTCTAGCCAGACTATGATGGCCGCCCACGCTAGGATCTTGGATGATGTCACCAGACTTACCGTGGAAAGGGAGACCCTGCAAGAAAGACTGGACAGGTGCGTATTTCTTTATTTATTCATCTACGGTCCATTCTGATCATTAACATGCGTTAAAAGAAATCTACACACATGTTATACATGTACAATTTGTTAACATGAAAAATAGCAAACCCTTTGTTGATTGACAAACTTTTGTTGAAAAAAAAGAGTTTGCGAAGGAATTTATTGAAAAATGTATTTGTTATAAGAATATAAATTATATTTCCCATCGTTAGGGATTAATGTATCGGACAATTATTTATTCCATTGTGAATTAAGATTGTTTTTGGTACAGTATTCACAAATTGAGCTGTTATGGGCATAACCACTCGCACTCGGGGATAAATTAAGCATTGAACTCCTTAGTAGCATTGAACTCCTTAGTAGCATTGAACTCATTAGTAGCATTGAACTCATTAGTAGCATTGAACTCATTAGTAGCATTGAACTCCTTAGTAGCATTGAACTCATTAGTAACTATAATTGGGCCACTTCACAGGGAAAAATATGAATAACATTGTTCCTCTTGTCGTTATGTTAAGGTATTTAATCAATGCATCTTACCAGTACTAACATATAGATGCGAAACATGGACACCTTTTTTTTTTATTTAACCTGGCGAGTTTATTTGCCATGTGGCAATCTTCTAACCAACCAGAAAGATGTTTTAATGGGTCCTAAGTGTAAACCAAAAACGCTTTCTGTGCGACTTAAACAAAAGCTCCAGACAACACAACGCAGCATGGAGAGGTGCATGCTAGGTTATAATAGAAAAGACTGCAAACGCAATCAGTGGATACACGCCCAAACAAAAGTTGACAATGTTATCGAGGTCGCAAAAAGACTGAAGTGGAAGTGGGAAGTGGGCACATCGCCCGAACAATGGACCATCGTTGGGACGTATGAAGTAATCCAGTGGCACCTAATAGGAAGAACTAGGCCTGTAAGAAGACCGAAGGCACACTGGGTGGGCGAAATATGTAAGCAAGCAGCGATTACGTAGCAGCGATGCGCAAAGGACAGGATTTCTTGCAAACAACTTGGAGAGGTCTATATCCTGCAGTGGGTGAATGTATGTTGATGATGATGATGTCAATATATCATATCTTTAAATAATTTTAAAAAAAAATGTTATTTGATGTAATTGGATTATACCTGTATAATGTAAAATATTATTTTTCCGTAATTTTTAGGTTTGTTTTATGAATGTAATTCTAAACACTCGATGGAATCTCACTGGAACATTGAACATCAGTAAATGTTAAATTGAACATACCATCACACCTTACTCCCTGTCGGGATAGGCAGAGATAACAGAATACCAGAATTTGCTATCTCGACACACATCCTTAGCCTCCTCCACATCCATACACCTTCTCATACAACTCCTACGATTTCTGTAACATTCTACATTTCCATCTTTCAATATATTATTCACTTGATCCAACCAAACTTTCCTTGGTCTTCCTCTACCACACCTTCTACTCACATTTGTACTATATGTTTGTTTTGTTAGTCTTTTTTTAATTCATCCGTTCCACATGTCGAAACTATCTTATAGTGCTCTTCATCTTACTCAACACATCAACTGTAAGTTCACATTCATCCCTTATGACTTCATTCCCTATTCTCTGATGCATTGTCACTCCATGTATTCTTCCCTTATATTTCTACAACATTTATTCCACTTCTCTCAGTCGTTTTCCACGTCCACATTTCACTCCCATACATCAAAGTTGATACTAAAATACAGTATCCGGCGGTAAGTAATACACATAGGGCTTAAGAAAGAGACTGTCGGCCATAATCGGCTAATCGGCGGTCCCTGTCATTCGTTCACGTGTTCCGTCGCGATTTGTTGGTGCATCGTGCAACAGAGACGACGCTCTACAAAGCGAAAGTTAGCCGATTATGGCCGACAGTCTCTTTCTTAAGCCCGATGTGTATTACTTACCGCCGGGTACTGGACTGTTGTGGACACTCAACTGATTTTTTTTAATTCCCAGAGTTCCTCAACTTGCCCAAATCTTTCAGTGCTCACCCATATACGAGGCGTATCCAGAAAGTAAGTGTACTGAGGCTCTCACGACCGGATGGATTTTATTTTCGACATGTTGGCTACACTTCCGTGTAGCCTGACCCTTCCCCTCCGCAACGAGACCGGTTCGAGGTCAGTACGTTGAGAAGTGTCGACGTGACAACACGTTTCGTGAAAAGTGTCAACCCAATCTCCCGCCAAGTGCGAAATTTTGTAAAAAGGCAAGAGTTTTTGAGGCGCTGCAAACTCCATGGAGATGAATTTCTCCGCTCCATCGTTACTGGAGATGAAACTTGGGTTGCACATTACACGCCTGAGACCAAAAGACAGTCTCAACAGTGGCGTCACACCTCTTCACCCTCCGCCAAAAAGTTCAAAACCACAATTTCAGCCAAGAAAATCATGGCATCCGTGTTTTGGTACTGTCAAGGCATAATTTTAATTGAATATATGCCTCAAGGGGAGACCATCAACTCTGCAAGATACCCTAAAAAAATTGCCGGGGGCGATTCAGAACAAGAGGAGAGGCATGCTGACAAAGGGAGTCTGCCTGCTGCATGACAATGCCAGACCACACGGCCAACGCAACGAAGGAACTGCTCGCCTCGTTTAAATGGGATGTCCTAAACCATCCCGCGCATTCCCCTGACCTAGGACCTTCAGATTACTATTTCTTTACCTCCCTGAAGCTGTACATGGGTGGAAAAAGGTTTTCAACCGACGAGGAAGTAAAGGAGGAGGGGGAGAAGTGAACGGAGGTGTTGGCGGGAAACTACTTCGAGGAAGGCATCAAAAAGTTGATACCCCGCTTCACCACCTGCATTGAGAGGAATGGCGACTATGTCGAAAAATAGCTTACATATGTATTACGGTAACTACGTAATTTTTTTGTTTAAATAAAAAAAATTGTAACCTACAAAAATTCAGTACACATAGTTTCTGGATATGCCTCGTATATCACATTTACTTTGTTAAGTCTTAGGGGTGAGTAATAAATACATAAAAATACATTTATTTATTTCAAAATATCAACAAAAACATCAATCTTATACAATAGATATAAGTATAGTTGTTATTTCAACATGTCTTGGTTAATCATTGACTTATTGTTGGCGGGCAGCATGTTTGACATGCCTGGTCTAAACATTTGTTTTTACATAATTTTTATCTTAGTAAATCAAAGTTTTTTTTTTTTATACGATTCAAGTTTACAATTGGAAAACGAGAGGCTGATGGGGAGGTATTCTCAGTGTGCTTCAGATCTCCAGGTGGCCAACATCAATCTGCCTGATACGTTACCTGTAAGTTTATTGCTGTTTTTACTATACTCTACTCTAGTGATCACGAAACAACAATATCAATTTCCCTCATTTCCGATTCACAGTTCTTCCTTTTTTACATCGTCATTGACTGTCCATGCCGTTAGACTCTGGAACTAACTACTCTCTACCAGGGTCTTTCAGAGGAGAAGGGGGGACCTGCTATGGGCTTAACAATTTTAAAGGCCTGAATTTCAACTTTGTTCTTCCCCATAGTTTTGAATTTTGAAGGGGGGGCTTCAAAAATATTTGTTTCTCCGGACCTCATCTTTTCTCAGAAAGGCCCTGCTCACTACCATAAGACTCGTATCTCACCTAAACTACCCTATACCTACGCATGTATGCAATGCATACGCCAACTACCTGTCAAATACCACTAATACGTGTCCCGTACACAGCTTCAAACAATAGTGGTTGTAAAAATACCCAACTTGTATTTTATTTGTCACAGGTACAAACGGCCTCCAAAAATATTCTTCAATCAAATCACACCTAGACTGCATTGCATTTGTGTCTCGTAAAGCTTTTTCCCGCGTTTTAACTTATTTTTATTTCACTAGCCACTTGCAATATTTCTAATAAATGGGATTCATTGTACATGCCCAAACCATCTCATAGTGCTCTTCTTCGTCATGATGACTTAAAGGTCTCGTATACTCGTAAAGATTTATAATCAAAATGTTTTTTAAGTCTCATATAAAATTGTGTTGCTTACAGGAACTGCAAGAGTATACCTTACAGCTGCGCGAGGAGCTGATCATCGCACTGATGGGACGCGAGCGTGCACAGCATTCAGAGCAGACACTGGGTCTGATGCAGCGTCACGCCGGGGACTTGGAGAGGCACAATGATGACCTCAAAATTTCAAACACACAGCTCAGGTGCGGAGCCTTTTCACATTTCTTATTATTTATATAAATAAATGGTAGAATGTACCTTATTAGAAAAAATAAAATAGCCATTAATGAGTGCTGAAGACATTAAGATTGACAGAATGTATAAAAAAAATGACACAATTACTAGAAGTGCCTCAGGCGACGTGACTAGGTCGCTGACCGGTCGGTTTAAGCAATGCGCAAAGCTCCCGAAAATTGTTGTATACCTGCCTAAGAGGAATCTCTTCACCATCGCTACCTCCTCTCATCGATCTAAGTCTTTTGGAATTGACCTGAGTTCTCCGAGTATTGTGCAGCAACCATCGCATCATTTACAGTTCTTTGTACCATGGTCCGGTACACGCCGCGTGGACTCTACCTACTCGTATTATCTTACGGTACGTTGTACATTATGTTGACTACTTGCTGCGCACTTCCCTCTTTTTTTCTTGCACATATAAGTTGATGGTCGCTCACACAATGAAAAAATTAGGGGGAACGTTGTTTGTAGCCTGGTAATTCTTGTCAGAACTCGAATGCTAATCAATTCCAAGAGTTTTGAACAATCGATCATTCCATTCACGACTTTGAAAAGTACAATCAAGTCCGCTAATATTCGCCGATCGGATTATTATGCTAGGTTATTCACAATATCGTTGATAGCTCCGATATATGGGCTCAAATTGATTTCCACGCCTAACAATTTGCTGGCAGGTGCACGTTTTTTTTCATCAATTGTGAGAATTGGGTTACTCCATCTCTAGTTTGATGGATATTTTTAATGTAGATGTTGATCAGCTCAGTTGGGTCCTTCTCCGGTATATCGTCAATATTAAATCTTTACTGGGAGAGTGTTTAGTCCAGTTTTCTTTAGTCTTAATTGGTTTTTGTGTGTGGTTTAATTAATGTTGTATTCAAGTATTTTTTATATTTAAGTCTTGTACTATATGCCACATGGGTTCTGAATTACATATATTGATTTTGTATTGAAGATTTTTATGTAATATTTTGTTTAATAAATGTTGCTATGGTTTGTAAAGGACACTTACTCGTAAGTGTTATATATTTTTTCAATAAATTAATAAAACAGTGCATCTTTCAGATAAACTGAAGCAGCAACAGCTAAAAAGAACACTTCCAGACTGAATTAACATTGGACCATTTTTCATCTGAATTTTTATGTAACTTATTCACTACTTTGTTCAATATAAGAAGACTGCATATGGTTAAGTTTATGAATGGTGGTAATGTGAAAAAAAATTGTTGAATTGAAAAGTGTAGAGATCTGTTCTTTCTACATCGCCGAGGATGCAGTGTGAAGATATTGGGAGTACAAATTAGTTCGGTCCGTTTCCAAAAGATGGCTCTGGCTGTTATGAATGGTTCATAGTGGCAGCCGATTTTGGCGGAGAGGTTAGGCATCTGCCAATAATATTCAGTTTATATCGCTTTGAGTTTCATGCAAAAACCTTGTTTTGTACAGTGTTGAAAATGTCGAATTTTGTGTTAACCAAGCAGCATTTGCGGGAGGTTTTAATTTTCTGCTTTAATTGGAAGAAAAGTTCAGCTGAAGCCCATCGAATGCTTGTCGAAGTTTATGGTGACGCTGCTCCAACTGATAAATCATGTAGGGAATGGTTTCGACATTTCAAGGATGGAGATTTCAGCGTCGAACACAAGCCTCGCTCTGGACAGCCAAAAAAATTGAAGGATAAAGAATTAGAGGCATTACTCGAAGCCGTTTCCGTACGATTGAGAGCCATGGGAATGATTCAAAAACGAGGAAATTGGGTGCCTTACGAACTGAAACAGAGAGATGTTGAAAGGCGATTTTTCACTTGCGAGCAGCTGATTCAAAGGCAACAAAGAAAAGGTTTTTTGCATCGGATTGTAACTGGAGATGAGAAGTGGATATTCTACAACAAACCCAAGAAGAAAAAATACTACGCTAAGCCCGGTCAATCGTTGCCATCGACCTCAACATCAACACCAAAACCGAACATACATGGTTCGAAGATCATGCTCTGTATCTGGTGGGACCAAAGGGGTGTTGTTTACTATGAGGTGCTGAAACCTGGCGATTCCATTACGGGCAATCGGTATCGGCTACAATTAATTCGTTTGAGCCGTGCATTGCGAGAAAAACAGCCGGAATACGAGCAAAGACATGATAAAGTTATTCTTCTTCATGACAACACTCAGCCTCATGTCGCAAAAGTCATAAAAAAATATTTGGAAACACTCAAATAGGATGTTTTACCGCACCCGCCGTATTCCCCGGACATTGCTCCTTCTGATAACTGGTTGTTCCAAAGGATGCAGCACGATTTGGCAGGTCACCGGTTCACTTCTTTCGTAGAAACTGAAAATTGGCTCCAAACTTGGATCGCCTCAAAAGACGAGTCATTTTTTCGAGATGGAATTCGAAAATTGCCTAAGAGATGGGAAAAAGTAGTAGCCAGCAATGGACAATACTTTAATTAATCTGTTCATTCATTTTGTTTAAATAATAAATACATTTTTTAACACAAAAAAACGGACCGAACTAATTTGTACACCCAATATATAAATAAAAAATGTAGAGATCTGTTCTTTCTACATCGCCGAGGATGCAGTGTGAAGATATATAAATAAAGAATTGAAAAGTGTAGAAATCTGTTATTTGCACATTGCCGAGGATGCAGTGTGAAGATATATAAATAAATCATTGAAAAGTGTAGAGATCTGTTCTTTCTACACCATCGAGGATGCAGTGTGAAGATATATAAATAAAGAATTGAAAAGTGTAGAGATCTGTTCTTTCTACATCGCCGAGGATGCAGGGTGAAGATATATAAATAAAGAAATTTATTGATAGCAATAAATTTATATCCTGAAATTACACATATATATTCAGTGATCAGGGATGAATGTGAACTTAAGGCTGATGTATTAATTATGATCAAGAAGGAGCACTCCAGAATGGTTTAGACATGTAAAATGAATTAATGAAGAAATACTTATACGGTTCGAATGTGAGTTGAAGACTTGGCAGAGTAATACAGTGTAAAGTATGGTTAGATCAAGTGAATGATATTTTGAAAGAATGTAGAATGTAAAATGTAGAATGTAAAATGTAGAATGTAAATGTAGAAAGTCAACTAAATCGTTGGAGTTTTATAAGGTGTATGGATATGGAAGAGACGAAGGATGCGTTTCGAGATAAGAAAGTCTGGCGTTCCGTCTTCTCTTCCTATCCTGACAGGGAAATAACGTAATGATTTGTATTAATTATAAAAATTTATTGACTGGTCTCTTGAAAAACAATTTCAAATGTTTATTTTTTTATTATAACTGCAGGACTGAATTAGAAAACTTCATGGAAGAGAGGGAACAAATAAAGATAATCGGAGACCAGCTGAGAAGTACACACCAGCAGTTACAAGAGACGTTAGAGAAAAAGGTGAACACTCTTCCATTTATTTTGTTTACAAGCAGAGATTTAGAGAGGAGGATCTCCAGGAAGATAACCTAAGAGAAGGAAGGAAGTTGGGAGCTACCATCAAAATAAAGGCCTACCTGATAATAGATCTAAGGTCTAGAAAAGAAGAACATTCAGAATTTTGACGACTTCTATGGCCTAGTAGCTAAGACGCCCGTCATCCAAATCAATTGCGAGTTCGATTTCCATTAGGAAAAAAGGGTTCCAGTCTGGTTTTCACCAAAGGCTTCTTCAACATATTTCTGGTTGGTTAGAAGAGATTTTCAAATGGCAATAAGCCTACCAGTTCGTAATTTATACAAGTGTAATAAGTTTTCTTTTAACTAATACACATTTGAGTCGAAACTTTCCAAATCTAAATTCCACAATAATCCATGGAAACATTGTTTTGCTGAGTTGTGTAATCTTAGAACAAACTGGACAGGCTCTCCTGTGTGTCTCTATTACCAATTAGTATATATTAAAATTATTATTAGATGTACAAATAAGTTGCCTCTGTTTTTTAATCAAAAATTGGGCATTTATTGTGAAAGAACGGAACCTCATGTTTTATTCGAAGTATTGCCCATCGCTTGCCACTACTTTTTCCCATCTTTCTGGCAGCATACGGATACCGCATCGGAAGAATGCTTCATCTTTTGAGACTATCCACGAATCGACCTAATTTTTGATATCTTCATATGATATGAAGTGCTGCTCAGACAGGCGTAGTAGTAGTGGGCGCGCTTTTCCTTGAGTGCTCGACTCAATCTCGTCAATTGTGTTCGGTAGACAGCCCTAACAATGGTTTCGTTCGGTTTGAGCAACTCATAATACACGACACTAAGCTGATCCCACCAAACACACAAGAGTTTTTTTCCATGAATATTTGGCTTAGCCGTAGATGTTGAAGCATGGCCAGGGGGTCCTCATGATTTCTTCCTTTTTGGATTAGCATAGTGGATCCATTTTTCATCACCAGTGACTATAGAGTGCAGAAAACCCTTTCGTTTATGCCTGGCAAGCAGCATTTCACATGTGGAAAATCGGCATTCAACGTTTCTCGGTGTCAGTTCATATGGAACCCAATTTCCTTGTTTTTGAATCATTCCCAATGATTTCAACCGATGTGAAATTAAGTAAGTGCAAGTTCTTCTCGCGTTTGGCACGAATTTTGATCCAATAATACTTCCAATTCCGCGTCTTCGTACGCTTTCGGCCTTCCGCTACGTTCTTAAACTTTTCAAACCACTCACAACAATTCTCTCACTTAAGGCAGCCTCACCATATGCTTCTACAAGCAATCGATGCGCCTCAGCTGCAGATTTCTTCAAATTGAAGAAGTAAATAAAAAATCCCGCAAATGACGCTTATTCGGCTCAAAACTTGACATTTTCGCACACTAAAGAATATATTATACTGATAAAAATTCACTAATAATTCAAGGTTATGTTGTTGACCGATGTCCAACCTTACGACAATGACGTTTTACATCTGACAATTTTAACCATAACTTACTGGTGGCGCCAACTTTTGACAAACAGCGGCGGCTTATTTGTACACCTGATATATTATATTATTTATAATTAAGGCATCAACATTGTAGAGGTTGTAATTTGCTTTATCAAACATTGTTTATTCCACTTTTTGTAACAGTATAATCCTACCGGTTTCAAGGCTTTCACCTCATCATCATGGGAGCACAAACAAGACTTGTTTGTGCTCCTCTAATGATGAGGTGAAAGCCTTGAAACTTGTATGGTTATACCATTACAAAAAGTGAAATAAACAGTGTTTGATGAAACAAATTACAATATATTAAAATGTATAGACCAAATGGATGATGTATGAACATCTCGTTGTCACAAATATGATCACCTTTTCTTCTTGATAAAACCTTTTACTTCATTAATGTAAAGCCGACCTACACATTAGTTCCTGTAAGTAGCCGATTATTTGGTGTAGAAAGAATTGACCTCTGCGTACTTCCAAAGCGGAAGTCTATGCTGTAGTAATAGTAGTAATGAAATACAAATGACTTTCCAGAAAGCGCTGGAGGTTCAAGTGACGGAGCTTCGCAGCCGAGTATGTTCCCTGCAGCAGGATTTGGACAACAGTGAGATGGTACAGCAGGACTTCGTCAAGCTTTCACAGTCATTACAGGTGCGTAAAAGTTTGCTTAGAATGTAACTTTTTTTGTTTTATTTGCTATTTACCCAAACTTTGATGTTCCCAGCTAGTGAGCTGGGAACTTCAAAGTTTGGGTAATCTCAATGAATGTTATAAGTTGATTACATTCATTAAGAATACAGAATATGTTCTAGAAGTGCAATCACAGTAAACTATAAAAATATTAAATAATACCGTACATCAAATAATACCATTATTATCAACATAAAATACCAATTTCATAACTTTAAATAATACCATTATTATCAAATAATACCATTATTATCAACTTAAAATACCAATTTCATAACTTTAAATAATACCATCAAGCAGTTTCCCTACTGGGGTAGGCAGATAGGACAGAGCAGCAGACTTTCCTATTTCGTCTTCTACATCCATACAGCTCCTACGATTTCTCTTATTAATTTCCCTTCTTTTAAAATATCATTTACTTCAACCATACTTTCCTTGGTCTTCCTCTACCTCACCTTCCATTCGTATTTGCACTGTACATTTATTTTATTAGTATTTTTTAATTAATTTGTTCTACATGCCCAAACAATCTCAAAGTGCTCTTCTCCTCTTACTCAACACGTCAGCCTTAAGTTCTCATTCATCCCTAATTACTTCATTCCATATTCTGTCATACATTGCCACCCCATGTATTTTTCTCAGTGCACGCATTTATTCAGCTCTTTTTAGTCTTTTTCCACATCTTCATTTCAATCCCATATCAAAGATGGTACTAAAGTCCTGTTAGAGTAGATATGTTTTAGTGCCCCATTGATTTTATTTCCTATCACGACACGCCATTCGATATCCTTCATAACTCTTCCATCATCCATTTCTAAATATCAGAATTTTTCAATTTGCTCTAATCGTTCATTACTCGCCCATATATCATAATTCCTTTTTTCCGTCACACTTTTGTATCATCATAAATTTGCCTTTCGCAACATTCATTCCTCAGATCTTTCTATTTACATCTCTCATACAATTTGCTTATCAGATTCTAATTCATTCTCATTCTCTGCTAACACTACCATGTCATCAGTATACAGCAATTTGCACACATTCCCTTTCGTCATGTGTATGTCCTTAATTCATTAGAAACTACATATTAATACTCTGCAAACTAAAGGAGACAAGTTTGTAATAAGCATTCTCATATTGGCTTGTAATAGGGTTATTCGTCTAAAGTAGATCTTTATAAAAGGTCGAATACAAAGGATAAAATGCTGACATTCAAAAAATACAACGATCCAACGGTTACTCGTAGCCGCATTAATAAACATATCGGTTCGATCAATATCTACTTACTTATTTCTGATGGACATACGTCCCGCCAGACTTTATCAATATATTTAAATCTTTATCTAGCCAGATTAGGTCACGTGTTTTATCCCTCCAGTTCTCCACATTAAGTCTTCTTGGGTCCTTGAAGGTATTAAGTTTTGAGGACCTTGTCTTCGAGAATATAAAATTACAATTTAATTTGTAACATTGGATATTATTTATAGTTAAAGCATTAACATTGTGGAGGTTTCAATACAAGGGTGGTCCGATAAGTACTTAGCCTACTTAAGGAGAAGAGTCACCGTACACAGCATCCAAGCGCTCTTTGATTTTGCTGCGCGATTTCCCTGTTAAAAACAAGAATCGAATCACCGACCGATATTGCTCTTTTTCCATTATTCTCAAATCTGCGGACACGCTCGCTTCCACACGCGGTCAAAACAAAACTACGCATCCGATTCGGCTGAAATTTTGACAGTAGCTGTCAACTAGAATGTACTACGCGATAAAAAATGCTCTTGCGATAGTGGTACCATCGGGCGGTGAGGCTAAGTACTTATCGGACCGCCCTCGTACATTGTAATTTGTATTATCAAACACTTTGTTCCATTTTATGTAACAGTATAACCCTATCAGTTTCAAGGCTTTCATTTCACCTCATCTTCAGGTGAGCACAAACAAGACTTGTTGTGTATAAACAAAGTGGAATAAACAGTGTTTGATAAAACAAATTACAATAACATCATTTGATACATATCTAAAAATGATGAGTGATATTCCATAATTCTGTCGAAGTACTTCAACAGTCTGAATGATCCAGTATTTTACATTGATCACAGGTGCAGTTAGAGCGCATCCGCGGTTCGGATGTAGAGGTGAGATGGCAGCACGACGAGGATGTGGAGGACTGCTCCTCCTGTCATGCAGCGTTTACCACCACTAAAAGAAAGGTATGTGCATAAATGGATGTCTGTGCCAAAAGATACTAAAATTTTATTTTTATTATGTTCCAGAAATGTAAAAACCTTCGGTCAATGTACTTTACTCAACTTGGAAAGAAACCAGTCTATTCAATCATGCTTCAGCATGCACGTACCCTTGAAATCAACGTTTTTCTCAGATGGATAGGAAAAGAATATCATTTTTTTAGTAAAAAAAGTTAATTACTCAAAAAAAATTGTTTATAAAGTATGAATCTAAAATTTGGTGAAACTTGGATTTGGCGGAATATGGACAAAAGTTAAATTCATGCTGTGAAGATGCGTACACTAAGAGGAAATTTGGAACGTCTATATACGAGGCGTATCCAGAAAGTAAGTGTACTGAGGCTCTCACGACCGGATGGATTTTATTTTCGACATGTTGGCTACACTTCCCTGTAGCCTGACCCTTCCCCTCCGCAACGAGACCGGTTCGAGGTCAGTACGTTGAGAAGTGTCGACGCGACAACACGTTTCGTGAAAAATGTCAACCCAATCTCCCACCAAGTGCGAAATTTTGTAAAAAGGCAAGAGTTTTTGAGGCGCTGCAAACTCCATGGAGATGAATTTCTCCGCTCTATCGTTACTGGAGATGAAACTTGGGTTGCACACTACACGCCTGAAACCAAAAGGCAGTCTCAACAGTGGCGTCACACCTCTTCACCCTCCGCCAAAAAGTTCAAAACCACAATTTCAGCCAAGAAAATCATGGCATCCGTGTTTTGGGACTGTCAAGACATAATTTTAATTGAATATATGCCTCAAGGGGAGACCATCAACTCTGCAAGATACTGTGAGACCCTAAAAAAATTGCGGAGGGCGATTCAGAACAAGAGAAGAGGCATGCTGACAAAGGGAGTCTGCCTGCTGCATGACAATGCCAGACCACACACGGCCAACGCCATGAAGGAACTGCTCGCCTCGTTTAAATGGGATGTCCTGAACCATCCCGCGCATTCCCCTGACCTAGCACCTTCAGATTACTATCTCTTTACCTCCCTGAAGCTGTACATGGGTGGAAAAAGGTTTTCAACTGACGAGGAGCTAAAGGAGGAGGTGGACGGAGGGGTTGGCAGGAAACTACTTCGAGGAAGGCATCAAAAAGTTGATACCCCGCTTCACCACCTGCATTGAGAGGAATGGGGACTATGTCGAAAAATAGCTTACATATGTAGTACGGCAACCACGTAATTTTTTTGTTTAAATAAAAAAAATTGTAACCTACAAAAATTCAGTACACTGATTTTCTGGATATGCCTCGTATATGAAAGAAAGCAAAACGAAGACATCAGAAATTAATGTTTTAAGTAAGATGAAGAAAGGAGCTTTAAGATGGTTTGGACATTTGGAGAGAATGAGTGATGAAAGAATGTCTATGCGAATATACAAATCAGAAGAGCTAGGTGTGCATGTACGAGGTGTAAACCAAGGAAAACATGGCTGGATTAAATTGATGAGATTTTTAAAAGAAGATAAAGTAAGGAGTATGATAATAGAAGATTGTGCATGATGAGATGTATGAATGTGGAGGAGTTTGTGTGTTTGAATAGAAATCTAATTTGGAGATCAGTTTTCTCTGCCTATCCCACAAAGTATACGGCATGATATGCATGTATGAATTTATAATATAACAACCTTCATTGGATATAACCTTTCTCCACATTTCTGTCAACTTTTTAATACATTTTTTGTCAAAATAAGAGGCTTTGAAAATACTCAATGAGTCTTGTAGTATCCTCTTCTTAACTTGAAAATTGTTATCGTCTAAAAATAAGAGGCTTCGACTTAAAATACTCAATGAGTCTTGTAGTATCCTCTTCTTAACTTGAAAATTGTTATCGTCTAAAAATAAGAGGCTTCGACTTAAAATACTCAATGAGTCTTGTAGTATCCTCTTCTTAACTTGAAAATTGTTATCGTCTAAAAATAAGAGGCTTCGAATTAAAATACTCAATGAGTCTTGTAGTATCTTCTTCTTAACTTGAAAATTGTTATTGTCTAAAAAATGTTGCATCATCTTTAACCCTTTAAGTGCCGATAGTTATTAGTATGGCCGTACCCAGCAGGCCGGGATTTTTTCAACAAAAATAAAACCTAAAAAATTTATATTTTTTGTATACAGATATAAAGGATATTATGAAAACTTACTAAATACATACACCGTGGGGCGTTTGAGCTGCCGTTTACTAAAAAAAACACAGTTTAAATATTCACAAAATGTCAGGGTTTTAGTGACGCTACTTTTGCTATTTTCAAAACAATGGAAAAAACGCGTTGATGCGTTCTCCGATTCAGTGCTCGCCAGGCCGGCCATGCAAAATGAACGCGTAAACGCGCTCTGCTTTGAGCTTGTCGCAAGCTAATATCAAATCCAATTGTAATAATTTATAAATTGTAACACATAGTGACATCTATTGGGATGGTCAAGAAATATTTAAATATTACAATTTACCGACATTATCAAAGTTACAGTCATCTTTCTAAAAGCTTTCACTGACAGTCAATACGTCTCTCTGATACAGGGTCACCTACTACATTTTATTGCGACGTAATTGTCATGATTTATAATGACTTCGTTTGTAGTTTTCTTCAATGGTTGATTTTTAACTGTTGTGCGTTATTTTTGTGAATTTTTCAAAGTATTTATTTACAAAGTGTGTTTTCATGTATTCTTTGGTTATTGGCGATAGTTTTGAGGCATAATACGACGTTTATATAGACTTTTTACGGTTTTATTTTAAAGTTTATTTACCTTTTGTACTTTATTATACATCATACAGATAATTTGTTGATTTTAGTTTACAAAGTATATTATATTCCACTATATTTATAAGTAAACGTGTTTTCTGTGTTCCATCACGATTTTGAGGGTTTTTTTTTATGTTTTCTGGTGTAACAGCCTCATTTGGACGACCAGAGCGTTCAGCATCATTTTTGTCTGTACGACCACGTTTAAAATCTGCATACCACCGACAAATGGTTGTTTTCGACGGAGCAGAGCCCGGATAACACTTTTCAAGCCATCGCTGAGTTTGAACGGTATTTTTTCCCATTAAAAAGCAATGTTTTATCAACACACGAAATTCGGTTTTTTCCATTGTTTTGAAAATAGCAAAAGTAGCATCACTAAAACCACTGTAACTCAATGACACAATGTCGGAATGTGATGAAAGTTTGACACGTAACTTCTAAAGGTTGGTACTAACTGAGAATGGTATGGATTTGTTATTAGAGGCGCCATCTGTTGGTTAGTCCTGGGAATCGTTGATTGATGTGTTATGTCATAGATATTCAGATAATCAGAAAAATTATTGTTCTCATCTGAGGACATTAACATAATGCAGTGTTTAAACCAATAATCTTCTACTCAGAATGTCAACGCGTTAACCACATAATTATTCATCTCTATAGTAATGATTCTTCTTCTTCCAGCAACACTGCAGACACTGCGGCCGTATATTCTGTTCGGCGTGCTTGTCCCGCAGCGTGAGGTCAGGCCCCCGCAATCGCCAAGCGCAGGTGTGCGATGTGTGCCACACGCTGCTGGTACGCAACACCGCACCCTACTTCAGCACCGAGGTGCCTCATACGCCCGACTAGCGCTCCCGCACTCCATCTTTCTTTAGTCAGTACAAACCCTCGACCTGTTGTGAGATTCTGTTGGTATTTATATTTTATCGTGTTGAAAATTCTCCAGTGACACCGTGTCTTATTTCTCAGATTGCTAGCGTTCTAGATAATGTGGAATTAAGTCCAACAGTTCATAGGTTTTCTTTACACAACTAAATGAACTATGTTGGGTAAATTCATTTTAAAATCACGAGATTCTCCGAATTGCTTCCGTGTACATTAAAAAAATTACCGATGTTACAAAGACATTCTTTTTTAGGGGGATTACAAAAACGTTACGTTAATAGTTTTTTTCATCTTATAATGATAAAAATTATAGAAAAATCAAATACTCGTATATCCAAATATTCTTGACCGAGTTTTAATATAATTTACGTGACTGATTTTTAATATAATTTCATCCACATTAACTAGGATGCGAACAAGCAGCTTTTGTTACATCTAATCCTTAAGATAAGGGGTTCTTAAACTTGTTTTTGCCCGTGACTCCTTTTACACAAAACAATATTATTAGTACTGTAACTCTTGAGTAGTTTCAACCTTAAACCTTTCAGGTATGTTTAATAAATTACACTAGTTGCAACCCGTGAAATATTCACGGAAGTAAAATAAATTATACATTTTTGAAATACCGAATGGAGCAAGATCAGCTTAAAGTTTTTTTTGGGTTCATTAATGTTTAAAGTTTAAAATAAAAAAAGGTACATCTTGATTGATGAATTATTTAATTCTCAAAAATCTCTTTATACACGATGTTTTGTGTATAAACATTACTGTTGTTCAATTTAAATCGTTGATAAAGTTTTCCTTGAAGACTTGTTTCAGATATAATGACTTTAATGTTTTCGCTTTTCCGGCATCTTGAAAAAGCCACATATAATTGTCTGCATTCAAAAAAAGAGCATAAGATAAATAAACACAAGTAATCATAAGGTTCAATATAATAGGAAATAAATGAATTATTTAATGAATTACAATTCAAAATAAATTGGCATCGTCCCCTTTTACTCCGGTTCATTCAGTATAATTTCAATCTGTTTCGAAGTAGTAAACACAAGTAATTATAAGGTTCAATATAATAGGAATTAAATTAATAATTTAATGAATTACAATTCAAAATAAATTGGCATCGTCCCCTTTTACACCGGTTCGTTCAGTATAATCTCAATCTGTTTCGAGTTTTGGCCTATTTATATTATAATTGAAATAATCAAGTGTAAAAGAAGCATACTGGCAATATTAAAAAAAATATTAATATATGATGTATTAAAAATTTGTAATATTTCAATAATTTATTTTAACAAAAAATACTTTTACTCATACATACTTAACAGGAACCGAACTAAGCTTTATAATATATCAAGTCAGCTTTAAGTTTAATATATCAAGTCAGGCTTTAACTTTGTGGAAATTCATTTTTGAATATTTAACATTAAATTATTTTGTTATTCCACTAATTACATTAATCCTCACTATATGTGTTTCTACCTCCTATCCCGAGGCTTTCGTCAGGTGGAATGATCATTGTTTGTTATGAAAGCAGTGCTTATTTGTGTGCGGTATATTGGCATATCTGCAAATATACCACATACACTTTTGATGTTGGTGGTCCATAGTAGCATTAAACCAGCCTGATATAAGCACTGCTCTCATAATAAACCGGGACCATTCCGCCTGAAGATAACCTCGGGATAGGAGTTAGAAACACGTGTAGCAGCGCTTAATCTTATTAGCGGAATAACAAAATAATTTATTATAACATATTCTAAGCTTTATTATATTTCATATACAGTAATGTCTCACTTAACAACGTAAATACTTTCTGAGAAAGTACATTGTTATGAGAAACTGAATTTTCAGAGTTAGGATTAAAACAGCCCGAATAGTGATGTATGAAAATAATAAAAGAATAAAAACTAAAAATTTTAATGCAAAAATAAAAAACCTTTCTTTATTAATGTTTAAATGTCATGTAAAACTTTTCTTTGTTAATGTTTAAATGTCATATAAAACAAAGCAAACAAATAATTTTCGAAAAAGTTATTTAGTTTTTATTGTTTACATTTTGGTTTTCTTTCACCTTGAACTGTGGATTAATTGCAGTTAACACTTTATCATTATGTTTCTCTGCAAATCTGGGTCATGTTCACTTTGAACATTTTGAGGTGCATGGCAGCGCGGTAACGCACTGGACTTCCGTGCGGAAGGTCGTCGGCTCTAACCCCGCGCTGTGCTACTCCCCTCGAACGACACGGGCACTTTTTCCGCCTAGTGTTCGAGGGTATAAGGATACCTATGACTTCGGTCATATCTATTCTTTTAAAAAATAACGTTTGTTAGTTGATTTAAACAGTTTTTCAAGGACTTTTGTTGTTAACGCCTTTTATGACTTCAATTTCCTCTCGTTCATTAGTTAAATTAGCTTTGTTGTACCAAAACTTTCTAGCAAAATTATTTGTTAAGTAAGATATTACTGTAGTTTTATACATAGTATTTCACGTAGAAGTAAATCAATGACACTGGTAATATACAAAAAAAATCAAAAAGCTCAAGCTCTGACAAAATTCAAATGTGTGGGTTTGTTTATTTCCACAAGCATTTCTCAAAAAAATGACACTACTCAAAAATTTTCAACTTTACAATTAATGTGCCTCTCTTTTTTCAAAATGTAGAACAAACACAGACCACTAGCTTGTGCCACATGGTCAAACTAATTGATCTTCGAAAACAAAATGTTTTGAGTTATGTCACTTTTTTTTAGAAGTTCCGATGTATTCAAAATAAAAATAAAATTAATTTAGGTTTTTTTACACATTTACCCCCCTAGGAGACCACGACTTACAGTTTTAGAACCCCTGCTTTAGACAAGCACTATAATTTTTAAGTCTAAATCTTTGAACAATTTTGTTACTTCCTGAAATGAATCCTTTTCTCTTCTTTTATTCCAAGCTATATTTTATTTATTATCAATGAGAATATACAATTTTATGTGTAAAATATTATGTTGTATAGAGATTATTTAATTGTTAAATTAATTTTACTCAAGACTCGTGTTCATATCACATTTTGTCCAAAAAGAAACAAATCAAAAGACCCTTTTTGAGCTAAAAAACAGTTTTCATTGTTTTTCTGACAAAAGGTGCTCTTTCGTGAACTTTGCTTTCGATGCATCGACTGTTTCTTTTTTAACTCAACGTTTAGATAGAAAATTCAAATCTCGTCTCAACTGATAATTTTACCAAAAAAAATCTAAATAGTCAAAAAATGTAGACTAAATTGGTCAGTGCAATGGACTTCTTCCACACGACAATAAAGAAGCTGATATTATTAATGTTGTGAAAATCAATGGGTGAATTTGATAGTAGTTACAATGAACCACCCCAAGAACGCCTTGATGACTTCTCGTGTACGGAATAGTTACGAGTTTTCTTACGAATACATCTAGGTTCGTAGCCCCACAGATAGATTGTTCCACTTAACAAGTCCAGCAACACTGAAGACCCTGTCAGACAACTTTGTCTTAATTAACCCAACTTGGATTAATAATTCGGTTTATTATTGACGTGGCAAGAACAAAACAAGTTCAAGACTTATATGGTCACCAGTCAGCAATATTGAATTGAAATTTCGGAATAATTTCATTAAGAGAGAGCAAGAACTGACTTTTCTTCCAATTATCGCTTTATAGTAATTTATCTGATGCGGAAAGAAAAATATATCTGACGACTGGATGGATCTTTCGGAAAAAATAGCACCATGAGACCAATTGTCTTAGCCTTATTGGATGACCCGGAATAGACTCCAAATAGGTGGGGGTGACTAGATGCAAAGTGAATATGCCGAGACAGGATTTCTCGAATGAAAGTAGCATTGAATGTGATTATGACTATACATGTTGACATCCAGTATATATGTATATATGCTGATTGATAGAACTTTCTCTATTGTCTTCTACTGGAAATAGGTGGCATAATTAACTATTGATTGATGTGGAAGATCTCAAACTTCGAAGTATCATAAACATAGAGCACAGAGATGTAGTTAGGCGCCATTCCCTTCAGACCTTTACCAGTGGGGACTAAACAGAAGTAGTGTAACATAGCTATTTATTATCTTAGAAACAGAATTTTTAATTCTGGTGACTATGGTCAAGTAATGGTACTATGTAGATCTCTTTTGCCTGTAATAAATCATTTTTATCTTTCATAAAGTTTTCTTTTTTTTTTTTTTGCATAAAAAGAGTATGTTAAAAAACCACACCTTGCACATTAATAGTTCCTCAAACTGTAATATCATCACAAAAATAATGTAATGATCAACTTAGTTTAACAAGCTCCTTCCATACCATTTTTGACTTACTGTGTGATATGTACATGATGTCTTGTAAAATCATTAAATAAATTTTAAATGTGATGATCAAATTGTGAAAAAAATATATAAAATAAACCATGTTTATTGCAAAAGATAGTACAGACTATATTGAAGAATACCTCATGTCAGAGAGTTATTTGCTGTGGCAATACTAACATGATATAAGTGGCGAGGTGCCTATCAATTGGGACAGAATGTGTTTTCATTCCAAAAACCCTTTTTTTGTTTTCATGTTGGGTGGATGATTTCCGTTTTTATAGAGACACCGTCTGTTTTCTCACTGGATGGTATTATTGTTAAAGCAGGAAGAAGTTATCTGATTTATTTATTTAACGTTACCTGTAACATTAAATAACTCTATCTTGACAAGTATAAGTAACGTCACGTTATAAGTACTGCGCTGCGTTTTCCTTCTCACATGACGTTGAACCTTAAATCCACCGTTACTGCTATTCCTTGCCACTGGAGGAGTCCCTTTGGGCAGTTATTTCTTTGTCGTGCTCAATAAATAAAGAAGATTTCAATCTTCTAGTTTTAATTACACTAAATGGGTACTTATTTTGTCCTCCATAACAGCATGGGTGGTGGTGCGATCGAATCATCCATCCAAAAACATAAGAACACTTCTATGGCGTTTTGGTAAAGAGGTACAAATCATCAATTACTTATTTGTCAGTTTGAAGTTTTGCAACACTTGTATTCCAGAAATACAGACCTCAGATAAATTTTAAAGGTAAACTTTGAATACATAAATTATTTATATATTTAAAGTTTACCTTTAAAATTTACCTGAGGTCTGTATTTCAGGAACACAAGTGCTGCAAAACTTCAAACTGACAAATAAGTAATTGATGACTTGTACCTCTTTACCAAAACGCCATAGACTTCATCTTTCATTTGACTTGAAGATTTACCTTCGATATAGTCTGAACTATTCGTATAGCATTGCCTTTGAAGACGGGAAACTAGAATAATATTATAAGGACTATTCTGCGTGAATTAGTGGAAGATCAGTACAATATAATATAAATAATAGTGATTTTAGCCATTCAGATGTATTATTATTTAAATTTTCGTGATTCAATATTATAATTGTTGAAAATATGTGATTTGTAATAAACTAAGGAGTTATATCATGTCGAAAATATATTCTGATTTAAAGAACTGTGTTGATTTTTTCAAGCATATTTACGCATTTCGTATAAAAGGACCAAACTATTATAACCTGTCACATGTTCATTTGTATATAAAGACACTGTTGTGTCGTTAATTAAATAAATAAATAAATAATGGCTTTGACCAACTATGGCTATGTAAATAAGAACACGTGTTGTGGTTCTATTATCTGAGATCATATCTAAATATTAAAAATTGGACTACAGTTATATTGATAACCTGCCGTGTTTCAATACTTACAATTTATCTCTCTTGTCAAATTTATTATGTTAATTAGCGTTCACATTCACACTAAGCCAGTGGGTGCTCAGGTTGGATTCCTGAAGGATTAATTTCCAGACTAGTTTTACTCTCACGTAGACAATATTACAGGTATCCCTCATTATACGTGATTTTGTTGTAATTCCATTTTAATAAAATTAAGTCTTTGTATTGAAAATAATAATTGTTGTTTTACCATTTTTTGGTTATGATTTTTTTCATTTTGATAATATCAAAATGTATGAAAAGGTAAATGGATTTAGAAGAAGCAAAAGATGTATGTTGCGATAGGAATGTCTGGCACTCTCTCCACTCTGCCTACCTTGACAGGGAAACAACGTGATGGTATGTATGTTTTTTTCATTTGAAACTAATCTTGCCTAGATTAAAATCAATTTGTTTTAGTCATTTTTATAGATATACATATTTTTCTTGAAGCGATTAATCACATTAAGCGAGAGATACCTGTACATCTGAATTCATGTTTTTCTGAAGTTCATTAGCTACTTTTCATAAATTCTTACATCACGATCATATAACACTATAATAGCGCTTTATGAATCTGCTAAACAAAAGGCTGCAGTAGATCTGTCAAGACTGTATACTTGCTGAAGTGCAAGTTTGCACAATAAACCAATATATGAATAGGCATCTTTGATGACTGACAATCAAACCTAATTAGGATTACTTATATTATATTGAGAAATTATTGCGCTAAACACCTTACTACGGAAAAAATGTAGTGAATAGTTCTACATACGGGATATGAACCCACAATCTTTCAGAAGTTTCGTTAAAAAACTTTGCTTCTTCGTTAAAAAACTATGCTATTTCGTTAAAAAACTATGCTTCTTCGTTAAAAAACTATGCTTCTTCATTAAAAAACTATGCTTCTTTGTTAAAAAACTATGGTTTTCAATATAATCTAAGCTATTCTATTCAATAAAAGGCATGGAAATTTCGCGTAATATTTTCTCTGTTATGAAAAATATTTTACTTATAATAAATACGGATAAGTACGAAAAAATCATACGTGTTCTAATGTTTTGTCCTTTTAGCCTGAATGCGTCAATATAATAAAGCTGAACAAATTTCCTACAATAATAAGACATACTTCTTTAAATTTTGCTATTTTCAGTTCTTCGAACAAAGAGATGCTGCTTTGACTTAAAAATAATAATAAACACATCAGATGATGATGTTAGTCGGGACTTGTGTTTAATCGGTAAACAATTTTATTTAGTAAGCAAAGGACACAGGTTTGATTAGTGGCAGATTAAATAGTTTCTTTCTTTGAACTCGCCAGTGCCTAGCATCTGACTGAGCCGGGACAAAGGCGGAAGAAAAAAATTAATAATTCTTTTTTTTAAATTGATCAAAAAGCATTAAATAAAATTTCTTAGTACCGTATCAATGTCCGTGACCATAGGCATCATGGAAGAGAAGTTTCAGTAAGTTGAAAATAATGATAGCTTATCTGATATGATATCTAGTTTGGACAAGAAAGATTGTCAGATATGACTATTGTCTTTATAGAACATTTTATTTCAAACTAAATTAATGTCGATAAAGATTCAGACCTTTATTCACAAAATATATATATATATATTTTGTTGTCTATGTGTTGCAATGAAAAAATTACCTGGTGAAAGGTTGCAACAAATTGAACCTGCTGAAACTTGAATCTCTACGGACTTGAATTTGACCTGTCAAAAGTTGCGCTTACTGAAATGCAATAGCTCGCATACAGTAAATCAATACATTAGCAAATATCTGACAATCTTCTTAGATCGATAGCATTCCTTCTTTCCATCATGGAGTATTATCCTATAACCGTATTCTGCTGCTTTTACCCTGTCCAAGAATATCTCAGAAAGACACAATGTTCATCTGCTACACAATAATAAAATTGACAGTTTGTATCACACTTTCATAGTATACAGTACAACCTGATGATTTTATTGCCATATGGCAATCTCATCCAACAACCATAAAGATGTTAAGTGAAAACCAGCTAGGAATCCTTTTTAAAAAAAATTGGTTCTAGCAGGAATCAAACTTGCACTACCTGAGGTGGAAAACATGCATCTTATCGACTAGGTCGTCAAGTTTGATTCACATACATTATTTTACCACATGGCAATTAACATGCCAGGTTGTATTCTATAGAACGAAAGTGTAATACAATTATATTCGAACTATTTTGACCAATCTTTCCATCATGGAGTATTATTTTATAACTGTATTCTGATGTCCTGCTTTCCCCTGTCCAAGGTGTATACGGTCTTTCGGAGTCTTGTACCGCGTGGTTTGGCTCAACGTCAGCATCATAAGCCAAACCACGTGATCTAACACTCCGAAAGACTTTAAACAACTGATACAAAGAACCGCGAGAGCCTCAAAACATATTTTGGCTATTAAAAATAAAAATTGTTAGTCAAAAATTCAAAATCTTAGTCAAAACGGTATCTCTTTGATGGGCTTAACATGTTCACTGCCGATCTAATATTTGCAAAGTACTCTCATGGCCAAAAAGTTTTTTTTTTAAATAATTAATGCTTGTATTGCTTTGTTGTTTTTATGTATTGATAATAAAAATCAAAGATATTTACTAATTTACCCAAAAAAAAACAATCATCCATGTGTAATGAATTCTATTAGTTAAAAAATAAAACAACGCATGAAAAACGTAAAAACTATTAGACAACATGAGTTCATGTTATATGCTCAAAATCGTATTCGGTTGCATTAAATTTCATCGGGAGTTTTTACGTTACAGGCCATAGTCACACATCTCGATGTGACTAAGGCTACACTCTTTGTCACGTGAGTGGTCCATAACGTACACCTTTCACTACACGATACTCGCATGATCGTCAGTGAACCTGAAACTTTCATGGCCATCAGTTGACAGTTGTGAATTTTATGCAAGCAAGCTCGTAGTATGACTGCTATCAAGTGGGAATCCCGATTAATAGTGTTATTTATCAATTTGTATTACATATATGTACTTGAAAATGTCATCGAGTTTCTGTCACAAATTGGTAACAAAATATTCCAACGTCACTTTGTGAAACTCCATTATTAATATAAAATTAAAACACTTGATTTTTTGCAGTATTTCAACAATTGCGTTACAACAGTGCATTTCAAGTTCTTGTCAACTCACCTGTTGAAATGCATTATGATAGACAAAAAATAAAGTGGAATGAAACAAAGTGACAGCGTTTTAATTCGTTTCATTTCTGAGATATTTAAATTTAAAAGATGAAATTGTTAAGTTTATTTAATGCGGGACACAAGTGATACATGGTTTGCTCTTATATAGGGCAAGACAAACTTGTAACAACACTGTACAAAATATATTCAGAGCATTGTGACACAGAGTATTGTCAATATAGTGAATACAAAATGTACCCACATATCAACAGAAATCCCTTCCAATACATGTGCATGTGAGCAATTACATATTTTTTTACTGTGTGAAAATATTTCCAGTAAAAATATATCCAATTTTTTATCAGACATGTGGTACGTAAGACATTTCATTATTATTTACAAAAAATCTCGCTTTCCGAAATATTGTATTTGCCAATTTGTGCAAGAACCTATGGATGTATTTATTTATATTTATAAAGAAAATGTTGAACAAAGACAGTATCAAGAGCAATACAGCCTCGTCCAAGGGCATAACTCGAACCATTATTATTATGAGAAGAAATTATCTATTTGGTTGTTGTTTGTATATAACGTTGTATCAGTTTTAAAATGTGTAGTTATGACAATTTTTAATATTATAATTATTACTATTTTGTTCTGCATTAAAATAAAAATTTATTCTTATATACTAAACTTTGAAATGTAACTATAGTTAAACCAATGTGATTATGACGATGATAAATATGCGTTTGCTGACATTTATTTACAATTTGTAAAATACACCTATCCCTCAATTTACTCTTTTTTCATTTAAAACTGTTTCACCTTAACACAAATAAGAAAAATGCTTTTTTTTTAAAAGATAATCAATCGATTTCTAATCATTATTTGAATTTTGTGCAGTAAATTATACATTTAGACCAGGCATGGGCAAACTTTTCAGTTGGCGGGCCACATATGAATCTCGAAATTAACGCAGTACTTTACCTAATCCTCATATATATAATGTAGGAGGATTTTTTTCACATTACTAATGTTATTTCGTACTGTAAAAAAGACAGCTGTGCAAATACATCTGATAAAAGTATAAAAACGGGATCTTTTTCACAACTTTTATATCCGTGGATTACGGGCCGCATGAAAATGGACGACAGCCCGCAGGCTGTAGTTTGCCCAGGTCTGATCTAGACAGCCTTGCGCTAGTTTCAATCAACGTGCTCATTACTGAAGGTTAGGTCGACGGAGACGCAGACCAGCATCACAATGAATTGTTACACACGCAATGATTATCAGTCACTACATTTTTTCACTTTATTTTATTCTCACATTAAAAAGTGTATCGAAAAATAATATTTTTATCTATTAAATTGGTAGATTTGTATCAAGGTTGTTTGTCGTGGTTTTTGGCACCTTTATTTGCATGTATGTGAGTTCTATACCTCAATTTATACCTCGATTAAAACATTCTGGAATGCATCTTCCATTTTGTATAAGTTTCTTGCTTCAAATCTTACGTGTAAATCGAAAACTTATCTACCAAATAATTTAGGGATGGGTGTATTTGATTTTATCAATATGTGACTTAAATAGTGAAACGCTCTTTACACATTCAGTGCTGAAAACAGCTATAGGCATTCACATAAACTTTTGCTGGATGCTCGTAACAACCAAAGCCATTCTATTCCAAATTTCTTTGAATGGATGTAAAAACAAGTGATTCCTGAATAGTCTAATAGTGCTGATATGATGGGTAAGGATATTTCATTTTACTTTATATTTTAAGAATTTTAAATATGGACAAATTTCACACAACAAGATGCCAGTGCTTTTGACTGAGTGTCAAGGCCTGGGTTTGAACAAACTTTACAGTATCCCCATGCATATTCTGGTTTTCCGTGATGATCTGGCCAATTCCATAATTGATTCCAGCCATTTGAGAGAGCTGATGGTTTTTTCGGCAATTGTCCTCTTATTTTAATTCTTTTTTTGTCTGCGTGGTATATCTGGCGAGCTTATTGTTGCTATACATCAATTCCTTCAAACTAATCAGCTTAACTTGGATACATTCAACTGTTTAAATCCATGACAGATTTAAAAACAAATATCTTTCAATAATGGTAGAAGAAAAGGAATTCGTTCAAGGATAACGAAGGAAAACAAAGAAAAATTAGGATGAAAGGATATTCTGAGTTGTGTAATATTTTTTTCAATTCTCTCTTAAAATTACATGAGGGCGATGCACATCTGATGAATCTAAAAAATTCGTTCTACAGTCATGTAGAATAAACCGCAAATGAAAATGTGTAAAATGTGGGGAGATGTGTTGCTATGCAAAGGAATCTCTCATCACATGATCGAAGAGAACGGCCCTGTTCTGAAAGAAATAGGAATATTTCACGAAGATATGTAGGAGAATTGAAATTGTTAAGCCCGCAAAATAATACAAAGTATGAAAGTTCCTTTGCTACCTCATTTTAAGCCTGGCATTATGTTGCTTGTTGGTCGCTCCGAACTGTCATCTTCTTGAAAACTTACTGAGCCGGCATTAAAATGTGCATGGCACTTAAGAAATCATTTAATATACGAGGCATATCCAGAAAATAAGTGTACTGAATTTTTGTAGGTTACAATTTTTTTTATTTAAACAAAAAAATTACGTGGTTGCCGTAGTACATATGTAAGCTATTTTTCGACATAGTCCCCATTCCTCTCAATGCAGGTGGTGAAGCGGGGTATCAACTTTTTGATGCCTTCCTCGAAGTAGTTTCCCGCCAACCCCTCCGTCCACTTCTCCACCTCCTCCTTTAGCTCCTCGTCAGTTGAAAACCTTTTTCCACCCATGTACAGCTTCAGGGAGGTAAAGAGATAGTAATCTGAAGGTGCTAGGTCAGGGGAATGCGCGGGATGGTTCAGGACATCCCATTTAAACGAGGCGAGCAGTTCCTTCGTGGCGTTGGCCGTGTGTGGTCTTGCATTGTCGTGCAGCAGGCAGACTCCCTTTGTCAGCATGCCTCTCCTCTTGTTCTGAATCGCCCTCCGCAATTGTTTTAGGGTCTCACAGTATCTTGCAGAGTTGATGGTCTCCCCTTGAGGCATATATTCAATTAAAATTATGCCTTGACAGTCCCAAAACACGGATGCCATGATTTTCTTGGCTGAAATTGTGGTTTTGAACTTTTTGGCGGAGGCTGAAGAGGTGTGACGCCACTGTTGAGACTGCCTTTTGGTTTCAGGCGTGTAGTGTGCAGCCCAAGTTTCATCTCCAGTAACGATTGAGCGGAGAAATTCATCTCCATGGAGGTTGCAGCGCCTCAAAAACTCTTGCCCAGCCTCCACTCGAATCAACTTGGCAGGAGATGGGGTTGACATTTTTCACGAAACGTGTTGTCGCGTCGACACTTCTCAACGTACTGACCTCGAACCGGTCTCGTTGCGGAGGGGAAGGGTCAGGCTACACGGAAGTGTAGCCAACATGTCGAAAATAAAATCCATCCGGTCGTGAGAGCCTCAGTACACTTACTTTCTGGATACGCCTCGTATAATACTTATCTCAGCTAACCATTTAATTAATATGGGATTTTTTCTTCCAGCTGATTGATCACTTGGTATTTCCTCTTAGTTGCCGTTCACTCACAGCATCCTAAAACCTTGCTGCACATTGTCTAAAAGCCTCTGTCTAGGCCTGCCAAAAGGTCTTCTTTTGTGTCATTGGATTTGCATAGTACCCTTTGTTGACTGTGTTGACTGAGATCTGCGAACATAGTCTATCCATCACGATCACGACCTTATAATGTTGATAGTTAATTAGTGATTGTCTCGTTAATTTTCTAATTACTCAATTTGATCTAAGTTTCTACGATCATGCCACCTGTATTGTGCCAAGTGTCTTCCTCGATTTAATTTATTACTCTTTGCTATCATGGATTCATCAAAAGACAATGCATGTCTCTTAAGAGTGTTTCACTGTTTAACAAAATTGATTGTAAATTTTGATAATGTAAATAAAATAAGTTTTGATATCTCAAACAGTGGTCGATAAAGTACTGTAGATATTTTTGTCTAAAAATTATTTATTTTTTAAAAGATAATTAATTGCTAGTGAATTTCAACAGCTTTCGACTTTCATTCCTTGTTAATTCTTTATTGAAACGAAAAGTTTATCAATAGTAAATAACTAGAAATTAATGAAATATGAATAGGGATTCAATAACCTAAGAGACTATGTAGACTTCTAGTCTAGATATTGTATATTTGCCTTATATTTTAATTATAACCCTCTCGCAACAATTCAATTTTTACTTTTTATAATTTT
Organism: Odontocerum albicorne; assembly: GCA_949825065.1. Taxonomy (NCBI): domain Eukaryota; kingdom Metazoa; phylum Arthropoda; class Insecta; order Trichoptera; family Odontoceridae; genus Odontocerum; species Odontocerum albicorne. Next base: position 9,924,017 of record OX463847.1, on the reverse strand, counting down.
TAAAATGCATTGTATGGAGGTGGGGTACCTATTTTTTGTGAATGTAAAAGTGGTAGATGCTGTAGCAAAAGTTTTTTAAAAGAAAATCTGTATATTTTTAAATATTTCACAAATACAGGCAGTCTTCGATTTTCGTAAATTCTTTTTTTGTATAATTCACTATTTGTACCTATAGATTTACTTGTAACTAATTGAGTTTTATACATTTATCTAGCTTTTTCTTACTCATTACCAATGAAATATTTTATTTTATACATGACAAGAAATATACATAATTTGCGAAAAAACAACAGGTAATTTAATTCGGACACACAATTTTAATGGATCTGGGTTTGTTGCCTTTCATTTGTCGTGTCCCCAGTAAACTAAGCTTATGCCTGTATCTCACTAAGGACATATAGCATGAAAAAATAAATTGATACTTCTTTCCGATTTTGGATTATATAAAACCCCGTTGCACATTCTCGTCAATCTGACAAACAGTGACGCTCAATTACGTACAAGGGTACTCCCAAAAGTACTCGACCTAGCAAAGAAAACACAAAAAATTTGGGAAAAAATACTTTTATTTCTCAACATAGTCTCCTTTCAGCTCGACACACTTTTCCCAGCGATGTTCAATAGCTTCAATACCCTGTTTATAGTGAGAACCGTCGAGCGCCTCAAAATAGCCATCAACCGCAGATTCCACCTCTTCATTGTTGGCAAATCTTTTACCACCAAGCCATTTTTTCAAGTTTGGAAAAAGAAAATAATCCGAGGGGGTTAAATCTGCCGAATAGGGTGCGTGACAAGCAATTTGAACTTTGATTCATTGATTTTGGCCACCGCGATAACGGATGTGTGAACTGGTGCATTGTCTTGATGAAACAACACTTTCTTTTTCGCCAAATGTGGCTGTTTTTTCTTAATTTCATCACTCGAACGCTGCAATAATTTTGCATAATACTCGCCGTTGATTGTTTTTCCTTTTTGAAGATAATCAATGAAAATTATCCCACGCGCATCCCAAAAAACTGACGCCATGACCTTGCCTGCAGATGAAACTGTCTTCGCCTTTTTTGGAGCCGATTCTCCCCTTTCAGTCCATTGTTTTGACTGTTCCTTCGTCTCAGGTGTGAAGTGATGGACCCATGTTTCATCCATGATTATGAATCGACGCAAAAACTCGGCTTTATTGCTGTGAAACATCGCCAAACACTCGATTGAAACATCCTCACGACGCTGTTTTTGTTCCATTGTGAGCAAACGCGGCACCCATCTTGCGTTTTCTCACAGTTTCATCACAGTTTTCTCATGTCCAAATTTTCAGTCAATATGCAATGTCCAGCACTTTTTGAAATGCCTACCATGTCTGCTAGCTCACGCACTTTCAATCGATGGTCATCCAATACCATTTTGTGGATTTTCTTTACCATTTCTGGCGTGGTCACCTCATTTGGTCGACCACTGCGATGTTTGTCTTGGCAGCTCGTACGGCCTCGTTTAAACTGTGCCACCCAATATTTTACAGTTGTAAACGAAGGAGCAGACTCCTCCAAAGTAGAATCTAGCTCAGCTTTGATATTGGTTGGACTTAGACCTTTCAAATGAAAGTATTGTATCACATAATGATGACCAATTTTTTCCATGTTTAAAAATTCACTGAGAGCGTTCACTATTGTTGGCTGCCAAACAAATACTAAACAACGTAGCGTCTTAAAACTTGAAACTTAAGCTTTATAAGTTTTGTACTTTCTACCGTAGTATTTTTTTAAAGCAACAACCGCCATCTACACGTCAGGTCGGGTACTTCTGGGACCACCCTCGTATGTATACATCACGCGAATCAAACCCCTCACACTTTTTCACTCCAGACAGACCAAAACATTCATCCCACAATATACGGCACACAATCATAAAACAAAAAAAATACATGTATGTATAGTATATAAAAATATAAATATAAAACAACAAAAAACACCACACTCGAGAGCTCACACAAACCTCGAATGAATTAATTAAACATGGATATCAATAATGATGATGAGATAATTGAGTCTCATTCAAAACCTTTGTGAAATGAAAACCTAATTGACTTACAAGAGGTAAATAGGATACAAACTGTAACAGAAAGAGCTGATAATGAAGAACTCATTGTTAAGAGTTTGACAGTCAAGAATATGAATGAAGCCTTCATGCTCCTTGACAAATATTTTGATATCATAGAAGAATGGAATGTGATCCCAATAGAGTGTATATCACAAGTATGTGGGGCAATTCATAAAGGCACAACATGTTATAAAACTATCTATCACAAAAAGGAAAAGAAAGATAATATTCAACTTCTTTGTAAAGGTACGGTTTGCTAAGAAAACGGGTTCGTTATATAGCGCACGTTATCCGAAAGAGATAGACGAAGACTAGAGGCTTTTGAGATGTGGTCCTATAGAAGAATATTAGGAATTTCCTGGAGAGACCGCATCACAAATGAAGAGGTTCTCCAACGAATCGAAGGAGGAAGGCACCTGCTCAGGATCCTGTCCGAAAGGCGTGCAAGATGGATCGGTCATATAATACGACAAGAGGGCCTCTTGCATGCCATAATGGAGGGCATGACCGAGGGGACAAACTCTAGGGGACGCCCACGCCGAGAGTACCTGGAGGACCTGTTGGTGGACGTGCGCTGCTAAACATACACAGACTTAAAAAGAGCCGCACAGGACAGGGGGGAATGGAGGAGAAGAGTTCAAATTGCTGCAGACCAGTCTTAGGACTGCAACCACGGAAAGGAAGACGTGATGCTGGCGCGCCGCCAAACGGCAGAAATGAGAACCCACAACTATCAGTTGAAAATTTTATTCCACATATTTTGTTCCAACTGGGCTTTTCTATAGTCTTTGCTCTTCACATTATATAAAGCTTCACTATTTCTTACAAAATCAATTAATATTTTGTCATTTTCGCTGATCCAAATTACGTTTGCACTCATTTTTTATTTTAAAACGGTGTCCCGCTACACGGGAAAAATCGTTCCACGACTGTTTGCTCCGCTATCACGGCCGTCATGCTAATGGCATTGCTATTTGACATTAAGTTGTGGGTTCTCATTTCTGCCGTCTGACGGAGCGCCAGGCGGATGCGACGCAAACGTAATTTAATTTGGACCAGCGAAAATGACGAAATATTGATTGATTTTGTAAGAAATAGTGAAGCTTTATATAATGTGAAGAGCAAAGAAGTAGAAAAGCCCAGTTGGAAAAGAAAATGTGCAATAAAATTTTCAACTGACAGTTGTGAGTTCTCATTTCTGCTGTCTGGCGGCGCGCCAGCATCACATCTGTAACGGCGCTACATAACGAACCCGTTTTCTTAGGAAACCGTAGCTTAAGTTAACTATAAAGAAAAAGTCTGATAGTAGTACTAATATGCCTCCTTAACTTTATTAATATTACACTTCAGTAATTGGTTTTATATTTATTTTGTCTTTATGAATATTGTATCTATATTTCCATTGTGAAATAAATATTTTAAAATACATCTTCCAATGTTTTTTTTCCTTTATATTAATTTACATATACTTTCAACTTCTGTATATATTTACCAGGAACCAATTACATGTACCACATATGTTACAAAAGTGGAGGACTGCCTATAATAGTGATTTTTTTATTAAATATTTCGGTTTTAACTTCGTAGAACTCCATATTAGAATATTTAACAATAAATAACTTTGTTATTCCACTAATTACATTAATCCTCGCTACACGAATTACATTAATCCCCGCTACAAGAATTACATTAATCCCCGCTACATGAATTACATTAATCCCCACTACACGAGTATCTACCTACTATCCTGAGGCTCTCTTCAGGGGGAAATGAGTATTCATTTGAGACCTGATGAAAGCCTCGGGATAGGAGGTAGAAACACATATAGCAGGGATTAATGTTATTAGTGGAATGATAAAGTAATTTATTGTTTAATAAAAATTCAGTGATATTTATAATAATTTATTATTGTACACATTTTGCTTCTGAATATTTTAAGTATTTTTTAAACAATAATGATGAAATTATATTTTTGTTGAAGTATCTATTCACAGTTTTTTTTATTACTTAGCGAAAATTCATAAAACTAGCCACACTTTATGTTTATATAATAAAGCCTCGATTATTTGGACTAAATGAGGATGAAAAATCCAATCTGGATAATCAAGGTTCTACTGTACTATATTTTTACAATAATTATGTTTCGAAATGTTCAACCCTAATTGATATTTTTCAATTGTCTAAGGCAAGGGTGGCCAATATTTTTGGGGCGCGTGCCAAAACCGGAATTAGGTTAAGTCTCAGGGACTGCAGGTGTATTTTTTTTAAAATTAATAGGTTTATCAAATATTGATATACCTATTAATTTTAAACATGCTTGAAAACGAGGTAATGTGTTATTTTACTTTTGTACATGTGTTATTTTTATTTTCGCGACTCCTCTGATATTTCACCGTGTGACCCACAGGTTGAGAAACGATGATTTTGACTGATAAAGGTGGACATAGCTCATGGGCCTAGTTGGAAAGACATCTATTTTTCAAGCAGAAGGTTCATTCAATTCTCGTTGGTACCCAATTTTTTTCAAATGTTTTTTATTCTGGTTTTCATTCAAATTGGAAAAGATTGTCATATGATAAACCTGCTGGATTGTACTGTATATAACTAAATAGTAATTCAAAAATATGCAATAGTTTTATTACACTTTTGTTGTATACAGTACAACCTGGTGGATACATTGCCATGTGGCAACCTTACCCAACCTACCAAAAAATTGAGATCATAAGGGAAAATCTGACTGCAATATTTTTTTTTAAATGTATACTAATGGGATTTGAACCCGCATTCCCCGAGTCAGAAGACAAAACAACTAGGTCTACCAAGCCAAAAAAGTTAATTATGCATAATTAGTCCAATGGTTGAGAATAATACATGGGGTGAAAATGTACGACAATGTATTGATTAGGGATGAATGTGAACTGGTGGCTAATGTGTTGAATAAGATGAAGAAGATAGAACACTGAGATTGTTTTGGCATGTGGAATGAATTAATAAAGAACTACTAACAAAACAAACATATATTGCAAATGTGAGTGGAAGGTGTGTGAGAGAAAGACCAAGGAAAGTATGGTTGGATCAAGTGATATTTTGAAAGAAGGAAATGTAGGAAGTCGGAGAAATCGTAGGAATTGTATGAGTAGGTGTATGGATGTAGAAGAGGTAAAAGTATGCCACTTTGACTTTTCTGCCTACCCCGACAGGGAAAAGACGTGTTTGTATAGTCACTAAATAGTCATTACGGAGAAATGACAAGTGTCGTTTCTCCGTAGTTACCATTTGCTTTGGGAATCTTGTATAATTTGTACAGAACCCGGCGGTAAGTAATACACATAGTTTGTAGAGCGTCGTCTCTGTCGCACGATGCGCTAACAGTCCGGTCCGATAACGACTGACAAATCGCGATGGAACACATGTATGAATGACAGAGACGACGCTCTATAAACTATGTGTATTACTTACCGCCGGGTACTATAATTTGCTTGGTGCGATAGTTACTCGCTACAAGGATCTTATATTCATCACGATAGCTTCTCATTACAAGGATCTTATGTTCATCACGATAGCTTCTCACTACAAGGATCTTATGTTCATCACGATAGCTTCTCACTACAAGGATCTTATGTTCATCACGATAGCTTCTCACTACAAGGATCTTATGTTCATCACGATAGCTTCTCATTACAAGGATCTTATGTTCATCACGATAGCTTCTCACTACAAGGATCTTATGTTCATCACGATAGCTTCTCACTACAAGGATCTTATGTTCATCACGATAGCTTCTCACTACAAGGATCTTATGTTTATCACGATAGCTTCTCACTACAAGGATCTTATGTTCATCACGATAGCTTCTCATTACAAGGATCTTATGTTCATCACGATAGCTTCTCATTACAAGGATCTTATGTTCATCACGATAGCTACACGCTACAAGCATCTTATGTTCATCACGATAGTAGTGCTCCAATACTGTACGAAATTTGTCAAGTTTATTTATTATCAGAAATCGATTTGATCTTGAAAGACTACAGAATTATGTTTAGACCGATTACTTGCCTGTATATTTATTTGGCGACGTTAAATTAGATTGAATTGTTGCGAGTACAATCGAGACTATAAACAACCTGCATCTTGTAACCTTTTGGAATTCTGAGATGAAATAAATTGTGATTACAAAATACTGCTGTATTATGTATTATTCATTCCCTATTTCCCCTTTTCTATAACCCTGTAATGACTTCAACTTCAGCACTCTAGATATGGGAAAGAAAGAGTTTTTTTGTCATGTTCAGTAGAACCTCGACTCTCAAACGTCTCTCATCTTGAACAATTTGGCATTCGAACATATTGTTTTAATTTGGTTCTCAAACATACATGACGACGACCTACAACCTCTGTAGCCTAGTTGGTAAGATGCCTGTCTCCCAACCCGGAGGCTGCGAGTCAAATCACACTGGAATCAGATTTTTTTAATGGATTCCAGTCTGGTTTTCACTTAAGGCTTCTTTAACACCTTTCTGGTTAGTTAGATGAGATTTCCACATGGCAATAAGCCCGCCTAGTTGTACTGTATACAACGAAACTTTAACACAATACAATACATTTTCAATTACAATACCGTGTCTTACTACAGATTTTTTTTAAATGTAGGTAAAAACAAACTTCATTCGACAGGTTTTCAGTAAGACAGAAAAGAAAAAGAACCCCAGAAGAATACTTATCTGACGTTGTTATGCAAGGTGACTCTTTCTAAACAATAACATATTTTCCTTCTCGCCACCTTCCACTTATGCCATTAGCTCTCCTCAGTACAGGTAAAGTACAGTTAAGTTTTTATTTATTATACTGCACTCTATTTTTGGGAGTTTGGAATGGATTAATTCAACCTACATTACTTATGGTAAAAATTGATTTGGTTTTCGAACAGCCTTCTGGATAGATTACGTTAAAAAACTGAGGTTCCACTGTATATCAAAATAACAGTTGGAGACTGGAGGAACAAAAATTTTTAAGAAACTTGATTGGTCCAAACCCTCGTTATCTTCATTAAGTTTATATTGTGAGGAGACATGGACAATCAATACATGCAATAAACTAATAATTGATACCTTTGAGATGTGGTGTTAAAGATGGCTCTTGCGCATTCCGTGTACTACTATAAATATCCATTGATCAATTATTGAAGAACTTTGAGTTGAGACATGTCTATCTGTGCTGTGTGTAAGAAGAATTTTACGATACTTTGGACACATAACACAGGGAGAGAAAAACAGCCTTCAGAGTTCAATTCTGGCAGGAAGTGTGAATGGTAAAAGAAATAGAGGCCAAGTACCCATCCGATGGAGTGACCAGGAGAAAAGCAGTGGGATGCTCATTTCAGGAGACATTACATATGGTAAAAAAGAAAAAACTTAGGAGAGGGATGGGATGACCATGGTGATCACAATCCTCAAAACTGATGGAACGACCAAGAAGAAAATTATCTTTTGATTAGACCAATAGTCAGAAGAAAAGAGAATGCTAGTAAAAAAGTTACAAGTTAAAAACTAAGTATAATTGAAGTTTTTTTTAAGGTTAATTACACCAATAGTCAGAGGAAAAGAGAATGCTAGTAAAAAAGTTACAAGTTAAAAACTAAGTATAATTGAAGTTTTTTTTTTAAGGTTAATTACATGTTATGTACATGACATCTCCCTGTCGAGATAGATAGAGAAAAGAGAGCACCAGACTTTCCTTTTGTGACACATCTTCCGCATCCATACAGCTCCTACGATTACTCTGACTTTCTAATCAACACAAACGGACTTAACCTTTTAACTACCATTTTTTATTTTTTAAGGATTAGTGAGGCCAAACAATTTCGATAAAAAGTTCAAAACACTGTCAACATAAACGATTACGCATTATATATAAGAAATAAAATTATTCAAATGTCGTAATTTTAAATATTTTGTTCATAAATTCATGAAATAATCAATTTTCAAGTTTTTATATTTTATCAACAATTTATATATTTTTTATATTAGGGCAAATAAATTGTTGAAGAAATCAAGAAATACACAAGAATTGCGCGTTTACTATCACATACTTTACAAAAATAAAACAAACATCAAAACGTCAGAAAAATTCAATATTATAATATTTACATTTGTGGCAGCCCTGCATATCTGTGTACTGTCAAAAAAATCACATTTTTTTAAATAGGCAATCCATCCAAACTATGTTTTTTATAGGATTTGTGCCACGCCACAAAATGTATTTATACATATTATTCATAAAAACTGTTTAAATCCATATTCATAAAGATGTTGCTATATGTTTGAAATTATAAAACATTGTTTGATACGAGTATTCAGACGAGAAGTGCATCCAAGATATCTAGGGACTGGCTTTTCACACTCTGCAAGAAAGAAAGAGTGAAGATTAAAATTAAAACAAATGATTGAGGAAAATAAGAAAAAACTTCGAGACGAATTATTAAAAAAAATTAATATGAATGCGAAGGGGCATATGAAAGGAAGTAAGTAAAATGCGTGGAAAAAATATATGGGTGTTATAAGTAGAATATAAGATAACGGAAGAGTTTTGTCAGAAGAAGAAAGAATTCGCTGATGGGAGGAGTATTTCGAAGAAGTACACGAGATTGGTGATAGTAGTAAAAACACTTGTGAATCTAATACCGTTGATAATGACGAATGAAATTAGTTTATAAGAAGTACGAATGACCGTAAAATACAATACATGAAAAAGGAAAAGCGTTAGGTTGTGATGAACTGGGTACAAAACTAATAGGAGTGAGTGAATGATTGAGTAGTTTAGACAGTTTTTCAAAAAATGTTATAAATTTCACTACACACCGAAAAACTGGAAGAGTGCTGTTATACTCGTAGTTCTATTGTGTAGAGCAGAGGTTCCCAACCCCGTGCCCGCGGGCACCATGGCGCCCGCGGAACGATTCGTATTTGCCCGCCACTATTCGACAGAGACAGAATTTTTTCATAAACATTAATTAAAAATGTGAATTATTTTTATTTATTTGTTAGAGTTTAAATTTTTTTGAGTGCCTAGGTTTATTGAATACGTTCGTATGTTTACGATATTGTATGTATGAGTGGTTCCTTTGCTGACAGTACTTGTCGCAACTTGTCTAGCGGCGATCCAGACTGCACTCTTTACGCTAGCCTGGAACGGGGAGTGCTATTTGCACATCACTCCTTGTACACGCAGAAAACCCAAAGTGAACGAACGCCACGAACTGAGCCGATGAACGCCGAAGGCGTCAAAACACATGACTCTGACAGCTCTGCCTGTCAGTGAAAGCAATAAGCATGGCCCCGACAGCCAAACTGACAGTAGTCAGGTGCTCGTACCGTCCCGATTGCTTCGGCGATCATCGGCTCACTTCGGGTTTTCGGCGTGTACAAGGAGTGATGTGCAAATAGCATTCCCCGCCTGGAACCGCGTTGTTGTCATTGTGATTGCGATTGCTGCCCCGTTCGGGTTGCGACAATTAGCTAGGAGACATCTTCGTCTGACGAAACACGAATTAGGAGTTTTGATATTCCTTCTGAAAATGTTTAACGGACTAAAAGCGAGGTGCGTAATCTATTATATTAATAAACGATAATCTATTATGATTGTGGGGATAGTTATAGTCCTTGTTATTATACATTTGTGCATATAATGTAGAACAGACGTGCGCTATAACATTGATATTATATTGTAGTTCAATTATTATTTATTTTTTATTTTTTTAGTCCTAAAATGAGTGGACCGAGTAAAAGACAACGAACCTATAATTTTAACACTGACTGGGAGGAATCATATTGTTTCGTTAATTTGAAAAATAAATGCGTTTGTTTGTTGTGTGGTAGTAGTATTGCAGTGCCGAAAAAACATTATGTTGAACGACACTTTCAGACAATTCATGCCACTTTTGATGTGAATTATCCACTTAAATCTGAAGTAAGAAAGAAAAAAATATGTCAACTAAAATCAAGTCTAACTACACAACAGACTGTTTTCACTAGACATGTGGAAAATTCTAAAAAGGCCACCATTGCTTCTTTCAAAATTTCTCACATGCTCGCAAAAAAGAAGAAACCTTTCATTGATGGTGAGTTGTTTAAAGAACTATTTTTGACTGGTGCCGATTGTTTGATGGATTTTCTAACAAACGTGAGATTGTCTCAGCAATACAAGACTTACAGTTGTCAAATAACACCGTCACAAGAAGAATACATGCAATTTCAATAGACATACAAACTCAGTTAAAGACTGACTTGGAAATATGTGACTGGTTCTCGCTACAATTTGACGAGTCAACAGATATATCAGACACCGCAGTTAGCAGTTATGGGGAGAATGGTATTTAGTAACTTCACAGTAAAAGAGGATATGTTGCAAATATTACCTATGAAAGGACTGACAAGGGGTGAGGATATTTATAATACATTCAAAACATACGCCAAGTCAATAAATATGCCTTTGCACAAGCTGTCTGCGATAACCACCGATAGGGCACCAGCAATGGTAGGTAAAAACAAAGGATTTATTGCCCTCTGCAAGAAGGATGAATCATTTTCAAACTTTATGTCCTACCACTGTATTATCCACCAGGAAGCTCTGTGTTGTAAAATATTGCCATTTGAACACATTATGAAAATAGTTACAAAAATAATCAATTCAATTCGAGCAGCTCCTTTGCAACACCGACTTTTCACGGCCCTGTAAGAAGATACTGAAGATAAAGAACATGATCTTATTCTGCATACTGAAGTACGTTGGCTCAGTAAAGGAAAGGTTCTTACAAGATTTGTGAGTTTAATTGAAGAAATAAAAACATTTATAAACGATAAAAAGGAAAATTATGATGAACTAGTTGACTCTCGCTGGCTGATTGATTTGGAATTTCTCACAGAAATCATGGAAAAATTGAATTCTTTAAATTTGGAGTTGCAGGGGAAAGACAAAAACATAGCTGAAATGATAAGCTCTGTAAAGTCATTTAAAGCTCAATTGGATTTGTTGACATCACATCTGCAGATCAATTCTCTCGTGCATTTCCCACATATGAAGAAAATGCTAGGTAACAATGAATTAAACGGGTCATTATTTATTAAGCATTGTCAAGTGTTAAAAAAACAGTTTGAAAAGAGATTTTTGTAGTTTACACATATCGAGCCAATTGTTTCCTTCTGTACCAATCCTTTTACTTGCCAAATAAATGTAATGGAAATGGCCGCATGTATTGCAGATTTTGTTCAAGGTAAGACAGAAGAACTAAAGTTAGAAATGTTGGACCTTAAGAATGATATTTTGCTAAAATCCTTAATATCAGAGCACTTTTGAAATACAGTGGACAGAGAAAAGTTCCCATTTTTGAAAAAAGCGGCATATAAAATTGAATCATTTTTCGGTTCGACATATTTATGCGAATCATTGTTTTCAAACATGAACTTAATAAAATCAAGATATAGATCTCGACTCACCGATGAGCATCTTTATGATTGTTTGCTAACAGGATTATCTGCTATCGTCATACTCTCCTAATTATGAGTATGAGGCACTGGCACTGGCCAATGATATGCAATGCCAAAGATCACATTGACATATTGATATTATATTTTTTTATAAAATGTTTTCTTTGTATTTGTGTTTTTTGTTTACTTTGTTTACGTTTTGTAAATACATTTCTCTGTGTGTATGCAATTTGAATAATAATTTTATTATTTTACATTTTTGTTTATTATTTATTAATAAATTATGAATATAAGAAAATAAATTATGGGAAAATGAGAAGTTATGGAAGGAGTTTGTCGATTAAAAATAGGTGGTGCCCGCTACCCTACCGATATTTTAGAATGTGCTCTAGAGTACAAAAAGGTTGGGAACCCCTGGTGTAGAGGTAAAGATGCAAAAACTAAATATGGAAGTTACAAAGGCGTTCGTTCACTGAGAGTAGTAAGTAAATTGTACGGAAAACGTCGGATAGAAAGAGAAAGTGTGGAATGTTCATGGTGCTTTTTTAAGAGGATGAGGATACGTGAATCAAATTTTTCTTTCCGTATAGTTGCGGAAAAATGTATGGCAAAAAATAAGAAACTGTATTGTGCGTTTGTGAACTTGGAAAAACCATATGACCGTATGATAAGTGGCAAATATTCAGTTTTGCACTCTATCCTGTCTGCCTACCCCAGCAGGGAAATGGCGTAATGGTTTGTATGTGTATCGGGACCGACAGCGAAAAGATTAACAAGCTATTTTACTTATACGAAGAAATATGTTTTTGGTACTTGCAACATTGAATAAGTGTATTGATCCCGAGCTACCGCTAACCGCCATCTTCCTTGTCCGTGTTACTATTCTCGCTGTTGCCGTTTTAAATTGAAGATTTTTACTTTAGTCGTGAAGTTATTGATCCGAAATTAATCACAAAATGAACACCAGAAATTCGTGTAAGTTTTAAATATATTTTTTCAAATCTTGTACCAATAAATGTTCTACATGTCGTTTATAAATGTCATTGTAAGATTGCTTGTAAATTGCTAATTCTCGCCATTATGAATGTGCAGTGGTACCATTTTTCACGAAATGAAATTAATATCATATCGCACTTTCTTCGAATAACGATAAATGTTTAAAATATCTCTTTTCCTTAGAAGCCGATAAGTGTATTGAAATGCCGGTTCATCGATCATAAATAGCTTTATTGAAACTTAATGCGCAGTATTTCCGGTAAATTATATTAAATATCACGTTTGTAGCTTGAAATTAGATTGTTGCAGTTGCCGCTGTTGGTTTATGAAATTACATTTCTTTAAAAAATCGTTTGTTAGTAAAAACGTCAATCTATAGCCCATTTGTCCCCTTTCCGAAGGTTTAGAATTTTTCATCGTCAGTGATCCGATGATTATAACGTTTGCCACCCATTTTGACGACCGAGGCTCGATTACGTCAACCGTTAACAACCAAGATTAGATTCCGGCAACTGTTAATAACTAAGATTAGATTCGCGTTGAATAATTAGATCAGTTTCACTTTGACCTATTTTTTTTAAATTTATTTATTCGTACGTACCATCACGCCATTTCTCTGCTAGGGTAGGCAGAGAGGACATATAGCTCCTACATCCATACAGCTCATGCATCAATACAGCTCATGCATCCATACATCACCTGCATCCATACATCTACAATGTCTGACTTTCTACATTTCCGTCTTACAAAATATTAACTTGATCCAACCACACTTTCCTTGGTCTTTCTCTACCATACCTTCAACTCACATTTGCACTGTATATTTGTTTTATTAGTCTTCATTTATTTGTTCCACATTCCCAAACCATTTCAGAGCGTTCTACCTCATCTTATTTAACACATCAGCCTTAAGTTCACATTAATCCCCTATCACTTCATTCCGTATTCTGTCATACATTGTCGTCCCATGCAGTCTTCTAAGTATATGCATCTTGACAGCATTTATTCGGCTCCTGTCATTTTCCATCTCTACGTTTCACTCCATTTATCAAATTTGGCACTATACTACTGTTGTGTGCTATCCATTTTGCAGGAGTGTTGCTACATGTTCAATATCCATTATAACATAACATATGTCAGCAAAAATATCTCTGACTCCAGAAACTTTAATTGTTTGACCTCGCTCCAACTCAAATTCTAGTACATACTATATTTTGCTAACCATACGTTATACTTACATTTTTTTTTATCCATCTTGCACGGATTTCTCCTGTTACACAAAGAGGGTCTGCTTCTAGAGTTAGCTTATTCGTTAGGAAGAATATCAGCCAGGATTTTTCTCATACTGCTAGGCAGTGCCGATAATATATCCACAGTGTCATTCAGTTGATTCAATATCTCTAGTAATTACTTAAATGTAGGTTTTTTGGAAATGATATCTTCGGAGATTCCTTATAGTACACACTATTTTTACTAGATGGCATGTAGTTTATAATTTCATAAAGTAATTTATGCAGCCGATAAGTCGATTCCAGAATAGCATCTTCTAATTCCGATTCCTGACTGACTCGACAGCCCTGTTTGTAACTTCTATCATCTGAGAAAATACTACCTAAATAGCAGAATTCTTTAACTTGCTCCAATCTTTCATTACCCATACACCGTTTTTATTTTTTTTTCTCAACTTTACAATCACTATAGCTTTGAATTTCGCTACATTCATTCTCAGATCTTTCTCTTTACATCTCATTTAATTTACTTATCAAACTCTAATTCATCCTCATTCTCCGCTAACAATATATTATGAACAATAACTACTTTGATACGTATTGGATCTCATTAGCAACTATCACACTTTCCTGTACACTGCATTAGATCATTTTCCGGCTTCAGTGTGTCTTGATTTCTCACTTATTCATATTTTTCCGACCATAACACGCAATCCAAATTTATAACAATTTTTATATTAAAATATTTTATTCAAAAAATATATTTTCAAACTTTATTTTTCATTATTATTACCATAGCTTACAACACCAGCATTCAGTTCATCTTTACTCGTCTCGTTAATGTCACTTCGTATTATTGTCGGTCAATGCCCACATGGATATTAGAAAAATATACACTCCACGAGAGAGCCCAGTTTAAGCCGGTTTATTGGTGATCATGAACTGTCAAATTAATATGGAGATTCAATAGGTATAGAAAAAATGCGATATGTAGTTACTAAACTGAAGTAAATTGAGTGAATTAAAAATGTAATACATAAGTGCTTAAATTAAATACATGCATAGGTATAAAAAGAAATTCTTGAATCATATTTCTTTGGTCATACAAATTATTTCTGCAGGAAATTATTACCACTTATCACCTATCTTCGGACCATAAGACACTACAATTTGAAACAAATTTTTCTATGTAAAAAGGTGCGTGCACCTTATGGTCTGAAAAACAGTAATTGCTTTTTTACTATGTATTTTGATTATCATATAGGGAGTATTATGCTAACAAGGTTTTTGTCACAAGGGTGAAAACGGCCATTCTATGTCAATTTTTGTGTGCTGATAACGAATATGAACTTGAAAATGTTCCATCACGTATCTTTTAAGAGAAAAACTTGAAATTTAAGAGGAAAAAATAGCTGTAATTATTTCATATTTGAACAAAAAAATGTTGCTAGTAATCTGTTTATGGCTGTTTACTGTAATGTAGGGGCTCCTAAGTTATCTGATTTGAGTTTTTATTCAATTTAATATACAATCTCTAAAAAAATTGTTGATTCAATCAAATTTATAAAAAAGGCTATTTTTTAACAAAAAATTGTATATAAGGTCAATTTTTCTTATAGTAATTGTTTTTTATTCTGCTTTTTTATTTTTCTATGTAACAACATTGTATTCTGTGTCTAAATTTAGTATTTCAGGAATTTATTTATTTTCATTGTTGTAATTATGACTTTTGAAGTGCACAAAAATGTATTTATTTTATTAAAACCCTCCCCCTTCTGTCACACGAAAATCTTACGTGTTACAAACTTTCCGCTGCGTTTTTCGTAATCATCAGGGTCGATTTAGTAAGAATCAGCTAATTTAATCTCTGTGACAGAAGATTGAAATTTGTTAACTAGTGTGATTAAATATTATCATTAGGTTTGCAATTCAAGACATGTAAATAATAGTCCATCAATGTGAATTAAGAGTTGAATGTTTTTCATGTATAATTGCATGTATTTTCAAAGATAGGTCAAATAAATGATTAATAAGTATGTTAATATATATAAAGGTGCGTGGCCGCCTGGTAATGTACTGGACCGTGTGGAAGGTCGCCAGTTCGAACCCCGTTCTGTGCTTTGAATGACACAGGCATATTTTCCACCTATTATTCGAGAGTATAAGGATACCCTATGACTGGTCATAAATATTCTTTCAAAAAAAGGAAAAATATATGCGCTCCAATCGTCTCACTTCAGGTGTGTCATTGGATCCTGTACAGCGGTGTGGCCGGTGAGTTTGCTGGTGTGCAACGACCCACTCACTTCAAAAAATGAACAAACTTCACGGCACAGCTTTGCTTTCCAATTGAATTGACACTGGAATGGCGAGAGGATTCTCGACTACGAGGCCCAGTAACGACGACAAAATATATATCTTTTAGTCATAACACATCGATCAATAAGTCCCGTACTAACTACTAAAACAACATTTGTTTGCCAAAATTCATGCAAAATACTGTAAACAGTACCAAATTATATCTTCAGGATGTCGGCTATCTCACGCAACTTTACTTTGCGATTTTCCATCACGATTTTGAGGGTTTTTTTATGTTTTCTGGTGTAACAGCCTCATTTGGACGACCAGAGCGTTCAGCATTATTTGTGTCTGTACGACCGCGTTTGAAATCAGCATACCACCGACAAATGGTTGTTGTTAACGGAGCAGAGCCCCGATAACGCTTTTCAAGTGGTCGCTGAGTTTAAACGGTATTTTTTCCCATTAAAAAGCAATGTTTTATCAACACACGAAATTCGGTTTTTTCCATTGTTTTGAAAATAGCAAAAGTAGTGTCACTGAAACCACTGTAACTCAATGACACAATGTCAGAATATCATGAAAGTTTGACACGTAACTTCTAAAGGTTGGTACTGACTGAGAATTGTATGGATTGGTTATTAGAGGCGCCATCTGTTGGTTAGTCCCGAGACTTATTGATCGATGTGTTACATATGATATATGTGAAGGCAATTAAAAAAATAATAGATAAGCTATCAAAGCTAGTAAAAATAAGAGATAAGCTATCAAAAATACATTGAGGTTCACATCATAACATCCTCATAATTGTGCTGCACCCCCACCAAGGAGGGTAAGCCCTGCCGCGAGGATTTAGATAATTTTAAAATATAAATGCACATATTCACATACGTATATCAATTCAAAGTCAGCATTAACAGAGAAAGGAAAATAATAGTCCTGTGTTGAATTTGGAAATATACATAATTTCACTCCGACCAAGACTGCTCCTTAATCCGAGAACTGATTTTTGAGCTTTGAGGTTGGAGAAAATTAAATCTGTGAAAAAAATCATTATAGAATAAAAGTTTGATCTGTAAAAATCTTTCACAAACATTATTGTATTTATAAAATTGATTATTTTATAAAATTCTCCACGTGAGTCGAAAATTGCAAATTATGTTCCATCATCTTTAGACAAATGGCCTCCAACTATCTAAGCCAGCAGTTCTCAATGCGGTATCCTTGGGCGCAAATATGCTTACGGAGCTATTTGCATGTACACCCGCTGCAAATTATGAAATAAAATGAGTAAATAAAAAAATGCAAGATTGAACTGTCAAAATTTTATACGAGGGTTGCTACTTAAGTTTTGAGACAGACAAGTAAAAACAAATATTTATCATCAAAAATGGCTTTATTGTTTTTCAAAATACTCTCCATGAAGATCAATACACTTTTGCATGTGTTTGAACCAATTTTCGAAGCACTTTTTCCACTCCGAATGAGGTAACTTCAAAACATGCGTTTTGAATGCATCAACCGCTTCTTCAGGCGTCGAAAAACGTTAACCTCGCAATTTATTTTTGATGTTTGGGAATAAAAAGAAGTCATTGGGTGCCAAATCAGGGCTGTACGACGGATGACCCATCAATTCGATGTTTTGAGTGCTCAAAAGTCACTTGTTTGAGCCGATGTGTGAGAGCTCGCATTGTCGTGGTGGAGAATGATCCGTCTTCGGAAGTTGGTTTTCCTCATTTCTCCAAACACTTCTGGCAAACAAATGGTGGTGTACCATTCAGAATTGACCGTACGACGTTCCACTAAAGGCACTGTTGCGACATGACCATTTATACCGAAGAAACAAGCCACCATTTGCTTGGAAGTGCTTCGTGTACGAACATCTTTTGTTGGATTTGACTCGTCTTGAAAGACCCATATAGTCGACTGCTGTTTAGTTTCTGGCTCATATGCATAGATCCATGATTCATCACCTGTCACGATCTTATAGACGTCTTTTGAAGCACCGCGATCGAGTTTTTTCAACATTTCTTTGGACCAATCGACACAAGCTTTTTTTGAGCGATTGTCAAATTATGCGGTATCCAATGCGAACAAATCTTTTTGCAATATTGAATATTGAATGTATGCGAGTGGAAGTAATGCCCAAACACGCTTCAATCTCGCGATAAGTCACATGACGATCTTGCAATATCAGTTCACGCACAGCATCGATGTTTTCTGGCACAACCGATTTTGGACGACCTTCACGAAATTCGTCCTGGAGCGAACTACGACTATAATTGTATTCAGAAAACCAGCAAAACACAGTGGCCCGGGATGGTGCTTGAATCACCAAAAGTCAAAGTGTGTTGATCGGCACACTGTTGTTGTTGAGTTAGTCCACGTCGAAAATCATCGCACGAAAATGTTCACGATTGAATTCCAATTCCAAACACATTTTCATGCTATCGTGGTGAGTGCAGGTGCAAACACCTGCACCCACCACTCAAAAGTGGGTACTTCTACCATGCTTACCATATTTGGTAATGTTTTTGACATTGCCGTAAGGATGAAGCCTATGTTTGAAATGTCAGCTATCATTAAAGCCAACTCAACACGGTAACAACTCCGAAATATAATATAAACTAGTATAAAACAGCTGCAAAAGTCTTCGAACATATTAAAGAATGTTATTATTTTTTATTTTCAGTCAGAAACCAGTACCAGTCTGCCAGATACAACACGACTGGAACATTTACGCCCGCAACTCAGGTAAGGTTTTAATCTATCTCCGATTCTGTACTCTAATCATGTCTACATTCATCGGTCATGCATAATAGCCGGTTTGTTTATATTCCATTTACCAATTTCCAATTCTTCAATTTCTTACCTTTAAGATTAGAAATAATTAGTTTTGATAATGTACAAAATATTTGAAGAAACTATAAGCAGGCTAACAAATGATTTTGAATGTATATTTTGGTATCCAATTTATGTATCTGTGATGTTTGATTTCATATGTCAACTGCGATCGTCTTAAATTATTCGCATGAAAAACAAATCTATTATTGGCCATATTTACTCGTACTATAGAAATTATTTATTTTTATTTCGATTGCCAGCATTCTATACAAGGTACACATACACCCATCAAACCTTAAAAATTGCACAATATTCTAAGACATTATTAAAACTATACAAAATAATAATAACACTTAGGCCGAGGCCACACCAAAGTGCTTCGTTATGTGCTAAGCTAGGTTTTATGTCACTCATATACTAGGTGACTTCATGCTCGGCCACAAAGTGATTCGCACAAAATCATTTGACATTTAGGAGCGGTTGAGTCAACAAACGATGCCACTCTAAAAACTAACCAATTTCATTAAAACTTACCATATTTATTTACTTCCTGTGCAACTTCATTCCAAAGTGATTTTATTACAGGTACATTTTTGTATAATTTGCTCGATGGGTTCCACAAAGGCTCCCTTTTATACACAGCTGTTATTAAAACTTCCGCCATCTTGTAAAGTCATTTGGTGACACAATAAAATTAACCAACACGTCTGTTCGCTAGGAGATTTACTCGGTGACTAATCGTCATGTAGTGTGGCCATTGCGATAGTATGCGGTGCGTTGGTTCGCTAGGATATGTCGCCTAACTCGCAACGTAGCTCTAAGCATCAAGCGAGGCTCCTACTTGTGTGGCCGAGGCCTTAACCCTGAGAGCGCTACGAGAAAAAAATATAATTGTCTATCTAGTGCTGAGATATATTTACGATTCGGACGTTCGTGATAAATATTTATTTTAAACAAAAAAAAACTATTTTTACAACATAAATATATTTTAGAATATGTACCCTTGTATTCTAAATGAATGATATTCATTTAGAATACAAGGGTAGAACAAATTTCTTCCACTGCTATACCAGTGCGCCGATCTCTCAGGGTTAATAAAGTTAATTGTCAGATTTAATGACAACATTCCTACACTTACATTTAACTTATTTTATTTTTAGCAACATTTAAAATCTTTCAATAATTGTCCATTCCTGAAAATAAATAAGTAAAAATGCGTTTTAGAGTGCCCTTGAGTACTATGTTCTCCAAATGGCATTTTTGTAAATTGTTCTGTTATCATTTATGTATTCATTCACTCGATGAAACCAGTTCTATTGAAAAGATTTTGTATACGTGACTTTATTATGACAAATTGAAATCAACTATCAATAGATCTGACTAATTTGTTTTTGTTAGGATGATAATATAGAAATTAAATTATTTATATTATAAAAACCTGAATGAAAACTGCAGTAAAAAACACGAATCACATGTATTATATTTTTATACGCTCGATATTTGTACTTTAAATCTAATAGAATATTACACACTTATTGTTGACAGTTGAATTCATCAATGAAATTGTAATTTAAGCCTGAAATGGAACAACCATCTACTCGTACGTCACATTCCTCTATTTGATAGGTATTGCGAAAATATGAACAGTTAAATATTTTTAGCTTATGACTTTCATTGTTACTAAGTTGTGTCATAAAAGTCTACATTGGAATCAATGTTATTTTTAATTTTTTTTTATAAAAAGTGTTGTCATTCAAATCTTTTGATAACACCAATTCTTTTTAAGAATACTAACATGACGACCTCTGTGGTTTGGTGGTAAGACGCTTGTCTGCCGGTCCGGAGGTTGCGGGTTTGATCCCGCTGGAAAGCAGATTGAAAAAAATGGGATTCCAGTCTGATTTTCATTTAGGGCCCATTAAAACATCTTTCTGGTTGGTTGGAAGAGATCGCCACATGGCAATAAACTCGCCAGGTTAAAACAAATATAAATGGTACTATACGAAAAGACCTGAACCACGTATTGAAAGAAACTGTTCTTATTGACAAAAACAATTCTCATATTGAAATAAACTGTTCTTATTGACAAAAACAATTCTCATATTTTATACAATTTCATACGATGTTCGTTTGGAGAGAAGTAGAACTTTTATGTCGATTTCTTCATTTAATAAATTGGTTGTTTCAAATCAATCTAATAGGGAGGGGTATTATGATGAGCTTTTGCTGTTGCTGGTCCTGTGACACTAAATGGACTGCCTCCTAGTTTCAGAGATATGGGTGGCATGTGCCTATTAAAGAATTACTTAAAAACACTCCTTTTTTGGTCTTTCAAAATTTAAGAGTGGGTTCAAACCCTGAGTTGTTGGAGCGCCCTTGAGACTTTGCTCTCTAAACGGCGCTTTGTAAATTATTATTTTATTATTATTGATTATTATAACAGTATCAGCAGCATAAAACCTGTGGCAACTTAGAAGGGTTTAAAAGTAACAAAATAAACCAAACATATCACATTGTAAAGGGTCTAGAAGTAACAAAATAAACCAAACATATCACATTGTAAAGGGTCTAGAAGTAACAAAATAAACCAAACATATCACATTGTAAAGGGTCTAAAAGTAACAAAATAAACCAAACATATCACATTGTGAAGGGTTTAAAAGTAACAAAATAAACCAAACATATCACATTGTAAAGGGTCTAGAAGTAACAAAATAAACCAAACATATCACATTGTAAAGGGTCTAGAAGTAACAAAATAAACCAAACATCACATTGTGAAGGGTTTAGAAGTAACAAAATAAACCAAACATATCACATTGTAAAGGGTCTAGAAGTAACAAAATAAACCAAACATATCACATTGTAAAGGGTTTAGCAGTAACAAAATAAACCAAACATATCACATTGTAAAGGGTCTAGAAGTAACAAAATAAACCAAACATATCACATTGTGAAGGGTTTAAAAGTAACAAAATAAACCAAACATATCACATTGTAAAGGGTCTAGAAGTAACAAAATAAACCAAACATATCACATTGTAAAGGGTCTAGAAGTAACAAAATAAACCAAACATATCACATTGTAAAGGGTGTAGAAATAACAAAATAAACCAAACATATCACATTGTGAAGGGTTTAAAAGTAACAAAATAAACCAAACATATCACATTGTAAAGGGTCTAGAAGTAACAAAATAAACCAAACATATCACATTGTAAAGGGTCTAGAAGTAACAAAATAAACCAAACATCACATTGTGAAGGGTTTAGAAGTAACAAAATAAACCAAACATATCACATTGTAAAGGGTCTAGAAGTAACAAAATAAACCATACATATCACATTGTGAAGGGTTTAAAAGTAACAAAATAAACCAAACATATCACATTGTAAAGGGTCTAGAAGTAACAAAATAAACCAAACATATCACATTGTAAAGGGTCTAGAAGTAACAAAATAAACCAAACATATCACATTGTAAAGGGTTTAGAAGTAACAAAATAAACCAAACATCACATTGTGAAGGGTTTAGAAGTAACAAAATAAACCAAACATGTCACATTATAAAGGGTCTAGAAGTAACAAAATAAACCAAACATATCACATTGTGAAGGGTTTAGAAGTAACAAAATAAACCAAACATATCACATTGTAAAGGGTCTAGAAGTAACAAAATAAACCAAACATATCACATTGTAAAGGGTCTAGAAGTAACAAAATAAACCAAACATCACATTGTGAAGGGTTTAGAAGTAACAAAATAAACCAAACATATCACATTGTAAAGGGTCTAGAAGTAACAAAATAAACCAAACATATCACATTGTAAAGGGTCTAGAAGTAACAAAATAAACCAAACATATCACATTGTAAAGGGTCTAGAAGTAACAAAATAAACCAAACATATCACATTGTGAAGGGTTTAAAAGTAACAAAATAAATCAAACATATCACATTGTAAAGGGTCTAGAAGTAACAAAATAAACCAAACATGTCACATTATAAAGGGTCTAGAAGTAACAAAATAAACCAAACATATCACATTGTAAAGGGTCTAGAAGTAACAAAATAAACCAAACATATCACATTGTGAAGGGTTTAAAAGTAACAAAATAAACCAAACATATCACATTATAAAGGGTCTAGAAGTAACAAAATAAACCAAACATATCACATTGTAAAGGGTGTAGAAATAACAAAATAAACCAAACATATCACATTGTAAAGAGAGGTTGTAATTCAGAAAGCTTCATGTCGGATGACTCCAGAAATGTTTTTGATGTCTATAAAACCTATGGAGAATACCTTGAATACCAAATATGGAACTCTCTTATTTTATACAGGATCAAGTTAATAATCTTAACCCTTTCCGGTCCTATGTCGAATGTCATTCGACATCGACTTTATTCCAGTGAGTCCTACATATGTCGAATGCCATTCGACAATTTTTTCTTGTGAACATAAATATAGTTTTATTAAAAACAACCTTGTGAAAATAAATATAGTTTTATTAAAAACAACCTGGATGTATTGTTTTACCCTGTGATTCTGTAAATCTTTTGTGGACCTGATGGAACATTTTTATTTTTTTTTGTGGACCGGAAAGGGTTAATGCCCATTTTGTGCTCACTGTTATGAACACATTGGCTCATTTTAGAGACCAGTTCAATTAGTGAGTGTCATAAATGGCAGTGATTTGTTCTATGTCATACATTAGAGCTAAACAATACAAAAATCACTCAAATTTATGGATCTAACAATTGGCAGAATGTACTATAGCTCATTGTTTCATTGCAGGCTTGAATTATTAACGTTAGTTCAAAAAAGAAACAATTCAAGTGCAGCAATTCTAAAACGTTCAAACTTATACAGAGAAAACTGAGTAATTCTTTCTGTATTCTAAAAATTAACAAATTCATTACAAGAAATATATGTGATTCTGATATTTTTTTTTGTATTTGGTAATTTATTGATAAAAAAAATTGAGGATTCGATTCTACAACAGTGATTTTCATTAGTAGTTATTTCTTTAAAGTTCCTCTCCTTTCTGGAGATTGTCAAACATGACTATCTTGTCCTTGGAGACAGGTGCTCTAAACAATGACATGGTACCACAATGATACCATCCCCGTAAGTTCTTTATTTTACGGGAATAGTTTATAGTCAAAGTTACCTTTCAATCTTTCACTAACACTTAAATAATAATAAAATTTAGCATCACCATCTTGTACATAACCATTAGTTTGATATTATTTGATCAAACTTCGTAACATTTAGTCAACAAAGGTATATAAGGATTCCAACTGTAAAATGTTATTTGTAACTAATGAGGAACACAGTTATTCTTTGGTAAATAAGATATTATCAATATTATGACTTTTTCCTATTGTTGGAACTCCCAATTTACAAAATATTATTTTCAATATCCGTAACACTTTGAAATGTACAGAAGTTCACATAAAAAACTTAAAATACATTAGATATATTAGGTTGTCCGGACGTAAAAGTCGTTTTTTAAATGAAAGAGATAGATTGAAAAAAAAAGATTTATTTTCTTATTACATCGATACAATATATTCTTCGGTAGACACAACCTTCTTCCTAATTTAACAAATTTTTAATACCGTCAGAATAAAATTTAGTAGATTTAGATGTAAAATATTCCTCGATGCCTTTTTTCACATCTTCTAAAGTGCGAAAAAAAAATCAGCTAAATAGTGCTGCATAGATCTAAATAAATGATAATCTGAAGGAGCCAAATCGGGACTATATGGAGGGTGAAGAATAGTTTCCCATCCAAGCTCCTTTATTTTATTTTCAGTCATCTTCGATGTATGGGGTCGGGCGTTGTAGTGTTGCAATAAAATTGAATGTCACTTGAAAAAACCAGGTCGCCTTATTGCTGCATTCAAATTTTCGAAAAAGTTGGGCACAGTATACTTCACTTGTAACTGTTTTACCTTAACTCATTCGCGTCGGGTTACGCATGGGTGAGTCTTCAGAGTCTCCATACGTGGTCGCGGGTTACGCACCCGTGCGTCTTCTGCCATGTGACACTTTGGCCGTAAAAAAATCGGTCTACCGCGATAAATATTTCAATTTCATCCAACAGATGTCACGGCAAACATTTAATAGATTATTAAAATTATAAATTATATGTAAATATAGACGTCTTTCCATTTAAACGACTTAGTTTAAATAAATTATATATAATTGAGAACCGCAGATCAATATTTTCAAATTTTCTAAAAAAGTATGGCATAATATCACTGAAATTAGATAATATTTTAATTTTGCTAAAATACTAAAGGTACATATATTTTTTTGAATATATTTATTTTTAAATATTTAAAAAGTTTGAGAACCACTGTAAAGTTTAAAAATAAAATATATTGTAGAGCGAAGTATTCTAACACCTGACTTCAAGTTATTTTGAAATATAACGATTGGTTAAAAAGTTACGGCGTTTTTTCTAAAACATATTTTTTTGCATCATTTCGTGAATTCGGCCCCGCTACACAATAAAGATGGACAAAAAAACGACCCGACGCGAATGAGTTAAGGAAGAACTTCGTGATAAATTATGACTTGCATCCCACCATACACTCAAAAGCACTTTTTTACAGTTAGACCCGGTCGAGGGGTCGGTGTTGCTACCTGCCCCTTTGAAAGCCATTGGCGTTTAGGTCATTGGTTCGAATATAGCACCCACTTTTCGTCTCCGGTCATTAAATGGTGTAAAAACTGACTGTCTCTTTTTCGATTAAACTTCACAAATGCGCTTGCTTACCGCTTTGGTCTCATCCGTTAGATCGTGCGGTATCCATACGCCCTGCTTCACAATCTTGCCGATTTTTTTCAGATGTTCTTGGACACTAGATTTTGTCAGTATTGATTTGATTCGATTTCTGGACGCAATACATCATCATCCACTTACACTAATTTTTCACTTTGAGGATTATTTTTTAGATTAAAATCACCGCTTTTAAATTGTTTAAACCACCTTTGGCATTGCCGAACAGTTCAACGTTCAACAAAACACGTATTGTAGGACCAAAGACTGGAACACAACAGATGGTCATAAATAACCATGCAAAACACATCATTTTCGTCCGGACAACCTATTAAAGACCCCATTTTCGTCCGGACAACCTATTAAAGACCCCAATTTTTTCACAAAGAATCACAAAATCTGACAGCAGTTTTCAGATGTTTTTATTTTATTGAGTATATACTGAATTATTGCATGTTTAACCCTTTAGGTGCTATTAAGGATATTTTAATTGTTTTCTATGCTTCACATATTTGTAAGGTAAATGTATAAGTTATTACTAAGTTCCAGCAAAATGAACAGGTAACACAATAATATCTGACGCACCGACAGGGTTAAAGATTCATGTTGGCCATTGTTTATTTTATTTTAATTTATTTTTCATTCATTCCCCTATTTTACCTGCCTTTGCAGCGACTGCGAGCTCCGAGGTCTCCAGAGGGTTCAGCTCCTTTGGTCCTCGCCAAGCCTCAGACTCCTGTCCATTCCCAGTTTCCCCTCACATTTCCCTTCGGCACACTGGTGGTCACTTCTCATAGGCTCAATTGTCCTTCGAATCCTTGAAAGATAAATTTAATGATGAACAATTGATAATGAATGAGATGAAATCATCTGTCAAGCATAACTTTCAATACAGCCTTAAAAGTTCATATATTGACAATCGCTTGAAACCTGAAAAAATCTCAATCCAAAGTAATTGTCTTGCACTACTAAATGCCCAATCATAATATTCAGCCTTATTGGCTCTTTTGGGCGCAACAAGTCTATTACACATTTCATTCAGTATCAGCAGATTGGGATGAACATCCTTACGTTTCTTCTACATATTTAAACCTCTTAAATATTTTGATTTAATGCAATGTTACCAGGTTTAAACTCGAAAATAATTAAGACACTTCATAAGTCATTCTTATCCTGACCATGTGAATACATTTTTTTTCTCAAATTGTCTCGAATTAAGGTCTCTACTATTTTCAATCACATCTCTCTCACCTATGAACTATTTATAACTTTATATTTTATATTCTATACCACCATGTGCCAAGGGATCTCTGCCCAGACAGCTTCAGCATGTCACCATTCTTTTTAAAGTAGGATGACGTGTTGCTCTGTCGGCTCCCTCTTTCTTATTAAGTTGCTCTGTTTGCATATATGCAATTGTCTGTGTCCAACATCCATAGTACCTGCGGTCGAGGCGGCCCTCAGGATCCACGGGTAAACAATGTCTTGCAAGAGGCGCTACAAAAATTTAATTTCTTATTTTTTTTTCAATACTTATAAAACAATACTTTTCAAGTAGATTATATTAGTGATAAATTTAATAAACATAATTTTATTTATTGTTTTCAATATTTGAACAGTAAATAGGATGTTAAATTTGTCTTTCGCCGCCTCAGCGTGACATTTTTATCGAGCGATCCGTCGGGTCGTGCATTATTGTGTGGATGTTGCGACGCATTAGATAAGCGTATACTCTGACAGTAAAGGGGCACAAGCCTCCAGTGGGGCGTTGCATCTGCAGCATTTCTTGGGGACACACGCTTTACAATCTAGTCTTTTGCCGGTCTTCGGTTATTCTTTCGAGTATCCCGAAAGTGTTGTTGTAAACAGTGTAAAGCGTTGTGCCCATGTTATATGCGATTGCTGGCCAAATGCAGAATGCCCTGCTCGTGATTTGTGACTCCATTTGTTCACCCTAACTCACTTGACGGACGGATATGCAGCGGAAGTTTCATTGGAGGACTCGTCATAAATGAATGGTATGTTAACACATAGATATAATTATCCATATTAAATTTTTATAATTTCCCTGTTCTTCAAAACTTATTGACAGTATTCTTCATTTTCATAAGAAATGGTTTTATTTAGCATTTATTTCTTTTTAATTTCAATATTGTAATTAAACTGTATTATGCTATGTTCACATTTCAGAAGTAATTTGTTGAATAATGTTTATGTATTATTCTGATGTTTTATGATTTAATTTTTTTTTAATTTATGCATTTCAGGTGTAGATTTTGTATAAAAACTAAGTTTAATTCTCCCAAACCCTATTTTTTTTGTATTGCCTTGAAAGAAAATCTAAACAGTGAGAAATTTTATTTTATCCAGCTATTATAAGAATTTATTATTGCTAGCTATTATCGAAAATTACTTCCTAGTGTTAGAGGAATATTGATGATGTTGAGCAGACAAGTCTCACATTGTTTTTCCATCTCTTTCCTATCAATATAAGGTTTGAGGACTTCCATGGCCTAGTTTGTAAGACTCCTTCTTGCCTTCCAAGCCGGTGGTTGCGGGTTTGAGGACTTCCATGGCCTAGTTTGTAAGACTCCTTCCTGCCTTTCAAGCCAGTGGTTGTGGGTTTGAGGACTTCCATGGCCTAGTTTGTAAGATTCCTTCCTGCCTTCCAAGCCGGTGGTTGCGGGTTTGAGGACTTCCATGGCCTAGTTTGTAAGACTCCTTCCTGCCTTCCAAGCCGGTGGTTGCGGG
This sequence comes from Odontocerum albicorne, assembly GCA_949825065.1. NCBI lineage: Eukaryota > Metazoa > Arthropoda > Insecta > Trichoptera > Odontoceridae > Odontocerum > Odontocerum albicorne. The sequence goes on along the minus strand of OX463847.1, from coordinate 9,895,528 downwards.
TTTGAGGACTTCCATGGCTTAATTTGTAAGACTCCTTCCAAGCCGGTGGTTGCGGGTTTGATTCCCGTAGATACCGAGATTGTCTTTTTTAAATAAAAAGGATTCCAGTTTGACTTTTATTGAAGGCTTCTTAGACACCTTTATTTTATTTATTTAACACTTCATTGTAAAAACAATCGGGCGAGCTTATTTTCAGGTGGTAATCTCTTCCAACCAACCAAACAAATATAAATAAAGGAAATTACCTTTCTGGTTGGTTGGAAGAGATTGACACATAAATTCGCCAGATTGTAATGTACACAATGAAAGTATAATAATGCAAGGTTTATTGGTAAAATTTCTTTAGAAATTTAAAAATGATTTTCTTAAATATCAAGATTACACCCAATCAAAATTTGAGAAAAGAAAATATGTCACATATTTGATATTATTATTTTTTTAATTTTGCTAACAAAAGATAACAAAATTTGTTCTGTAGAATCCAGTAGAAAGTTCAATGTGAATAGCCTACAATGTGAATTTTACATAAAATGAAAGTCCTAAATTATAAAATTATGACAGATGGAGTAAACTGAACTGAAATCGAGGGACGACTCTTAGATGTCTTTTAGTTCATCGTTGAAACCTGTTATTGAAAAAAAAAGATAAGAACAGAATAAGTACGGTAGAAATGTGTGACTTTTAAAGAATGATCGAGTAAGATATGATTGGATAAAAGAGAACTGTTTGTTAGACATGGATGTTATAAGTAGAATTAAGAAAAAACACTTGAAATGGTTTGACTACATTGAGAGAATAAGTTACCAAACAAATATACTAAGAGCGTGGAGTAGGAAATATGGAAGGGGAGATAGCTGGAGAAATTTTAACATGAGAATAGGTAAGGAGTATGAGAAACAGAAAAGCAAGTATGATGTGATGTATAGATTTGAAAGAGGCAAAAACAGTATGCCTATTTAGAAAGATATAGAAATCTGTACTCTCCGCTTGCATGACCTGGTGGCATGTATGTAGAATTGTTGAAGAGTTTAATCACGACAACACAGCTTCTATAGTTCTTTACAATTGGGTGTCATTTAATTTCTGGAGACCATTCGCGGAGTTTATTATGAATACAAGTATCGCAACAAAATGAAATATTACTTATGTGAAGATAAAATGTTGTATTGCCGATATGAAACATTGGTTATTTGAACTATTTCAAATGACTGCATGTGTGTATGTGTTAGCAGACGAGCTCGGAGTCGCAGTACAACCAGCAGTCCCAACAGGAGCAGTGGCCCTCCGGAACACCTGCCAGCTCCACAACGAGTTACACCTCGCCCCTGAAGGAGGACGATTCGCTAAATGTGGACATTGCCAACTCCAACAATGACAGCATGGATGAAGGTTCTTCAGGCCGCAAGAAGTGGATGAAGAAAGGTTACTCTCGATTGATTTCTTAATTAAATGAGTAAATAAGTTAGTGAAATGTTAACTCTGTGTTGCCAGTGGTCCAATTCTTATTGCTTTATTTATTTATCTTTACTTATTCAATTCAAAGGTTGCCGCCTAGCAGTTTGTTGACCATTGGTTGATATCGTTGCGAGTTTGCAAGCAAGCTCGCCATATGAGCTTGGTCAAGCTGGAATTCAACCTTAAGTAAAAATAGAAATAATAGATAGATCAAGAATTATCTTTTTTATTGTCTTAATACAATTTAATTCACTACTATTTAACCCTTCAGACCTGTATGCCTAAAACATTTTTTCAGTCCCAGGGACATTTAATTTTTTTTTTATGGAGATCGTTTTTAACGAAATCGTTAAAATATTGCTCATATAAATAGATAATAAAACAGGGCACTGTTTTCGTCCATCCTTGTGTGGGATTTTTGGTGCGCGTGCGGTGCATGTCATACGTCCCTGTGGGGAGTTTTGGTGTTGATGCGCGTGCGGTGCACGTCATGCTTGCCTGAAGGGTTAAGTGAAATGTGGAAAAAGAAGCATTAAATATATTGCAATTATTATTTGATATTGATGCTATACTTCGGAAATTCTAGGATGGGTCCTGCGACGTTTTAAACATCATTTTACTCCATCTCAAAGGGATGGAGTAAAATGTTTTTTACAAATCGAATAGTTTTTTTATAAATCGAAAAATTGTTTTTCTCTAAACTGACGTTTTAATTCCTAATTTTCATTATACTGACTTGAATGTATTGTGTGATTTGTATATATCTTTAAATAGGCCAAGATCCACTATGAATTAATACTAATTACGAACATTTAATTTGATGTATAAAAAAAATCTAATTATCGAATACCCCATCCCTAGCCAATGGAGACTAACGTAGTGACTTTTGACAAATGTCGCCAAATATTATATGATTTTAACAAACTGCTACATTTTTCCAATTTGTAAAAAATGTATTAATTTGTCATTATTGTTAGTTTTTTGTAATATATTTACCTAAATAACTTGCTATTTATTAGAATTGAGGTTTATATTAAAGTTTATAAAATAATTAAAATTACTGAACGTCGTTACATGGTTGTATTGGGGCAAATTTGTCAACTGTCACAGGACCCATCCTAGATTTTCTGGAGTATAGTAAAATAAAACTTACAATTAAAAAAATAAAATTGAAAACAAATTATATAAATGGGTTTAAATTGCACCAAGTTTTGATAAATAATAATAGTTTATACTAAGTATTAATAAATACTTTGAGAACAAATTGTTATTATTACTGTCATAGATAGGCAGCATATATGCTGTTATATTTATGTTCATGAAGAAAAATAATTAAAAGAATAAGCATAGGAAACAAAATAATTAAAAGAATAAGCATAGGAAACAAAATAATTAAAAGAATAAGCACAGGAAACAAAATAATTAAAAGAATAAGCATAGGAAACAAAATAATTAAAAAACTAAGCGTTGGAAACAAAATAATTAAAACACTAAGCGTAGGAAACAAAATAATTAAAAGAATAAGCATAGGAAACAAAATAATTAAAAGACTAAGCATAGGAAACAAAATAATTAAAAGAATAAGCTTAGGAAACAAAATAATTAAAAGAATAAGCATAGGAAACAAAACAATTAAAAGAATAAGCACAGGAAACAAAATAATTAAAAGAGTAAGCATAGGAAACAAAATAATTAAAAGACTAAGCGTAGGAAACAAAATAATTAAAACACTAAGCGTAGGAAACAAAATAATTAAAAGAATAAGCGTAGGAAACAAAATAATTAAAAGAATAAGCGTAGGAAACAAAATAATTAAAAGAATAAGCGTAGGAAACAAAATAATTAAAAGAATAAGCATAGGAAACAAAACAATTAAAAGAATAAGCACAGGAAACAAAATAATTAAAAGAATAAGCATAGGAAACAAAATACCACTAAAACAGGACTTCTGGGTTTGTTGGTTTACTTATGGTAAAGTTGATTAGGAACAAACCCAGAAGATGAAAACTGCAATGTTTTCGACATGTCGACATCATAAGCCAAACCACGCTGTAAAACGCTCAACCAACCGATATGAAGAACTGTGAAAGCAAAGTTTTTAAACTATAGTTCGGAAATTCTTGGATGAGTCCTGTGACAGCTCACAAATTTGCCCCAATACAACCTTGTAACGATGTTCAGTAATGTTAATTATTTTATCAACTTTAATATAAGCCTCAATTCTAATAAATAGCAAGTTATTTAGGTAAATTTATTGGGGCAAATTTGTAAGCTGTCACAGGACTCATCCTAGAATTTCCGAACTATAGTTCATTATCCACAGCATTCACTATACTATTGAACAATTTGTTACGAGTACAAGATTCCTCGGCTCTGTTAGCAAAACAACGTTTCCTTGGATTATTGGGGAATTTAGTTAGTTTTAACTGATGTCCTCCCAAATGTGTGATTTGATTAAAAAATATTGTTGACGGAGTTCTGAACAATCATGACTTTGAAATATTTTATTATTCAATCACACCTCCATTTTGTTGCAGAGTAGGGAACTTCAATAAACACAGTGTATCGGACGAATTCGTCACCCTTAATGTGTATAGATAACTTGATATGTAAATTTGATGTTTATTTGGTATTTTTGGCGATTTTGTATGTAAATATTTACGTTTGTTTGGGTCCGCGCTACATCGCGACCACAGCGGAAACGAGACTTATGGATGGTCGTCGTGAGACTATATCGCTGGCCGGCCGGCTTCTGCATTGCGCAAAACTCCCGAAAATTGTGGTATTTTGCGTGGTGGAAAATGGCGCTTGCGATGTGCGATTGACCGTTCATAATAAGGGTCCCTTTCAAAATAAATCTTATTCTCAGTTCACTCTACCTACTGTGTTTTACTTAAGACCTGCTAATACCTGCCTAAGAGGAATCTCTTCATCCCGCTACCTTCTTTCACCGATCTACGCCTCTGAACGTGAGCTGAATTCTCCAAGCATTGCGCAGCAGCCATCCACCTATGATACAGTTCTTTATACCGGTGCCGTACACACAGTATTGAAGTTGTCTACTCTGATTAGTCAAACATCTTGGATGTTTTGTTGCTCGCCCTTTGAAGGCTTTAACCCCATTTATATTTCTTGGCTTGATAGTATAAATTTCTTTAATATTTTCCATATTGTCATTTACTAGGGTTCAAAGTATCTATGCGTGAGAGGCGACGCCGGCAGAACAGGCAGTTGCGTAAGCTATTGACACCCAAAAACGCACTGGTCGTGCTTAACGAGTTGGCACCAGGCAGCCACCACGAGTGCACTGTGGTGCCTGACCAGGAGCAGTATAGCGCTGCGACCGGCAAGCAGTACGTAGCTGTGCTTAACGTGGGCGGCATCGAATACAAGGGAGTCGGTGAGTTTATGCATTGTCTGCTTGATCTTCTTAAGTAAAGTACTCTCATATTCCTAGGCAGCAGTAACAGGAGTTGGGACATATTGCAAGGTGTGTGCCGCAATTGGTAGATCGACAATTAGTAATATTCTAATACTAAATGAGGACAAATTAGCAACAACTATCTGTATTTTGACCACGTGAGGATAATAGCCTTGTAGTAGGGATGTTGCGGATGCAGATTTTTTAACACCCGCTGATGCGGATGCTGATTTTTGAAGGCTCACTAAAATTATATCTTGTTGCTAATTCTTGTATCAGTCTGCGAAAACCAAGTCCCTCCACAAAGTTAAATGCAAAATTTTGGAGTGCAATCATTTCTCCAATGAGTTTGTCAATTTTTTTCCAATTGGAATTGTTATTGTCCCACTTCTTTCCTTTAGAACTACTTCCTCTAACGAGAGCTGTTTCTTTGCTTCTTGTAGAGGAGTGACGATTTTATCTAAAAAATATACACATAAATTATAACTTGTGAAAACTTATGAAAAACAGATTTAAAAAAAGCGCATGGTATAACATGAAATTGTACTGCAATTGAAAAACACTATTATAAGAAGCTAATTTGGCTATTTTGTTTTTTGTATCATTAGTTAATTTTTGCCTACGGTTAAAGCTAGCCATACAAATGAAATGTAAACAATGCCACAAGAACAGCACCAGGTAAGGTTAATTCACATTTTTTATGATAAAACTTACCTGCGTCAGCTTTTATCTTCTGCAATTGTTTTGTTTTTTCGAGCTTTCAAAGAAACTTAACTCTTCTGGGTGCATCGATTTTAGATGATTTTTCAAAGACGAGGGGGTACGGCCCTTGCGAGAGTAGGTTTTATTGCATATTTTACAATGAGCCTTATCCTGGTCATGTGCATCTGGTTTAAAATAAGTCCAAATCTCACTTTGTATCAGTGGTGACATTGTAAATTCACTTGTCCAATAAACTATTAACTGCAGAAAACTCACTTAACTGTATACTCACAACAACACTCAAAAACTGAAATGTTCATACACTCACGTTCGTGATTGATTTACGAGAAACAAATGATAAACAATAACAAACACGTCGGATCTTGTCACCAAAATCTTCGCTCCTATTGGTCAATCAGCACATGCTCACGGCACAATTTCTTTCTTGTCGCGACCTGCGGTACATTGCATGCGGATGCGGATGCAGATGTCCAAATCCATGCGGAAGCTCCGCAATTGCGGATGCGAATATCTGCAACATCCCTGCCTTGTAGACTTATTTTAATGTAAAGCATCAATGAGAGATGAGAGAATTTAGCATCAAGTTGGGTCGAACAAATTAAAACTGTAGTAAATTTTTTACGACAGCAACATTTGAGTTAGTGAGTCATGGACTGTTATTGTAAATGCTGCAGTCCAACGACAACTGAAGAAGAGTAACGGAGTTGATACAGTTTATGGAGATCCAAATCCTCAGTGAGGCAATGGTTTAGAAGTATTGTCACCTGTTATTTATATGATTGCACATCGCCCACTCAATGTTTAATGGAAAGATACTAGAAGCCACAGTTTTTTTAATAAAACAAATTTAAGTACAGTATTGTAATTATTAGGTAAACAGATCTTTTTTAGAATATAGATATAATAAAATTAAAAAAAATGTTTTTGCAATAATATATTTTATTAAAAAACAGAGAAATAACAGTTGTTGAATTCTAAACAGTATATTTCTATAAAATAGGAAGGAATCAAAAAAAATTATATCAATCAATATTTTGATGTTTGTACACAATATATATATCAACATCTTCTGAAAAACTAAGAATTCAGAATACCTATACCCATTCAAAATATAATGCATGAAAATATCAAAGTATAATTAATACGAAAAAATTATCAAATACAATAAATTTAATTTAATTAACATTACAGGGAAAAATAAAATCTCTCATGGGGGGTAATGAAATTAAAGGGGAAATTACAAAAAAAATACTTGACATAAAATGGAATAAGTAAATCAGATAGGAACCAATCTTCCAAGACCTAAAATTGAGTAAATGTCGTAGAATGATCCTACTGAACTCAACATATACACTAAACATACCCACCAAATCAGGCATGGAGTTACCCAATTGTTGTATTCTCACGATTTATGAATTACGACATGCAACTGTCATAAGCAAATTGCTATTTGAATTGTAAAAGGTTCGGTGTGTTTAGTTTGTTCCTTGAGCAGGAGTGTGCAAACCAATTAGAGCCAATATGTCAGGCCTATATCAGTTAAATTGTAAATTACCTTTTCAGAAACATAGTATGTGAAATCACAACTCTAAACCTTAGTAAACTAATATATATTTTTTTCATTCACCTTTGTTCTGTTTAAAACATTTTGTATCACCTCATGAATCATTCATTGTTGTTGATTGACTGGAAAATGATGACAATTCACTGCGCAAATCTGAATGTTTCCTAAATCCTCACCTCCAGCTCTATAAAAATGAGAGTGATGGTAAGTGAGCGAGAGAAACACATGTTCTGTGATATTCTGATAATACGAGTATGTATTGTAGAATCAAGTATGTTACACTGTACTTGCTGTGTTCATTATTGAGTGAGGTGTGCTTTACAGGTAATTCCAAGCTGCAGGCCAAGAACAACGCTGCTGAGCCGATCATCAGAGACATGATCATCAAGCATATGGGGAAGCTGCCTGATGCCAATAATCCAGACGAGGAGAAGATGGACACAGCGGAAGGGATAGAAGGATCGGAAGAAACGGAAGGAATAGAAGGGGCGGAAGATGAAAAGTCAGAGGAGCAGTCATTCCCCATGATCCAGTTGGCATCGTACGCCTTGCATAAGCTGTTCAGCGACTGGCAGCAGGAGGGATTCAAGGTGCCGCAGCTGGCACCCAACAAGGCTGTGGGTGTGTCAGACAAGGAGTCTGTCTCTAGTGCGGTCACGACAGGTGGACCAAAGACACCCAAAAAAGCGCCCTCGCTACCTCCCAACCCGGCGCATCTGCACCCATGTATGTTGCTCAGTCAAATGCGTGGCGCTCTGCCCTACAATTTCCTCGCTTGTGAGGGGGTTAAGCCCAACTCGCAGATATTCACTATAAGTGTCATCGCTGATGGAACCACCTACATTGGAAAAGGTATAATAATATACTTTCTCAAAACTCCACATGCCGATAACTGTTTTAGGGATTGTTTTTCACTATTCACATCAATTTCCTGCATGCTGATGACAGATGGCTGTACACTGGTTAATAAATAGATGACAATGAAAGCAAATAATTTAAGAGTGTCGACTCCCTCCCAATGCTCTTCAATATACATATGACCAATAAGGATGTGTTCAAGGTATACATTAAGTATCTCAAGAACACACGGCTGATATCTCTCTGTACGATTATGATATCCTACTAAAAACACTTTGGACACCCAGTCCCCATATAGAAGACACAAACACTGGCCAATCAGTTGATATACAGAGAATTTGCTGTCTCATGCTCTAAGTTGGAAGGGAAACGGTAGTACTATTATTTATTTTTGGATACTTTTATTGTCCGGAAACTAATTTCATATTTTAAGTGAAATTCAAACACAATTGCACCAAATGCTTCCAGTATCTCAGCAATCTCTTGTGTCATAGGAAACTGGTTATACTCGATCATCAGTGGCAATCGGCCTTTCAGAGCGGAGACCATTTTCGAGTATTGTATCCCCATTTTAGAATTTTTTAATTCAGCAGGCTAGGAACGAAGTTAGCAATGAAAATTTTGTCCTAACAACATCTGTCCGAGTAATACAAAACTATTTCGGGAAACATATTAATGTACACAACAATATTATTCCTAATATATTTGAATAGCTGGGGCACAGGACGAATTTTAGACGAGAAATGAATTAAATTACCAAGTGTAATTGATTTGTATCATTTGATTACATAAACTATTCAAATAGAAAGTGATTTTGCATATTTTATAATTGTTTTTTCTTTCATTTTAGCTGCCAACAAAAAAGAAGCACGTAAGATGGCGGCCAAGAAAGCGTGCGAAGAGCTTTTCCAAATTGTGTACCCTGAGGATGACAAGAAAGTGGCTATAGAAGACATGTAAACACACGTAACAGTCACGTGGATCATACAGTAACTAATCTCTAAATGGCAGAGTTGCTCAAGCCTTATTGGAGTGACAATTAAGGCAAAGTCTCGTACATATTTTGAATTCAAGTTCAAGATATGTGGATTAATCTAAAAATTATAGTAAATCCTTTGATGATCTATTTCAAGAGACCAACTGATCAAAACTTCTTAAAAGGGCAGTGGTTAAACTTGATCTGATATTATATTTAAGTCAAAAGTTTCTTTTAATAAACTGTGTGGTAAAATTTTATATCTTCCATAAAAAAAATAATTAACGAATTGTGATTACATTTTTGGTTTAGCAGTTTTTATTGTAAAACACAGAAGCTATCAGACTTTTTAGTTTGTTACTTTTGATGCTTTATGTAAAAACAATTCATTGAAATACTGGTCAAATTGGTTATTTGTATAATTCTACTGACCAAATGAAATTATCGTCTTAAGTCTATTATTAAAATAGGGAAAAACTTTTTTTTTGTAGAACATCATAAATATAAACATTTTAACCTTATGAATGTCACTAATCTATAAAAGATGTTTATTTTTAAAATAATTTTAGATGAAAATATGCTTCACAAGTTGTAAAAAACTTAAAATGATTACATTTTACAGTACAAAAAATGCAATAAAAGTGTTTCCTTAAACACAGTATCGATAGATTTTATAACACTATGAGTGTTAGAAGTAAATAATATACTAGTTGAGAAACAAGCAACTTCAGATAGGAGAATAAAGTGTTTCTTTAAATATAACATTTGTATAAGTGCAATGAAATAAGGGAACATAAGAGTAGCTGCATGTAGGCTTGAGCAGTCTTCTCTGTCCTAGCATTAAGGTCTGCCACTGAATGACAGAAATATTACCTGATAAATTTGAAATTTAAAAATAAATTGTTAGGAAACAAAGAAAAATACAAGTTGTTTTTAGTGACCTTTTTATTTATTAGACAGAAACTGACGTGTTTGTTACATATTTGGACCAAGTCTTACCGGGTTAGATGTCTTGACACGATTTGAGCGTTATAATATAATATTTATATGTATACATTCAAAATTACATCTTTCTACTCACCTTTTGTCTTTTATTTGAATTTTTTTTTCTTCATTAATTGGTAAACCTCTTTGTCATCTTAAAAACTTAACAATGCTGGTTTGATCTGTTGGTTGAATAGTATTTGATTAACTTACATTGTATAAAGTACAATCAGGTGACCTTACAGTGAGATGATTTAAAAATACAGTCCTGGTAAACTAAAGTTTTAAAATTAAAATGTTAGCTTAGCCAGGTCAGGCCTCTATCCAGAACGCACTTCTGTATGGAAGTGAAACCTGGGCTGCCTACTCAACAACTTGATAACAGTGGAAACTCCATTCGAAAAATTTAACTGCACTTTATCTATACTGAGGAGAGCTGATGATGTAAACTGGTGGAGAGAAGTAGAGATGTTATTGCTTGGAAAGGGAGTCCAGTCACCTTGCATAAAAACGTCACGTGACTGTCATGGGGTTCTTTTTCTTTTCTCTCACTAAAACCTGTCCAATGAAGTTTGTTTTTGCCTGTGTTTTAAAACATTTCCGAAGTGGGACATGGCATTGTCATTGAAAATGTTTATAATGCGGTTAGTTACACCTTTGTCAGGGTAAAAATTTTCCACAGAGGTGTGCACTATGTGTGGAACACTTACGGGTAAACTGATCCTATTGTCCTTTGTTTCATCAAACGTGACGTAGGCTGAAGAAAGCGTCTCGTGTCATACAGGTTCCAACAAACAGCGTTTTTTTTCTCCATATGCTCAAGAACCGAAGTTTCCACTCTATATGAGTCGTCAAGATGCAAAACCCACTCTGGAAGATGGCGAGAGTCAAAATTAACTCTGCGCATAGTTTAATCAAAAATAAATTTTTGTTAAAGCTTACTATGGGACTGATATTGTTTCTAAAGGCATAAAACAGAAAGTATACACATTAACATTTGAAGTAGTTAATCTTCATTTACTCAAAACCGAAAGTCTTTCAGGGTGATTTTTGAATCTTGACAACTAATATATGATACAGGTGCAGCAAAAATATCTCCCGCTTTTGAAAAATAAATAAAATAAAGTATAGATGCTTTGCAAAATTTTATTGTATAATCTGTAAGGAAAATGTTTCATTTTTTGAATTCTCACTCTGAAATTCTGCATCACTCTTCTGTTAATTTCTGATGGTATTGCTCCAATTTAGTGTCTGATAGCAGCTTTCAGCCTGATAAAATCCACTGTGACTGACCCAGTCACTTTCATTAAGTTCCTTTACAACCATCATTTTGCATGGACAGAACTGAAGGTCTGCGTGAAAAATTCTCACACTCCGATCAGACATTCCCATAGTAGCTGCGTGCTTATATGCTGAACTTTGTGGAGATTGGGTAACAGCATGTCTCATTGCTTGGATGTTTTGTTGTGTTCGAACGCTGCGAGATCTAACAGACTGTTTATTTTTTAAAGCAGATTGTGTAGCTTTAAAATTTGCAACCTGTAACGTATGGTCTTTCTGTCGGAAACTGTAGCGTTTCAAACTAGCCTGAATTTTATTACGTTTACAGAATCGGCATTTAAAAATAAGTTTCACAATAACGTGCAATGCTCACTACTCCATGTTATGAAAACAACTAAAATGGTAAGGTATATACTACACAAGGATACAATTCTGCACCAATGTGAGATATTTTTGCCGCACCTGTATCCTAGTATTGTGTGGCTAGGATAAAATGAAATTCTCAATTAAACAGGTCATTTCATTGTAGCATAATAACGTCCCCTAAATTAAAGACTATGCTTGTAATAAGAATGGATGAAGAAAGACTCACTAAAAATGTGCTTTATTGAAAAATAGAAGACACCAAAAGGAACCAGGGACTTTCTAAGCTTAGATTTAAGGATACTTGTAAAAGAAACATCGTTCGATCTAAATATCCTGCATTGGGAGGAGCAAGCCAAAAACCGAAACCTGTGGAGAAGTATCCAAGATGGGCAGCTTGTTCACTACCAAACTTGACTAGTTGACCTGCATAAGAAGCGACTAAAAAGAAAGCAGTTCTATGGGGTCCTGGAAAATTCTGCCTTAGGATCCTAAAAAATGATAAAGCACTTTAAGGTGGTTTGGGCATGCTGAAAGAATGAATGTTTCATAAAAAAAACCTAGCAAGAACCAAAATGGCCCTGAAAGAATGGTTTGATCAAATGAATGGATATCAGGTCTGTAAATATGAAACTGGAATTTGCTCATAGATGGCTCTAGTTGTCAATGTAGGGACTGTCAAACCGCATCATTGGTGCCTTTTTCTTGTGTTTACATTTGTCAAAGACTTTTAACTCGCAACAATACAAGTTTAATATGACTACATATGTTTTCATAGCGTTGAACATGTCTGTTTTTGTGCCTGAAAACTACGATTTGCGAACAGCATTGATTTTCTGTTACCATTTGAAGAAAACTGCTGCAGAATCGCATCGAATGCTTGTCGAAGCTTACGGTGAGCATGCTTTTAGTAAATCACAGTGCTTTGAGTGGTTTAAAAAATTCAAAAGTGGTGATTTTGACATGAGAAACGAAGAACGTGGAAGACCATTGAGAAAGTTTGAAGACGCCGAATTGCAAGCATTGTTGGATGAGGATGACACTCAAACGCAACAACAACTTGCGGATCAATTAAATATCACACGAGAAGCCGTCTCCATACGTTTGAAAGCCATGGGAAAGATCCAGAAGGTGGGAAAATGGGTTCCACATGACCTGAATGAAAGACAGCAAAAAAACCACTTGTGAAATGCTGCTCCCCATGTACAAAAGAAAATCATTTCTCCATCGAATTGACTGGCGATGAAAAATGAATATATTTCGACAAGCCTAAGTGTAAAAGTTCATGGGTAACTCCAAGCAAATCGGCGACATTGACTGCAAGGCCAAATCACTATGGACGGACGACAATGATCTGTTTGGTGGGATCAGAAGGGTGTTATCTATTATGAGCTGCTAAAACCTGGCGAAACTGTTAATACTGAACGCTACCGACAACAAATGATGGATTTGAACCAAGCATTGCGTGAAAAACGACCAGAATATCAAAAGAGGCAACACAAGGTGATTTTGCTTCATGATAATGCACCATCGCACACAGCAAAACCGGTCAAGGAAATGATTGAGGTGTTTAGTTGGCAAATACTTTCGCATGCTTACTCACCAGACTTGGCTCCATCCGATTACTACTTATTTGCATCGATGGGACACGCAATTGCTGAGCAGCGTCACTTCTTATGAAAATGTACAAAAATGGCTCGATGATTGGTTTGCCTCAAAAGAGCAACAGTTTTTTTGGCGTGGCATCCACAAATTGCCAGAGAGATGGGAAAAATATGTAGCTAGCGATGGGCAATACTTTGAATAAAATATTTTTTACCATTTTCATACAATAAATGTGTATTTTCTATAAAAAAATCCGGTTTCATATTTACAGACCTGATACAACATATCATCATTCTGTCTCCCTGTCAGAATAGGCAGTATAGTAATCCAAAATAATGGATTTTTTTTCCTATTACTTCATATCATCATCATCATTGTCAACCAGGATCGATCCACTGCTGGATGAAGGTCTCCCCAAGTTGAATCCAAATAGTTTCGGTTTTTTGCTCGCTGCTGCCATACTTCCTGATCTCATCTATCCAGTATACCTTCGGTCTTCTGGGCCTCTTTATGCCTCATGGGCACCATTGAATTATTTCGGATGTCCATCAGGAGCCTGACTTTCTGGCTACATGTCCTGCCCATTGTCGCTTCATTCTTTTGCACATCTTTATAACGTCTTCTACCTTTGTTATATTGCGAATCCAGGTGTTTCGTTTACGGTATCTTTTAGTATATCCCAACATGCATCTCTCCATGCTCCTTTGTACGATCTGGAGCTTTTGTGTGTTCTTTACTGTGAGCGTCCATGTCTCGCAGTCATACGTAAGTACTGGGAGAATACATTGGTTGTAGACATTTCGCTTCAAATATATTGGGAGATTATTTTTGAAGATGTTGTTCAAACGTCCAAATGAGCTCCACGCTAGTTTTGTCCTTCGTGCTATTCCCTCCGATATGCCACCTACAAAGGAAATAAGTTAGCCCAAATACACATATTCCTGGATCCAATAACCAGGCCTTTATTATCCCATTCCAGTTTACTAAAGACATATTCAAGTGTAGCTGTGAATAGTTTTGGAGAAATAATATCTCCTTGACAAACTCCCTTACCAATTTGGTTTCCGAGGATTTGTGGAGATGTATTTTTGCTGTTGTCTTTATATACATACGTATACGTAAAGATGTATTGCGATTAATTAATAAAATATACCAATATGCAAATAAAAATGTCTTTTTCCAGTTTCGTTATAATGAATTTCAGTATAACGAAACGATTTAATAGATCCCTAGAAGTTCATTATAACGAGATTTGACTATTATTTTTTCTGTCCTGGAAGTAAATCTGTGCCTTTTAACTGTTCCCAACATATCATTTGTCAAACAGAGATTGAATATTTGCACAGATTGATGCAAACACCATTAATGAGTTATATTCTTTTATTTTTTGTCTATAGTTATGTGCGGTCCACATATTTTCTGTAAGCAATTCTCGTAATAATTTAGACGATTCATATAATTGGTTTAGTGAAAACTTTCCATTGTGTCAGCATTTAGTAAAATTATTCGTTGAGTTAATTTTTTTTTTTCAATATCTTGTTACAATATTTGTATGTCATTTATCCTATATCATGTTCTTACACTGTTAATAGTAATTGTTGATTAAATAATGTTAGGAACTGAATTTGATTCCACTTGCGTTGTCAAGTTCTCATATTGTGAGCTTCTCTTTCCACAGTGGTTTCTGTTTCCCTTTGTTTATGTCGAGTTTCAATCTGTTTTACAAGTCTCGTCTGTTATCTAATGTTTCATCAGCATTTCTAAGACTTTTCACTTGGTTCAATTTCAATTAGAATTTTCATAACCAATTATGATGTGCAAATTAGTTGGGGGAGTGCTATGGGAGTGCAAATTAGTTCGGTCCGTTTCCAAAAGATGGCTCTGGCTGTTATGAATGGTTCATAGTGACAGCCGATTTTGGCAGTTTCAGAGAGGTTAGACATCTGCCAATAATATTCAGTTTATATCGCTTTGAGTTTCATGCAAAAACCTTGTTTTGTAGTGTTGAAAATGTCGAATTTTGTGTTAACCAAGCAGCATTTGCGGGAGGTTTTAATTTTCTGCTTTAATTGGAAGAAAAGTGCAGCTGAAGCCCATTGAATGCTTGTCGAAGTTTATGGTGACGCTGCTCCAACTGATAAATCATGTAGGGAATGGTTTCGACGTTTCAAGGATGGAGATTTCAGCGTCGAAGACAAGCCTCGCTCTGGACAGCCAAAAAAGAATTAGAGGAATTACTGGAAGAAGATCAGAGTCAAACGCAAGAGGAGCTTGCAGAATCATTGGGAGTGACTCAACAAGCCGTTTCCGTACGATTGAGAGCCATGAGAATGATTCAAAAACAAGGAAATTGGGTGCCTTATGAACTGAAACCGAGAGACGTTGAAAGGCGATTTTTCACTTGCGAGCAGCTGATTCAAAGGCAACAAAGAAAAGGTTTTTTGCATTGGATTGTAACTGGAGATGAGAAGTTGATATTCTACGACAACCCCAAGAAGAAAAAATACTACACTAAGCCCGGTCAATGGTTGCCATCGACCTCAACATCAACACCAAAACCGAACATACATGGTTCGAAGATCATGCTCTGTATCTGGTGGGTGGGACCAAAGGGGAGTTGTTTACTATGAGGTGCTGAAACCTGGCGATTCCATTACGGGCGATCGGTATCGGCTACAATTAATTTGATATTATGCCTGGCCATAATTCTACACGAGTGCAAAAAATGGATTCCTGCAGTGGCAAACTTGCCTTCAAAATGTGGTGCTTTAGGATAATCTTAAAAATATCATGGATAGACCACATTAAAAATTAAACTATTCTGAGTATGTTTTTTTAAATATTTTTACATACATGTTACAAATATAAAAAAATTATTTCTTATTTTGACTCTTGCATTCTATAACCAAGATACTTCCATTTCTTGATAAACCTTCATATGATTGGGACATAAATTCAAGGACTGTGATCTTAGTAATGTCACTATAGTTCGGAAATTCTAGGATGAGTCCTGTGACAGCTCACAAATTTGCCCCAATTGGAGAACCTTCATGTGATTGGGACATAAATTCAAGGACTGTTGATCTTAGTAATGTCACTATAGTTCGGAAATTTTAGGACGAATCCTGTGACAGCTCACAAATTTGCCCCAATTCAACCTAATGTAATGTATTTACCTAAATAACTTGCTATTTATTAGAATTAAGGCTTATATTAAAGTTGATAAAATAATTAAAATTACTGAACATCGTTACAAGGTTGTATTGGGGCAAATTTGTGAGCTGTCACAGGACTCATCCTAGATTTTCCGAACTATAGGAGATTTTATAGAATTTTCTTTACTCTATGAACAGTGAGTGTTGTCACATTTAAATTTTATTATAAGTTATTTATTTAGACACTTTATTGAGTATAAAAATGGTGAGTTTATTTGTTATACAGCAAATCTTCCAGCCAACCAGACAAGAGTCAGGGAAACAACGACTTCCGAGCCACTGCGTGTCAAAAGTAACAGCTTCTTGGTATTCAGAATTCGCAGAAAATTTAATTAATTGTCATCAGTAATTTTTATTATTTTGTTTCATTTTGTACCTTTTTTTTTAACCTGGCAAGTTAATTGTTGCCATGTGGCAATCTCTTCCAACCAACCAGAAAGATGTTTTAAAAAGCCCTTAGTGAAAACCAGACTGGAATCCCAATTTTTTTTTAAATCTGGGTACCAGCGGGGATTGAACCCGTAACATCTGGATCGGCGGATCTTCACGATTGATAGGGATTTTAAAATAAAAGGCAAGTAGAAAGATGTATTATTTATGTTTATTTTGTTCACATTGTAGTGAGATATTATAAATATCCAGTATAATTTTACTGAAATACAACATTGATGGTTACCAATATTACATCTATAAAATAGAAAAGTACTACACACAACATACAATCTTATTTACCAAATAATCAAATCAGGTGATTTTATAGACCTATGATAATTAGTGTACTGTATTCCATTACTCTTTCGTTGTATACAGTACCACCTGGCTGGATTCACACGTGGCAATATCTTGCGACCAATCAGAAAGACATTCAAGATGTGTTTAAGTGAAAACAAGACTTGAATCCTTTTTTTTTAAATCTGGGTTCCAACGGGAATCAAACCCGCAACCCTCTAATTAGAGAATTGGAATACAAGGGTCTTACCAACTAAGCCATGGAGGTCGTGATAGTTAGTACTAAGACAAAAAAACTGCTTTATACTAAAATTGTGAAATTTACTTTAAGACCTAATGTAAAATATGTATAGTCTTTTGAGAAATCTCATATATATGATTTGATGTGACGAATTTTGCCAAATCCACTTTAATACATATATCCACACTTTTTCTTTTTCGTTCTAACGAACGTAAGTGAAAATAACCAATTTTTATAAAATCGAATACAATCGTATTATTAAATAATTTCATTTCATACCTAAGTAAGATGTCATATTTTTAAAAGTAATGAAATCTACTGAGTCAAGTGAATAAAATTTCGAAAGGAAATGTAAGAGTAACAGAAGAAGCTATATTGAGTAGATGTACGGATGTGGACGAGGTGATGGGAGTATGTTATGATAGGAAAGTTTAGTACTCAGCCTATCCTAACGGCATGATGGTATGTACGTATCAAGTTTACTTAACTTTTTTCAAACCTGGCCAAATCTATAAGGCGTAAATCTAATTTGTACGATTATGAAAAAAAAAAGAAATTCGTGAGTAAATAACTTACTTTAAAATCATAAAAACAATAATAAATACATGATTTTCACAGTACTATATTTTTAATAAAATATTGTTTCACCGCAAAAGTGCTTTGTTTATGAATTCGTAAAAGACAACTTATAGTACCACTGAATAAATAAATTCAGATGAACAGTCTCAAAGTAAGATAAAAACCACAATGTCAAGAATAAATCAAAATTCTATCATCCACCATATCATCGATACTAGCAATGCTGCCTTTAATGTTAGGAAAGATATCTTAACAACTTAATAATGAATGACACTGGATGAAGGATGCCTGTAGGAGGCTAGTTCTGTAAATACTGGCACAGTTTTTAAGCCACTGCTTTTAGTCAACATATCTAAAGAAAAATAAGTGAATAAAAATGATTCCCTATAGAAGTTGGATCAACATTGTCTACAAAACATTAAAATTTTCTTTGAATTAAAAACTAATTGATTATCTCTGTTTGATATCTTATGAATTTGACCAAGTTTTGTTTCCATCGACTCATATTTACGAGTAATAAAACTGAATATATTACGATATCCTGAATATATACTTTGCAATATTCAAGATTTAGTTTCTTCACGATTCATAAGATTATCTAGAGTAATGTCCGCACTAATGTTACGCATGCTTACATGTCCTCTACAGTCACTTTTCTAGTTTTCATCAGGATAAACAATATGGAAAACCTCTTCACAGGCTTTTTTGGCTGCCAGCTTGCGCGCTTCCTTCTTGTTCGGTGCTAGAATCAATGAGAAACCCAGTGTAAAAATAAAATCGATCGTACTAACTAAATTATGTAGTTGAAAGAAATCTGTTTTACCTAATAAAAATAATTTTCATTATTATCAACATTATCACCATCATTCCATCAAGAACATAAGAATATCAAAAAATTAATCCATCCAGATTGGTATACAGCCCGACACACTCCACATCCTCCCACATAAATCCGATAATGTGAATTTTCCTATCATAACATTGGTGTATGGTATAGAGTGGGCATCCGAATAGTAGAGCCTCTTGTTTGCAATAAGACAACCAGCTACCAGGCAGCATCCTCAATACATGACCTTACCACTCCCAGCGTCTCACACTTATTGTGAAAGTTATAGACTGATGCTGCGTTCCAAGACGAACCGTTCCCATCGACAAGTAATCATACCACCTGATACTTATTATTCTCTAAAGCAACGATAAGCGAACCCCAATCAAGTGGTACACGAACAAGCGAGCGAAAAATACTGAATTTCCATTTAAAACTTCCACATAATTTACAGCATGTTAAGGTCAGCTTGCATCAATTGTATTTATCAAGAATACCTAGGATTACGCACTTAAAAAAATAAAATGCATTACATTTGGTAAGTGCCTATATAATTTAGATTTCATTCTCAAATTATGCAAATAATACGTATTGAACCTATAGGAGCTATTTGCTAAATGTATTTATTAATTTTTGTTGTGTATATAAACTTTCTAAACTTCAATTCTAGGGTATATTAATTACACAATGAGTAAAAAGGGTAGGTATAGGTACGTATATTATGAACATTTGCTTATAAATAGGGGGTGAAGAAGGGGGCTAAGAGGGTTACTGGTGACACGCCACTCTTTGAAGCTTTTATAAGGTAGCACCATTCAAAACTGCACAGCACAGCTTCGTTTTCCAACTGAATTGACGTTGGAGTGGCAAGGAAATTCTCGACTACGAGGCCCAGCAACGACGACAATGAAAAAAAGTTTGCAACCCTTGCTCGAAGAGAATTTTATTCTCAAAATTGAGAAGTTTCCTTTTTTGGGCTTTGGTAACATGCCAACATTCAGGATGATGAAAATAAGCAGGATGCAGACACCAAACAGCCAACATTTCTTGATTAAACACTAAAGAATTCTGTATGTCCTTTGTATTGTTATTGGTATCACCTATTCTAATGCACAGCTCATTCCTAAAACACCCGTTTCCAGCAAACATGGCACCCGAATTCTAAATGAAGATGGGTTGAATCTAGATGGGTTAATTCTTACAGAGCCCCTCTATTTGTTTCCTCTAGCCTTTCACATATCTTTAAACTGTTCATCTGATACAACCAGGTGGAATTGTTTGGCCAGTCTTTGTGGTCGTTGCTTAAAAGCATGTCCTAACCAGCTCAACCAAGCTTGCATATTATGTTGAAAGTTAGGACTTCATTTCTCAGCCTGTGGGTCACAATCTCCAGAGGGGTGATGGTGTAATATCGAGGACTCATGAAAATAAAAATAACTTATGTGTAGAAATAATGGGTATGGGGAAAACAATGGGTACGGAGATCAATTCAGAGTTCCTCAATAAATTGATGTTTACAAAACGATCGAAACAATGCAATTCATATATACCTTTTCCCTCATAAGTGGTTCCATCAACAGCAATGCTCATGGTGAACATCTGCGCATTGGGTCCAACTGACTCAGAGGAGACGCAGGTGTAGGGCAGAGCCCCGCGCATCTGGCTGAGTAGCATGCATGGATGGAAGTGCGCCGCATTAGCAGGCAGTTGAGGCTCCTTTTTGGGAGGTTTGGGGGCCACGGGTACATTGGGAGCGGATTCTTTATCTGCTACAACTGCACCCTTGTTGGGTGCCAGCTGCGGCACCTTGTAGCCCTCTTGCTGCCAGTTACTAAACAGCTTGTGCAGGGCATATGATGCTAGCTGGATCATGGGGAAGGACTGTTCCTCTGGCTTATCCTCTGTTTTTTCATCTGACTTATTTTCTTCTGCTCCTTCGGTTGTGTCCATCTTCTCTTCTTCTTGACCCCCCTCAGACTGCTTCGACACCTGCTTGATGACCATGTCTCTGATGACAAGTTCTGCGGCATTGTTCTTGGCCAACAACTTGGAGTTCCCTATAAAATAGAATCTTTAGTGATCTTCACACAGAACAAAATTAGTATATTTAGTTTTATATATTATCAGAATATCACAGAACATGTGTTTCTCGCTCACCATTACTCTAACAGCAGAGCTAGAGATGAATCGTGGGGAAACATTCAGATTTGCGCAGTGAATTGTCATCATATTTTCTCTACTAATAAGAAAGTTTTGGAGTATGTACTCCTATTTGTCCAAGATTTGTTAGGATTTACCACCCCACGGAAATTCTTTATACTAAAAGATTTATCAAATAATTTTCCCTGTTCTCAATAAGGAGAACTAGGATAATACTCCAATATGTTATTCAAAATTGAAGTTCTTCACTTCAATATTGGTCAGTGATCATACATACTGTTCTAGAAAAAATGGTTAAAAAATTCCTGCCACTCTATGGGGTGCTCTCATCCAAGTTTTGAGTTGATTTGGTGTTACATCAAGAAGGCCCATCACAAAATTGTGTGATGAGGCTGCGACAAACGGATATATTCCATTTGTGTGTATGTTGTTATTTATTGAGAATTCTTCCATGTGTGGGATACAGCCTGGGCATTCTGAGCCTTGGCCTGCCGTGCTTTTGTATGTAGTAGTATGTGTGTACTTCTTCTGATTATTGTGATGGTAATATTTGTACAGTAGAGTGACAACTATCCATGATAATTGGGGGGACACTCGACTCTGGATACTGGCTGCTTTTCTATTAAGGATCGTTTAAAAACTTATGTGGTCGGTTGGAAGAGATTGCCATTTGGCAATATACACCCAAAATATTTTTTTTAACTATTTTAAATTTTTTTAAAAAGGGGTAAAAAATTGATTTTTTTTTCACACAGCCGCCATTTTACGTTTTTTTTTTCTTTGGTACCAACTATAACAACATTATTTCTTATCAATAAGCTGTGTATGATTTTTGTTTCAGATTTACGAAAGGGTTTCAATCATGTCGACCAGATCACCCCTTTTTTTTTTACAAGATTAAACAGCTGATAACATCTTGAATTTAAATTTTTCCAAAATATTTTTTGTACATTCTCAAATTATCAATAAACAAACTGTAAAAAAATGTAAAGGAAAAATGTTTTTTGTTCTTTTTTTATTTATTCTGAAAAAACGCCCGAAATTCACGCCTCCAGAGTAGAATACCCCCTTAAGTGTCATTGAAAATGTATGTTTGAGAGCTAAGGTTCCACTGTATATGATTGGTTGTAACAAAATGTCATTTGGCAATTGACATACATTACAATGAAGTTCAACTTACCGACACCGCGATATTCATTGCCATTCACATTGAATTTGGCAATGTATTCCATCCAGGTTCCATTTTGATGCGGCTCCACGGAATTCTCGTATGTGTCAGGCAAAATCAGCTGATTCAGGATTTCCAACGCATTCTTGGGGGTCAGCAGTTTGCGGAGTCGCATATTCTGACGGCGGCGCTTCTCACGCATTGATACCTTCAATCCTAATATGAAAACAATATAAAATGTGTATAAATTGGATCGGATTAAAAATGACATACTGGATGGCCAAATTAACTTCACAACTTATATCAGTCGCCATTTTGGTTTGATTCAATTTTGTGTGCATACACATAAATCATTATGTCATTATTACCAAATGCAGTCGAACAGTGTACATACACACATATCATTATATCATTTTTACCAAACACAGTCGAACAGAACTTTAAGTATCTTGGGTTATTCATCCATAGCGATGGAGGATGTGCAGCAGATGTAACACATAGAATTAGTGTGGGATGGATGAAGTTTAGATCAATGATGGGAGTTCTATGTGATCCGAAAATGCCAGTCAAGTTAAAAGGAAAAGTATACCAAACGATTGTCAGACCCGCACTCCTCTATGGTTCCGAATGCTGGACGATGTATGACTCTTACTCTAGGCAACTAGAAACTGCTGAAATGCGCATGCTAAGATGGTCAGCTGGTGTGTCCCTAAGAGACAAAATAAAAAGCTCACGCATTCGTGGAAGCCTAGTTGTTACAGACATCCATAAGATGGAGAGGCGATTGAGATGGTATGGGCACGTTGGACGCAGAGCACCCGATCACATTGTGAACCAGGCAATCTCCATGGATCTTCCTCGAATAACAACCAGAGGAAGATCAAAGAATTCATGGGTGGTGCAAAAAGATAACCTGATGCAGAGGCACGGCCTGGGGGACGTAGTCCGGGACAGAAGAGCATACAACCTGAGGACGAGGAGAGCTGACCCCAACAGTCTTCGCAGATAGTGAGTTGGGATGGAGCCAGGGAGAAGAAGAGTCGAACAGTGTACATACACACATATCATTATGTCTTTTATCAAACTTTTCAAATGAAAAAACAAAACAAAAAAAGATGATTTGTGTTCCATATTAAAGCCAGAAATGCTGTTGTACAAATCAATACGATAAATAAAATTTAAAAAAAAAACTATTACTAAATGTAAAAAAGTTTTGTATTTATTATTGGAATTATTTTAAATCAATGTAAAGTAAATTTTTAGCCCTCTGTATTAAAAGCACTTTTACACACATTACATAACGTAGGCAAACTGGACAGATTTCAGTATATTTTTCCATACTTACATCCATGCACCTTGTCATACATACTCTTATGAGTATTTTTCCCAATTCTTAAACCTATCCATTTGTCTAACTATCTCCTTCCACTCTTTTTATGATTTTTCTTGTCTCAACTCAATCGGAGTGTATTCAAAATATCTCAAAATTCTTTTTCACATATATCTACAATAATTATGTGTAATCTGTTCACTGCTTTTTAAATTATACATTTTAAAATAAGATATACGGGAAAGGCAAAAATGGAATACTTAACAACAGTGGTGTGTATAATTTTCATATAAGAAAAACAGGAAGATCATTTGAAAAGAGATTTCGTGAACACAAATCCTCTTATTTCTTCTGAAATGGCTAAACATTGTCACCGTGAAAATCATACATTTTCTATTGATGTTGCCAAATTCTTGCATATCAGTAGTAATGGAAATAAATAAGACAGATTCGAGGCCCTAGAAATATCCAAGTCAGTGCATCAGTATGGACATCTGGCAAACACATATATTCCCAAGATCTCGCCGCGGCTCGTTGAAGTTGTCTTCTGCCTTTCTACAACCACAATCCGCAACCATAATTTTTACCGTTAGAAGTGTGTATGTCGGTACCAGTTTGAACAGAATTCAGTCTTGTTTATGCTTCCCTGATAATGAGGTGAAAACCTTGAAACCGGTAGGGTTATACCGTTACATAAAGTGGAATAAACAGTGTTTGATAAAACAAATTATAATGGCTTTAAACTTCCACAATGTTAATGTCTTAACTATACATAATATATAAAATATAAGATATTCTTCGCAAGGAACACATTTATCTAGTATTTATTTTGTTAATATCACCGTCCTCTAACATCCATACATCAAGGGGAGCACTAGTACATCACTATGTACTACCATTTTCGAGTAGGTTACCATTGAATTATAAGAAAACAATATAAATTAAGTATTTTGAATATTTATATACATATCTTCTTCTAAGCTGAGATGACATGAGAGTCTGATGTGAAAATCTGAATGTTGGCGATCTGTCTTCATTATGTATTACATTTCATTAGGCACATTATCAAATGAGACAAATAGAGTCGGAGACAGCACCTCCATTGATCACGACCATCAGCGATAATGATATCACAGAGAAGATTTGCTAATGAACAAACCAACAAATTGACCTATTTTAAAAGTCTTGGTGGAATATCTGTAAATCTGAACAGGTTAAATCTCCAAGCAACCCAAATTTTTGGATCTTAATGTATCATAGTTATATAAAGAATGATGATATATGGCTATCTCATGCCATGGTTTTACTAAAGAATGCAATAAAACCTTTCTTCATCCACTTTTTGGAGCCACCTTTTTTGCCATTGTTAACTTCCACGTTTTGCAGATCCTCCTCCTTCATAAGCTCTGAATTGTAGTTTTGGCCGGAATCAGCTGAGGACTCGGGGGCCCACTGGTTCTGGGCTTGCGTCTGATTGTTGTAATCTCCACCTGAGTTCGTCTGTTGATATACAATGCATTAATGTAAAACAATTCAAATAAAAAATAGTGTATATCATGGATCAGTTTTTTTTCCAGGTATTTTAACTCTTTTCCATGATCTAAGCTTTATTAAAAAACTGTTATACTGGGATTATCAATGGCAGAGCTTTAAATGTATGCTCTAATGATACCTTGAATATACTATATCAAGGGATTTATCATACTAGGAAATATATTTACACATTGGAAAATTTGCTATAACATTTGGCAGTTTAATTCAATCAGTTCGATCCCACCATCATCTACGCTATTATGAGAGACAAAATAAGTTCCCATCCAGTGTGATTTACACTAGAAGATCAAAATCATTATTTTTTTATGAGCGCGATATTACGTAGAATGTAGAAGAAACTGCATCAACAGAGTCCTTCTCCAGTGGCGACACACTTGAGTGTGAAAAGAAAAGTAGTGATCACACTGGCTTAAGGGGGTATTCTCATTTGGATTTTTTTATTTTAATTTTATTTTTTTATAATCCTTTCTGAATCATTTCCAGTAAGAAATTTTCAAAAATCTTTAAAATTCGAAAAGTTATGAAGGTTTATAGTCGAGCGCGCCAGTCGAAAAATGATCTGGGCTTCTCAGATTTCGGGTCGTCTATTGTTATGGCAGCAGCCTTCTTTTCCAAGAATTTTCCTCCAATAGGATTTCTTGGAATGATGAATTGATATTTAGTTTGTTGGGATTTTTGAACACGTTTATATGGCCCTGGAATCGCTGATTAACAGTAAGTTGAAAATATATGCTTTAATTCGTGTAAAAATCGCACTTAAAACTTTAAACGCGTTTCCTGAAAAATCACTTTTTTTAAATATTCCCCATGATAACTCGAAAACTAATTTACCGATTTTAATGAATAAGTACTTATTCTCTTTCTTATACCTTTCTATAGCCGGTACCAGAACTATTTCAATCGCTTCATTTTTTCGATTTTTTTCACTCCTCAATAGACAAAAAAAAATTTTAAAAATCGATTTTCAATTACAAATAAGCCGCCATTTTTTTTTCTAATTATTTTTTAATTTTTAGACGAGTACAACAGCCACAATCATGGGGATAATGGACCCCCTCCATGTACGGGCGGCCTTACTTCCGACTTAATAAAAAAAAAATATTTTTTTTATTTTAAAATTTTCTTAAAAGATAAATAAATATGTATAAAAAAACAACAATTTAAAAAATTTATTCGTTCACTGAAAAAAATCTTAAAAAACGTTGATTTTTCAGCCCATGAAATGAGAATACCCCCTTAAGGTTCGATATCACGGGAGAAGAAAAATGACTCACAGCATAGTAAATATACCAATGAAGTGGTTCATACCAAAAAAGTGGAGTTCAAACAGCCTAGCGAGTTGCCAGTACTTTCAAACAAAATTTCGAATGCAGCAAAACTATCCTTACACGCCACTAGATCGGAGTAGCCAATCGGTCCGAAAAAGAACTAATGTAAGGCTGAGTGGAGTTCACTTTGGAAATTATTGATTTGATTATCGTCGCAGTCAATATATCACTAAATGTATTATGGCACAATTATAAAGCTACATCTGAAAAACAAAATTCAGGTGGACCAAGCATGTGTCCTTAGCGTACGCCACTATATCAGTGAAAACTGAGCAACATATAGATACCATGAGAAGAGGATAAATGCTTTCCACATATTATTTACGTCAAATATTTGATGTAACCCTTAAATCCTTAAATGCAGCAGTATGTCACCATCAGCTGTAGCGTTACTGAAAGAAAAGAGACTGCACTGGTTTGGACATCTACACTGAATTAGTTACCAACACATAGTATAAGGATGTTTGTAAAAAATACATGAAGACGGACCTTAGTTTAAAAGTTCTGAAATTAAATAAATGTGAAAGATTAAATTTGACTTATTTTAAAGTGTGAAAAATAATCCATATATGTAAAATAAAATGTACGATTTTATTTGTTTTTAGAAACTTTTTAAGGAGACTTGTGGCACGGCATTTTCTTCAGTAAAACTCATCTATTTTTAAATTTTGTTTTGTTCAATCCAATTATTAACCTGTACACCGCGTTAAAAATCAAATTCCACTAACCCTGTGCGCGGCACAATTTCGGCATTTTTTTATTTCTAAGTTTAAACGCGTATTTTGTTAAGAACCACTGATATTTGATTACACCACCAAGTAAACATGACATTCAAGTAATTTTCTGATAATAAATAATAGTCATTACTCTTAAAGAGACTCATCAAATAAAGGAGATAAACTAAACATTACGTAAAATACACAAAGGAATGCTACAGATCAGATCACAGGCGTTTGTGCTTCCCGCGAGGAACACGTTAAAGCACTATCTATGATTGTAATGAATTATCACAATAATTTGAATTATCCAATAAGATTTTGTTAAAAAAAATATAAACCTCAATGAAACCTTGAAATTGACGAACCAGAAATAATAAACTGGGAAGTTACCTGGTTGGAGGATCCAGAGTTATATCTGGAAGGTTGGTACTGTCTTCGGTCTGCAAATAAAATAAAAAAATAACATTTATTATAAATTTAGTCAAACAACTGCACCAGCCAACACCAACTGAGAAATAACAAACATTAAATTCTGAGTACAAAGAAAATCAGCACACAAAAGACTTTGGAACAACCTCATCTTTATCAATATTCAAGAAAAAATTAAAGAAGCATTAATTATCTCGAATTATTGGTCTTCTTTAACTCTAATACAATTCCTATATTTAGTGGGATATGTAAGATGTCAGACTTTGAACTCTTATAACCTAATCAAACAATGAGGGTGTTTATTGTCAACAGCTTTCACGTTTAAACTCAGCATTGATTAAAACATATCCACGATTAGTGAACACCAAAAACATTTTGCTCCACCATGATAATACTAAAAGGCACACAGCATTGTCAACACTACAAAAAATTGAAAACTTTAATTGGAAGTTCCCGCTTCAACACTCTACAGATATTGCCTCAGTGACTATAATTTGTTTCGAGCTCTTCAGATGTTTTTATCAGGAAAAAATTATAAACAGTAAAGGTGAAATCGAAAAAGAAGTTTCCAGATTTTTTACATCAAAACCAGTCTTTTTATATAAATGGAATTAACACATTACCTGGTTAGCAAAAAAATCTTGGTAACGTAAGACATATATCATTGATTAAAATAGTAAACTGTGTTTCATTGGCTTGTTTTAATTAGTTGTTTTATTAGCTTTTCTCAAAAATACTCACAAATTTATGGACTTAACACATCGATCAATAAGCCCTGGGATTAACTACTAAAACAACATTTGTTTGCCAAAATTCTTCTTTATTCATCAACATAGTCTCCTTCAAGAGCGATACATTTATTCCAACGCTTTCCTAACTTTTCTATGCCAGCTGTGTAGAACGATTTACCTTTGGTTTCAAATAGGCGTTAGTTTCGGCAATCACTTCTTCATTGGAGCCAAATCTCTTTCCCTGGAGCATCTTTTTGAGGTCTGCAAACAGCCAATAGTCACTGGGGGCCAAATCTGAAGAATACGGTGAGTGCGGAAGCAATTCGAGGTTCAACTCATGCAATTTGGCCATCGTTACCATCGACTTGTGACACAGTGCATTGTCCTGATGAAAGAGAACTATTTTCTTCTTCATATGGGGTCATTTTTTGCAATTTCTGCCTTCAAACGCTCCAATAACACTATGTAATATTCGCTATTGATGGTTTATCCCTTTTTAAGGTGATCGATGAAAATTATACCAGGTGCATCCCAAAATACGGAGGCCATAACCTTCCCAGCCGACTGTTTAGTTTTTGGTCGCTTCGGATGATTTTCACCGGCTGCTCTCCACTCAGCTGACTGCCGATTTGATTCCGGAGTATAGTAGTGGATCCAAGTTTCATCCATTGTCACATACCGACGCACAAACTCCTGTTTATTTCGTGTAAACAGTGCCAAACAGCGCTCTGAATCATCGATGCGTTGTTGTTTCTGTTCCATTGTGAGCAAACGCGGCAACCATTTCGAAAAAAGCTTTTTTATGACCAAATGTTCATGCAAAATAGTGCAAATACTACCAAATGATATTTTCAGGATGTCAGCTATCTCATGCAACTTTGCTTTGCGATTTTCCATCACAATTTTGAGGGTTTTATTAATGTTTTCTGGTGTAACAGCCTCATTTGGACGACCAGAGTGTTCAGCATCATTTGTGTCTGTACGACCGCGTTTGAAATCAGCATACCACCGACAAATGGTTGTTTTCGACGGAGCAGAGCCCGGATAACACTTTTCAAGCCATCGCTGAGTTTGAACGGTATTTTTCCCATTCAAAAGCAATGTTTCAACACACGAAATTCGGTTTTTTCCATTGTTTTGAAAATAGCAAAAGTAGCGTCACTAAAACCACTAACTCAATGACACAATGTCGGAATGTCATGAAAGTTTGACACGTAACTTCTAAAGGTTGATACTAACTGAGAATGGTATGGATTTGTTATTACAGGCGCCATATGTTGGTTAGTCCCGGGACTTATTGCTCGATGTGTTACATGATGCAATGCAGATCTGTACAACTTTTATGGATATTTAGTGAGGTTAAAAAATCAAATTTATGGATACATTGGCCTCTTCCGTGGATTTGCATAGAATGGACATGGAAGATCAAGAACTTGCGAAGACTGTCCTGTATAGTGTTCCGATAGATCTAGAAGATGAGTGGGTAGGCCAAGCTAAGGTGAATCTCTAGTAATCACAAGCTAGGCTGTTAGTAGCGATGATATGTTGCAGACAGGAAAATGTAGTAACAAAATCAACCTGACTATAGCGCTGATGCAAATTACGGCGATCAATATCGACTGATGAATGATTTTGAAGTTATTTCTGATTATTTTGAAGATATTTATGATAGGTATAGGTATCAATGGCTAATCAGCTAATTATTGTGCAAAACGATCTAAATTATTTATATATAATTGTCTTTCATAGGAACAAACAATTGAATTAGACAATTTTATGGGACTAAATCAGTTGTCCGGCACGTGTGCTTGAATTTTTTTGAATACTTACATGAATTATTGGAGTTCATGTTTCTTTTAATTTCAGTCTTGAAGTTTCAGAAGAAATTCGAAATTATAATTTTAAGGAATTCAACAACTGATGAATGATACAAATCAAATTGAATAAATATTCAGGACAGAAGCTGACAAGCGCAATTGACAGATGAAAACACCAGTGCGAACACAGATACAGATGCGAACAAGCGTCCGAAGCGTCTTTTTTATTTATTTATTAACACTTTATGGCATGAAAATATAATTCTTGCAAGTTAGTACTTTTTCTCCATTATGGAGAGTACATATTTCTATGCATGGCCAAATATTTTTTTCTTGCCTTAACAATAACACCATTCAGTAATGAGACACAGACGGTACTTCAACGAAATAAAATTCAACTACCCAACACGAAAAAAATTAACTTCAAAGCTCTAATGAAAACGTCATCATGTCCCATCGATAGGCAGAGAGCCAAACTTTCCTATTGCAACACATATGTTTTGCCTCTTCACCTTCGACAATTATAATTTCTCTGATTTTTTTTATTTTCTTCTTTCAAAATATAATTCATTTGATCTAATCGTAATTTCCTTGATCTTCCTCTATCACGCCATCCATTCACATGTGCACTGAATATTTGTTTATTTAGTTTTCTTCATTCATTCGTCCTATATGTCCAAACTACACTAGAATACTTTTTTGTATCTTAATACATCAACATTTTGTTTAAATTCATTCCTAAACACTTCACTCCGTATTCTTTCACACATTACGTATTTTTGTCATTGCACACATTTATACAACATTTATTCGACTCCTTTAAGTTTTTTCCACGTCCAAATACTAGAATACTGCTGTGGACTATCATCTTAGCCGATTTTGACAATATTCGGTTTGAGTTTATATGTTTTAGCGTTTCATTGACTTTATTTCACTATACGTATTTAAATATGCCTTGTAACTCTTACACCATTTGAAAAAATACAACCTAAATTGTGAAACTTCTTAAAATACTCAAATCATTCATTGTACACCCATTTATCGCATTATTCACACTTTCTTTTCACACTTTCTATCCCATGACTTTAAATTTCGCAACATTCATTATGAAATCCTTTTTGCATTTATCGTGCAATTTGCATATCAAACTTTTTATTTTATCCTCATTCTCCGCTAACACTACCATGTCCTCAGCATATATCAATTATCAGCGATGGTAACAATTAATTTTGGTACTGGGTTGTTTTTTACAGTACAAATAAAGATTAAAAAACATTTTGTTGAAATCGGATTGTAGTCTGTGATTATTTTGGCTAAATAAAACACTTGTACAATCGCCATTTGATTTGCATCAATAGATACAGTCTATCAAAAAAGAATTGAAAATAAAAGAGGGCGCTGCAATCGCCTGATTGGCAACACCGTAGTTGTATATATCTGATTGCAAACGTGGAACCCACAAAAAAATTGACGGAAAAAATAAACACTATCCGTTTTGATGAACTTCATCATCATCATCAATGGCGCTACAGCCCATTGTGGGCCCCGGCCTCCTCCAGCAGTTGTTGCCATTCCCCCCTATCCTGGGATGCACTCCTCCAGCCCCTGATGCCAATCACGTTTGCATCATTCTGCACCCCATCCATCCACCTAAGCCTCGGTCTACCCACGCTACGTCTTCCTTGGGGCTTGGAAAAGAGTACTTTGTTAGGTATTTCCTCTTCTCCCATTTTTGCTACATGCCCCGCCCAACGTAGCCTCCCAATTTTGATGTATTTTATGATGTTGGGCTCTTTGTATATGCTGTATAACTCCTCATTATATCTCACTCTCCAAGATCCATTTTCCTGTATGGGTCCGAATATTTTTCTGAGTATTTTTCTTTCAAATATTAGAAGGGAAGATTCGTTCTTCTTACTCAATACCCAGCATTCAGACCCATATGTGAGGACAGGTCGTAGCAGTGTCTTGTAAATGGTAAGTTTTGTCCTTCTGGACAACAACCGAGATATAAGGTGTTTTCTCAGACCAAAGAAGCATCTATTTGATGAACTTACAGTCTGTCAAAAAAGAGTTGAAAATAAATGAGGGCGCTGCGATCGCTTGATTGGCAGCACCGTAGTTGTGTGTAGCTGATTGCAAAAATGGATTAACCCACAAAAAAAATTGTTTGAAAAATAAACACTAGCCGTTTTGATGAACTTACCTATACAATTTAATATAAAAAGCGTATAAATGTATTTCACTATATTCCGTTGAATTTCTGAGTTAACAATATGATTTTGCTTAAACTAATTAACGAAAATTTGAAATAAATTTTGAAAGTTGTTTTAAGTTTCGAATCTGTTGGTGGATGGCACATATATAGTATTGAAATCGTCCAATTATCTTTTAGGGCGACCCTTCCTTTTTTGCCTGGAGTTGTGAATTTTCCCCCATTTTCTTCGTGTTCTTGAATACATCGTCTAACCGTGTTTTTTTATTTATCTGTAAAAAACACATTAATGCTGATATAAATAATAATTTATTAAATAACATTTACAAAACTACCCATTAAACAATACGATATATTCGTTTTATATTATGGTAACATAACCTTTATGTTCGTAATATAACTTCTATGATGAAAATATAAATCTCATAAAATTTCTCAAAAATATGGGTTATACAATTTGTCCAAGCAGCTGTTAAACTATGTACTCGTAAACATAACCTCAGAAATGATAACTTTTTAACAAAAATCAACTCGAGATATATGTGAATGATTTCTAAACTTTAAAGATTTTTTATAATTATTAAAAAAACATAAATACATATCAGTCATACTAGCAGTTCGCGCATAAACGTAATAAACAAATGTGATATGACAGCCAATTTTGGTGCTGCCAAGCTATATTTTTTTTAGTTTCAATTTTATTAATTTCTACTCTTTCTTGACAGACTGTATAGTATAGTACCTATAATATAAAAAGAGATAAATGGTATTTCACTATATTCCGTTGAATTTCTGAGTTAGCAAAATAATTGTGCTTAAGCTAATTAAGGAAAATTTGAAAAAAAATTTGATAGCTATTTTAAGTTTCTTGAAAAAGCGTTGCTTTTTTTAAAAATCGGATTGAGATATCAAACTCAATACGACAATTCTTGCCTTTTACTTGACGCAATATCATTTCGTTTGCAGCTCAAAATTTTTGATATTATATGATTTACTACAAAAAACTCAATCTTCATAGGGAACTACCAAAGTTAAGGCAAAAATAGATTTTACTAGAAATGAAAAATCGAAATAAAGTTCATGAAATCTTTATTAAATCAAATTCATAAATCAAAACCAAAATGATTATGTTTAATCATAATCTGAATCCAAAAATTCGACACCCGAAAGAGTAGACTCGTTTTCTGCCAATTCAACATAAAACTCGTCTTCGCTGTCGCTGCTACTATTATTTATATTAATGACGAGGTCATCCATATTCCCATATACGGAAATACGGATGATCTCGTCAACCTTGGTCATGGTATTTTTTTTCTATTTTATCTACATGTTTGCAACCATTTCTCCAATTTTCAGTGGTTATGGCACTGAATGCATGTTCGGCGAGCTCTTTTATATTGCTACCACTCCCGGTATTTTTTAAGCAACTTTCCGTTTAGCCAAAGCCTATATCAGTTCTATAGGATTTAAGTCACATTGGTAAGGTGGAAGTCTAGCTACAATGTGACCATGCTCTCCTAGAATTCTGTCTATTTCATATATGAGTTCTGGCTTATGTTTTTTTTATCAATATTAATAGGGAGGGTTTCCGTAAAGATGGATCAAAGGAAATGTTTTTCTCTAGCAACCATAATTTTATTTAGTTTATTTTCGACACTGAAGATGGTGCTTTGTTTTCAATTTCAATGTGGTAAGGCGCATTATCCATTACAATTGTGGATGCTTTCGATAAATTGTGAATAGTTTTTCTATCACCCATTTTTTTTAATTGTGCGCATTCATTTCAAAGTGATAGTCTTTCTTCTTATTATTTCCACTGAATATAAGGAGCGCATTAGGTACGAAACCTTTTTCACTTCCTGCATGTACAATGATTCATCTTTTACCCTTGACAATATCATACTGGACTCTATTCACATCCACCGATTGCCAATATTTTTGTATTTTGTACGACGAATGTATATAACTTTCATCTAAATACACGATATTTTTTCTCAATTCTTTATTGTCCATTTTAAAGGCAAATTTTTATTGTCTATTTTAACTTTTAAATAAACCTCCCTTTTCGCTGCGATATTTGTCTTTTCCATGAGGAAACTAAGGTTTGACGTGCATTATTTATATACGAAACCGATAGAAAATAATATATTTTTCAAATACTCATGGCTACCATTAAATTTCATGTCTTCTTTTAGAATAGCCAGAAAACTTTTAAGTGTTGGCAGTGTACCGTATAAAAGAAATGTAATTGTTGGCGAATGGCACAGATATCGAAATCATCCAATTATTTTTTAGTGCGACCCTTCCTTTTTTGCCAGAAGTTGTGAATTTTCCCCCATTTTCTTCGTATTCTTAAATACATCGTCTAACCGTACTTTTTGATTTACCTGTAATAAAAAAAACACATTAATGCTGATATAAATAATATTTTTTTAAATAACATTTATAAAATGATCCATTAAATAACACAATATATTCGTAGTATATTATGGCAACATAATATTTATGTTCGTAATATAACTTTTATGATGAAAATATTGTTAAACTACGTGTAAGCAATAGCCTCAGAAATGATACCTTTTTAACGAAAATCAACTCGAAATAAATGTGAATGATTTCTAAACTTTAAAATTTTTTATAATTATTTAAAAAACATAAATACATACCAGTCATACCAGCAGTTCGCACGTAAACGTCACTTATATGAGGTGAGAGTCTTCTAGTATGATATTCTTCTAAACAATGCTGAATAACCTCCCTCGTCCCACTACTTAGTGTTTTATTAATATTAATGGTGTTTAGTATATAATAACAAATGTGTTTGACAATATATACCCGATATCACTAGAAAATTTGAGTTTAATGCAACGACAAAGCTATACCACTATGAGACCACTATAAATAAATATGACATGACAGCCAATTTTGGTGTTACCAAGTTATAATTTTTTAGTTCCAATTCTATTAATTTCTACTCTTTCTTGACAGACTGTATCAGTTATTATAAATCAACAATCATCTGCATAAAAAATATGTGTTTATGTTGTGATGGGGAAAGGTATTATTTTTTTCTTCATTCAAATGTTGCATACAATTCAACAAATGTTTACCCATTTTTATTGAAAGTTGGTATATTTAATTCGAGTTAAATGTCGTTATTGTTAAAAAAAATTGCTTTTTGTATAGACGCCTTGGATAAAGGTTAAGGTGTGCCAACTGTGGTAAGATGTGAACCAAGTTTAAAAATTGACTTTTGTGTAGACGCCATGGATAAAGGTTAAGGTGTGCCAACTGCGGTAAGATGTGAGCCAAGCTTAAGCAGAAACGTAGATTGTTTTACAAATATATTTTTCGAATGTTGGTAGTAATGTTTGTTTTGCTGTCACAAATTTTCTCCAACTTCAGTTTGGTATGAAAATGGCGTCTTGTTAGACTTGTTGACATGAATTATTTACACGAAAAATTCCTTAGAAATGTCCTGATATTTCGCCTTACAACTTTATAGAATATCTGTGTTTTGTGTTGAAGTGATAATTGAAAGTTTTTGTGAAATAAAAAAAAATATTTCGTTAAAAAGTATGATGGGAAGATGAATGTCGGCTGTTTCCCACGCAAAGACTAGTGGCAGGTTCACGACCGCCAGATGATAGCAGTCGCATCCAATAATTGGTAAATCTCGACATTCTTCATCCAAATTTTAATTTTGTTCTGTTGGCATTGATTTATACGTTTATCATTTTAACTTTTTATATGCTTTTATTTTAATATTTGTTTTATTTAGGGTGACCACGTAAAATAATAATTTAAAAGTGGAACTTGATTGATATACTGTCAATGTAATTGAATGCCTAAAATGTATACATTTTTTCTTAAACACTAAAATGTATTAGTTTTTTCTTAAACACTAAAATGTACACTTTCATTAAGGTATAAACTATGATTTACATTTTTAAAAACACCTTGAATAAATATTTAAAGAAAAATAGACTAGAACTTTTAAAAATTGATCTTACATAACATTTTTTAAGGATTTAATAGTTGAGGACCTTTTTGGGTGATTTACAAATAAAAGTCTTCTTAAATTCCAAATTATTAAATATTTTTTTTACGAAATATATAAATAAATTTACTTGTACATAAATCTATATGCATTTATAATTGTAATTTGTTATATCAAACGCTGTTGATTCCACTTTATGTAATGGTATAACCCTACCGGTTTCAAGGTTTTCACCGCATCATCAGGGAGCACAAACAACTTGTTTGTGCTCCCTGATGATGAGGTGAAAACATTGAAATCGGTAGGGTTATACCGATACATCAAGTGGAATAAACATGTCTTGAAACCTTCACAATGTTAATAGATTAACTATAAATAAGCATTTATCATTGTCAAATTAAACATTGTACCATGTTACCTGAGTAATAAAATTACGTTGCTGGTCCTGTGGCATGGAATGGTCTGCCTCTTAGTATTACAGATATGGGATGTCTTATCATAACTTATATTGTATGAACACAATACACTACACTAAACCTAAAGCTGAATGTGTGACTATCATGTATTGGAAGATCTACAAAGATTTTTTTTGGATACTTGAGAAAATGTAGCATGGTCCCTGTGACAGTTCACAAATTTGACCTAATACAACCTTGTAATGATGTTCAGTAATTTTAATTATTTTATCAACTTTAATATAAGCCTCGATTCTAATAAATAGCAAGTTATTTATGTAAATACATTACATAAAACTAACAATAATGACAAATTAATACATCTTGTTACAAATTAGCAAAAATGTGGCAATTTGTTAAAATCAAATAATATTTGGTGACATTTGTCAAAAGTCATTACGTTAGTCTGCATTGGTTAGGGAGAGGGTATACGATAATTGGATTTTCGATTTTTTGATACCTAAAATGAAATGTTCATAATTAGTATTAATTCATAGTGGATCTTGGCCTATTTAAAGATCGATACAAATCATACAATACATTAAAAAGTCAGTATAATGAAAATTAGGAATTAAAACGTCAGTTTTGAGAAAAAATATTTTTCGATTTAGGAAAAAACGACTCGATTTGTAAAAAAAACGATTTTACCCCATCCTCTTGAGACATGACATTTCAAATATGAGGGACCATCCTACATTTTCTCAAGTATAGTTCGTCTTCCCTTGGTAAGTTTTTTGCGGTTTTCTTACCAAATATGTTTTTTTGAAGATACGCAGATGTGGGGAAGTACCTAATCTAATGGCTGCAGTTACTGCCTTTCTATTTTTATACTCAACTTATGTGTGTATGTAACATATATATTTATTTTGTAATATTTTAAATCTGTCAAAAATAGTGGGTTCGAATCCTGAGTTATCGTGCCCTTGAGAAGAGTTGGCTTTCTAAGCGGCGCTATATAAATTGTCCTTTAATTATTATGTAAATTTGATTCAGTAAAGTGTTAAGAATTATGGCAAACATTTTAGTTGAATAAAACATGAGAGTGGCAGGGTGGGTGCCATCAATGGGACAGGAAGATTTCATTGGAGCTTTGAATCCTTTTTTTCACATTTTGTGGTTGATTTTTATTTTATAGAAGCACCATCTATGTCTTTTCACTGGATGGTATTATTGTTAAAGCAGTAAGAAGTTATCTGATGTGATACGCAAGAATTTTTGATGTTGTTGTGGGGAATTTACTTTCTCTCCAAGAGGGTTTATCACCATCCTACAAAAAGAAGTATACTTTCCGTAATGGGAGAGTAGTACAAACCAGGCAATAAAGATTATATTAATATACATAAAGACCATCATGCCATTTCCCTTTTGGTGTAGGCAGAAAGAACTAGACTTTCCTATCTCAACACATCCTTTGCTTCTACACCTATACAATTCCTACGATTTCTATGTTGCCTTCTTTCAAAATAACATATACATGATCCAACCATCTTTCCTTGGTCTACTTCTACCACACTTTCAACTTACATTTGTACTATATTTTTGTTTTGTTAGTCGTTTTTCTTTCATTCATTCTATATGTCTAAACTATCTCAATATTCGTCAATATATAATGATTTGATTGGCAAATTGAGTGACTTTCTTTTTTATTTCACTTAATTTATGCTGTATCATGGGTATCGAATGTGTCAATTCTTTGGCAAAGGAAGCGTATATAACTGGTCGACCCCTTTTTGATTTTTCTCAATCAGTAACTGATCTTTTAAATAAAATTAAACATGATTCTTAACACCAATGGGTGTTGGATTGGGACATAACTGGTGTAAACAAGGGCTCTAGATAGAAATCATTCCAGCAATCTATCCCTTTGAAATCCCGGTTTCCTAGAAACTAATTTCCCAGTTTTAATTAGGTGCTAAGATTAGTACACAATAGGATTTTGGTGCCAACTTGGATGTATGGCAGTGAAACGTGGACAAGAAAAAGAATGTTAGGAGCAGAAAAAAAAATTGTAGAAATGCGTGTACTGAGAAGACATGGGGTGACAATGTAGGACAGAATATGAAATAAAGTTATTAGGGATGTATGTGAACTTAAGGTTGATGTGTTAAGTAAGATGAAGAAGAGCACGCTGAGATGGTTTGGGCATGTAAAACGAATGAATGAAGAAAGACTAACAAAACAGATATATAGTGCAAATGTAAGTGGAAAGCGTGTGAGAGGAAGACCAAGGAAAGTAAGGTTGTATCGAGTGAATGATATTTTGAAAGAAGAAAATGTTGAATGTCAGCAAAAGTTGTATGAGAAAGTATATGAATGTAGAAGAGGCTAAAGATGTGTGTCGAGATAGAAAAGTTTGGTATTTTGTCCTCTCTGCCTATCCTGACAGGGAAATGGCGTTATGGTATGTATGTACAGTACCCGGCAGTAAGTAAAGACTGTCGGCCATAATTGGCTAACTTCGGCTTTGTAGAGCGTCGTCTCTATCGCACGATGCGCTAACAGTCCAGTTGACAATGACTGACAAATCGCGACAAAACACGTGTTTGAATGACAGAGACGATGCTCTACAAAGCCGAATATGGCCGATGGTCTCTTTCTTAAACCCGATGTGTATTACTTACCGACGGGTACTGTATGCATCAAATTTGCAATCAGTCTACTTTTATAGCTTGACAGACTGTTGAAATATATCGGCAATCTCTACAAATCGATTTCCCAAAATATTCATTCTATTTATATTAATTTGTTCCTTTGTTCTCTGTTTTGCAGTAGATGATGGGGTCGCACCACCGGGTGGTGGTGTGGGAGTGGCAGGAAGCCGGCTCGGGGCGCTGGCTGCCGCACGGGCCGCCCGTGGCTCAGCACCTGGAGCGGGCGCACGCCAAGCAGCTCACGCGCGTGCTGCTCAGCGACGCTGACCCTTCACTGGCCGGTTGCTATGTCAACCTCAGGACGCAGACCCAGTGCATTGATACTCAGGGTAAGTGGCCCCGTACATTTCTTTCATTCAT
The DNA here is from genome assembly GCA_949825065.1 of Odontocerum albicorne. NCBI lineage: Eukaryota > Metazoa > Arthropoda > Insecta > Trichoptera > Odontoceridae > Odontocerum > Odontocerum albicorne. Next base: position 9,855,791 of record OX463847.1, on the reverse strand, counting down.
TTATTCATTATTGACTGACAACTTAGGATGATAGCAATATTATTAATGGCAATAAACATTAATGCTGACTACGTGGAAATAACTTCTTCTGTGTCAAGAGCTCAATGCTGAGGAACGGGATCCACACTGAAATAATTGTAAGTTGTGCATATTCTTCTCCGGTTGGCTGTTCGAAGAGCCTGTAGCAAAGGCAGGCATATATCACTCTTCATCTGGTCAGTGATTGTGAGCCCTTTTATGCCCTCCCATACATGAAATTTGACTGCACAACCGTTTTTTGGAAAATTTGACACTTTCTCTTCTTTGCCTACCTCGATAGGGAAACTGCGTGATGGTAAATATGTATGCGTGTACACATAATGGGGTAATTAATAATCATTGATTTTAATGGAAATGTTCTTTTATTATTACATACATACATAATATTACACCATGTCCCTTTTGGTTGACAAAGAGGACATATCTCAATGTCTTTCTATCCGTGCGCACATCTCTTGCTTCCTGCACATCCATATATCTCATCATACATGCTGTCTTGTTTTTCATAAATGCATTTCTCAGCTAAAATTTGTAAAGCCTCGGCCACACAGGAAGGAGCCTCGCTTGATGCTTAGAGCTATGTTGCGAGTTAGGCGACATATCCTAGCGAACCAACGTACTGCATACTATCGCAGTGGCCACACTGCACGCTTTGCGCCACGTACCATGACGATTAGTCATCAAGTGAATCTCCTAGCAAACAGACGTGATGGTTAACTTACAAGATGGCGGAAGTTTTAATGTCAGCTGTGTATAAAAGGGAGCCTTTGTGGAACCCAACGAGCAAATTATAGAAAAATGTACCTGTAATAAAATCACTTCGGAATGAAGTTGCACAGAAAGTAAATAAAGATGGTAAGCTGTAAAGAAATTAGTTAGTTTTGAGAGTGGCATCGTGTGTTGACCAACCGCTCCCAAATGTCAAATGAATTTGTGCATTGCACTTTGGTGTGGCCAGGCATGAAGTCACCTAGTACCTAGTCCTGCCATAAGTTCTGTTACAAAGTGTTTTGCTTATAATAAAAAAACAGTGCATCTTACAAATGATTTATTATATTGTTAGACCAGGGGTCGGCAACCTATGACCCGCGGATTACCGAGTGACCCATTTACTAATTTCAAGTGACCCACTTTAGTTCCGAAAAAAAGTATATAAAAATAAATTATAAAACATAAACATGAAACAAATATTTTACGAATAAAAAAAAATTGAAAATAGATACTTTGTTTTTGCGCGCAAGTCAATTTCGTCCCTTACGTCTCCGCCCTAACAACATGCGCCGCGCGCTGCAGAGTAATGGCGGAGGCGTAAGGGACAAAATTGGCTTCAACGTTATGGACGGATAAATTCAAGGAATTGCGGAAAGATTTGGAAAAAACAGAAGATAATCATTTCCTCATGATATCAACGTGTTGGGCATCACTTCCTACCAAGTTTTCATCTTTGAAAAAAATTGGCTTTGCCATTTTGTCCACATTCGGTTCAACTTATAAATGTGAGCAAATATTTTCACAAATGAAATGTATTTTAAGCAAGAACAGGAGCAGGTTAACTACCAAAAATTCAGATGCTTGTATTCGTCTTAAAACGACTGACTATACACCAGACTTGACTAAATTGACGTCACAAGTTCAATATCAGGGGAGCCATTAATATCGAAGAGAACGTTTATAAATAAAGTTCATTCAACTATGTTTGTTTTTTATAATAATTAGAATTTTATTAGTTTTTATAATAATAATTAAACTTTAAAAGCATATTGTAATTATTTTCTTAATAAAATGTATCTTATTATTCACTAAAAGACTGTTTTAAAATTAAAATATCACTGACCCAAATGTCCCTTTGTGCTTGATTTTGTCCCCATTGTGGTTGATTTTGACCCGCAGCCAAAAAAGTTTGCCGACCCTTGTGTTAGACTTACACACATATCATCTTAATGAAAACATACATCTTATTCAAAATGTCCTCCCCTTGCCTTCACACAGGCCTTTAAACGTGACGGCCAATCGTCAATGGCAGTACACACGATGTCCATTGGAAAATTGGCCACTGCTTTCTATAATGATTCTTTCAGACACTCCAAATTTGACCACAATTTGTAGTCCAGTGGATTTAATCTGGGCTTCCAGAAGGCCAATCTTCAGCTCTAATAAACTCTAGTGTATGAATTTCTAGCCATTGCTGCGTGGACTTTGCCTTGTGGGCTTAGGGCAGAATCTTGTTCAAAGATCCAATTACCTAAATTAAACATGGTCTCATTAAGAGGCTTGACGACTTTCTCCAAAATGTCATTTTGGTATGAAATTGCACTTGTCTTCACACCTTGAGCACAAAAATGTAGCTCAGTAACCCCTTCGTATGAGACACCCCACCAAACCATCACAGATGCTGGATGATGACCTCTCTAAACTCTATGAATGACTTGAGCGGCCTCTCGAGAGCTATGTGCGTACACCCGATCATTTTGCTTATTATAATTTTCTTCAATGCTGAAAATTTTTTCATCGGAAAAATGGATTTTGCGATACATATTGTTTGCGTACCGGTGAATCAGTTGTTTAGCTCTGGTCTTCCTGATGTCCCTCAAAGATCGAGTTAGCAAGTATCCAGTGCTTCTCCGGTAAACCCCGATATTTAGGTCTGATTTGATAATACGAGACATACTCCGTGTCGAAATACCCATCTTCCTGGACAGGATTTTTTGTTTGCGGAGTGGATTTCTACGGATTCTGTTACTCATGGCTTTGATGAGTGCTGGAGTTCTTACGATTCGCGGTCGACCACTTCTATGCCGATCTTCAATACCTTTTGTATCTATGAATCGATTAATAGTATGATATACAAACTTACGATTGATACCCAAAGATTTTAAAGTATTAAAAATGTCTCCCGGCGTCTTTCCAACGGTATATAACGCAATTACAGCGATAAGGTTTTCTTTATCACCCCACTCCATGTTTACTGGTCAACGTTCAGTGACTAACTAATTATAGCAATACCACAAGGGATGGAGAATTACCTAAAAAAAGGTTTTACGATTATTTGCATCTGGTGGGATTGGCAAGACGTCATCCACTACGAGATACTTGAACGTAATCAGACAGTCAACGCGGAGCTATACATTCTGCAAATGCAGCGGCTCAACACTGCAATTCAACTAAAAAGGCCGGATTGGCAATATGGCGTTATTCTCCAACACGATAACGCCCACCCTCATATCGCCAACATTACGAAAAATGCCATTCAAACGCTTGGTTGGGAAGTCCTGCCGCACCCTCCATATTCTCCAGACCTCGCGCCGTCGGATTTCCACCTTTTCCAGTCGCTTTCGAACAATTTGCACGGCTTTTCCTTCAATAATGACGTCGAATTGCGGACATGGTTGGACAAATTCCTCGAGTAAAGGGATGGTTTTTATCGCACAGGCATTGAAAAACTTGCAGAACGTTGGCAAGAAGCTGTAAATAATGTAGGAGAATACATTATTGACTAATTTGTTGTAAAATAATGAAGGAGAATACATTATTGACTGATTTGTTGTAATTTTTTTTAGTTGTGCCCTCTTGTTATCTTCATTTGGAAAAAACGGACACAACTTATGTTAACACCCAATACTTAACAGTTGGATTTTGGTGAGAAAGGGTGTCCAAAAATTGTAAAATTTTTGTTTTACTCTTTATTAGAAAATATTTACCAAGTAATATTAATACAATGTTTTGGTTGAAACCTTTTTGGCGCGTCGCATTTTTATTGCTACTTTTTTTCCTTGTCTAAAATGTGAACAAAAATGACACAAAAGTGGATAAATTCAAATTAGAATATGCTAGAGCAGTGCTTCCCAAATTGGGGGCCGCGGGATTTCTCGTGGGGGTCGCGAAAATATTCAGTACAAAGTACAAATATTCATGTGAGTATAGTTTTTATTTAAAAAAAAAGTTTTTAAGCAAGTTCCTATAATTTTGTGTTGAATATAAATATGTGTATTTTAATTGTAATAATTATTGCCAAATAAATCTTCAACTATAAAAAAAATGTTTTTTTAGGGGGGGGCCGGGAATTAATTACTTCAGATTTAGGGGGCCGTTACATGAAAGTAATTGGGAAGCACTGTGCTAGAGTACACACGATGACGTAACGGGCGCCGTAACACAATGACGAACTGTGAATGACTAAATTCTATACAGAAATATATTCTGTTCGGAGAAAACAAGTAGAAACAAGATCTGCCCAAACAACGCTCGGGAGAAACACTCCCAACAAGTCGAAACAAGATTTGCCCGAACGAGGCTCGGGCTCGTCAGTATAAAAAAACTTCGTGCCCGAGTTACGCTCGGGCAAAACTGTCAAGTGGTTAATACCACGTATTCTACACACAACTTTCATTTCTAATGTATTTATTCTGCTCTTATTATTGATAGAATAATAGATTTTTACACATTGATTTCCAGATGGGGATTCCATGGAGTGTGGAGTGCGGCGCAGTCTATACCCAGTGACAAGCCCTGCGGGTCGGGGAATTCGCTGGGAGTGGTGCCGAGGTGGGCGTGGTGGTCAGGATTGGGAGGCGCTACCCCTGGTGCTGCAGTGTGCGTTGGAGGCTGGTGAGCCCCCGCCCCCAGAGGGCAGCGATGGGGGCTCCTTCCGCAGGGTACAGCAACCTCCATACCCGCTCACCAAGGCTAGGGAACAGGGTAAGTTTTACGGAATTTGTAATTTCATATATAATATGTAATTTCGGTTATGAATGTTATTGTCAGCCATTATCAATTTTAGTTTATTATATTACACTTTCGTTGTACAGTACAACCTGGCAGACTTATTGCCGTGTTAAAATCTCTTTCAATCAATCAGGAAAATGTTAGGGTTGTTAAAAAAAAACGAAAAGAGACAAATCAAATCAAGTAGAGGGTCACCCTTTTGAAAAAAAAGGGAAAAAAAAATGCTTCAAGGCAAAAGATAGCCAATATACTGTTATATACGAGTTGCAAGTAAGTAACGTTAAATTGATAATAACTTTCGCATCAATGAAACAGTACAGGGTGTCCCATTATTCTGTCACTCCATGGTCACTTTAGCAATATGGTCAGTGGCTTCATCCTATTGAAACCATATGTTAAGATTGATCACCGGGTGTACAAAAATTTCAATGAAGATTTTGTGTGACTTTCGTCATTGAAAATATGTAGACCAATTACTCTATTGGCTATAATACCACACCAGACAGTACATCTAACGGGGGTGTTATTGATGCTGGTGCATTTTCATAAGATTTTTAGTACTCCAGAATCTGCGATTTTGTTTATTTATGTACCTGCTGAAATTAAAATGATTCATCATTCATTATGAGATTGTGAAAAAAATTATCTTCTTTAATGGCCAGTTCAAAACGAATTGTATATATATGGTGCTGTTGACGATCATGGGGCAACAGTTCCTGTACCAATTGGACCTTGTAATGAAACATTTTAAGATCTTTCAGTATTCATTGTAGCAATGATATGGAAAGGCCTAGTTGGGTAGTAGTTTCGTGACCCCCTTCTCATATTTCACCTCGACTCACAGGTTGAGAAACGATGCTTTAAAGTAATGTAATATGTTCAAACTAATTATTTATAGGTCGGCGAGTGATGTCAATTCCTCACCAGCATACTGGCTCGAGCACCAAATCAACCAAATCCATCATGTCATCAACCTCAGTGAAATCTGGTCACAGCCAGAACTCAGTGGCCGCCAGGGCCCCCGCCAAGCTGCCTCCCAAAGAGAGCAAGGGGAGTAATGGGCATGCGGGGGGTGGTGCCTCTAGCGGTAGCAGCCCTGCGCACAGAGAGAAGGGCAAGCCCAACCTTGCTAGGCAGATACTACATAACCTCAATATCTTTAGTGAGTCTTAGCTTAAAATTTCAATGTTGAAAGGGTTTTTTGTCTCGTGGCTCAGTTGGTAAGATACTGGTCTTTCACCCGGGGGTTTCGGGTTTGATTCCCGTTGGTATCCAAAAAAATAAAAGGGCCCCAGTCTGATTAGAGTCGTCCGTCACATTTTTCAACAAGTCTGCATCATTAATTTTGATTTCTTGAGGGGTACCGTACGAATGATTGAAAGCATCAGTACTACTTGCCAGGGTGAACTTTGGAAGACATCATAATAAAGTATCTACCTGTTTATAGGTTGTTAAAGCATTATTCAATGATAAGCAATACTGCTAGCATTAATATGTGAATCCCAAATGTTCAGTTGGGATTTAAGGTCTGATGTCCCATAATGTCAAATCTGAAGTCCATCATTGTTATTATTCTTTGCTAACACATCGATCAATAAGCCCTGGGATTAACTACTAAAACAACATTTGTTTGCCAAAATTCTTCTTTATTCATCAACATAGTCTCCTTCAAGAGCGATACATTCATTACAATGCTTTCCTAACTTTTGTATGCCAGCCGTGTAGAACGATTTATCTTTGGTTTCAAAATAGGCGTTAGTTTCGGCAATCACTTCTTCATTGGAGCCAAATCTCTTTCCCTGGAGCATTTTTTTGAGGTCTGCGAACAGCCTATAGTCGCTGGCGGCCAAATCTGGAGAATACGGTGGGTGCGGAAGCAATTCGAAGTTCAACTCATGCAATTTGGCCATCGTTACCATCGACTTGTGACACAGTGCATTGTCCTGATGAAAGAGAACTTTTTCTTCTTCATACGGGGCTTTTTTTTGCAATTTCTGCTTTCAAATGCTTCAATAACGCTATGTAATATTCGCTATTGATGGTTTTTCCCTTTTCAAGGTCATCAATGAATATTATACCATGTGCATCCCAAAATACTGAGGCCATAACCTTCCCGGCCGACTGTTGAGTTTTTGGTCGTTTTGGACAACTTTCACCGGCTGCTCTCCACTCAGCTGACTGCCGATTTGATTCTGGAGTATAGTGGTGGATCCAAGTTTCATCCACTGTCACATACCGACGCAAAAACCACTGTTTATTTCAAACAGTGCCAAACAGCGCTCTGAATCATCGATGCATTGTTGTTTCTGTTCCATTGTGAGCAAACGTGGCACCCATTTCGAATAAAGCTTTTTCATGACCAAATTTTAATGTTCATGCAAAATAGTGTAAACACTACCAAATGATATCTTCAGGATGTCAGCTATCTCACGCAACGTTACTTTGCGATCTTCCATCACAATTTTGAGTTTTTTTTTATGTTTTCTGGTGTAACAGCCTCATTTCGACGACCATAGCATTTAGCATAATTTGTGTCTGTACGACCGCGTTTGAAATCAGCATACCACTCAAAAATTGTTGTTTTCGACGGAGCAGAGCCCGGATAACACTTTTCAAGCCATCGCTGAGTTTGAACGGTATTTTTCCCATTAAAAAGCAATGTTTTATCAACACAGGAAATTCGGTTTTTTCCATTGTTTTGAAAATAGCAAAAGTAGCGTCACTAAAACCACTGTAACTCAATGACACAATGTCAGAATGTCATGATAGTTTGACACGTAACTTCTAAAGGCTGGTACTAACTGAGAATGGTATGGATTTTTTATTAGAGGCGCCATCTGTTGGTTAGTCCCGGGACTTATTGATCGATGTGTTAAAAAAATGAGGATTTGGATCAACTGAGTCTTGGTTTTTCTTATGATTCCTCGATCCCTAAGCCAACCGGCATTCTTCGCATTGTCGATCTCTTTATGTCAGTGATCAAGGAGTCCAGGTAAACACATGCACATATTCCAAGTTCTGCAGCTCATTAATTCCTGTTGCCATATTTGATCGTTCAATGAGTTTTGTTTGCTACTATTGATGTCCAAGCCGAGCATTTCACTCTCCGTTTTATCGATCAGAAAAACAATTTTATACTGAATAAGAATTTTTTTTCTTAGGTCACAAATCACCTACAGTGCCTGCACCGCCCAATCCCCACGGGCACTCTCAGGGTCATGGGGGACTATTAAATGAGGGTGTGATTGGCAAACGGGGCGGGGGTATCAGCGTTGAGAGTGTGGGAGCGCTTGATGCTGACTCATCCAGCACGAGATCAGGCAGGCGCCCCAGTGTGGACACCATCTCTACATATCTCAGCCATGAGAGCAAAGACAGTCTCAATCAGGTCAGTTCATCTAGATTCATAAAGGTGCTTTTGGATTTCAATCAATATTTATTTATTCCCATGAAACCCATAAACATATACGTGAGCACATGCCCACGAACCCCACAAAGACAATCACCCGAACATTCTTTTTCATATAAAGTGAGATATCAATCAAAAGGAAAGGAAGGGATGGTGGAGAGGAAAGGATAAGAACCATCAGGAATGAAACACGTTATTGTTTACGAGTTTTTTCAGTCGCTTTTTAAAGCATGCTAAGGACGGAGCGAGTCTTATATTGGTTTGTAACTGATTCCAGAGTCTCACTGCATGGGCAGTAAAGGACGACGTAAAGAAAGAGGAGTGGTTAACTGGAAAGGCCAATAAACAAGCTCTGTTTGAGCGTAGCGCTAATCCGTGATTGGAATCATTAACATAGCGATATTTACATAGATGTGGTATTTGTATATTTTAGCAATCCGTGAGTGACCTTCTGGACTGTAGCATGGGCAGTGATGATGTCTTTGACAGTGACCCTCTCCCTGGACAGATCAACAGGCCTAAGACACCCTCCTCCAATGGCAGCATTGTTGGTAAGATGAATATAATTTGTTACAATCTAATTGATTTTTTGCTATTCTGCTTTAAATTTTGGTATTGAACCTAGGTCTAAGAGAAATAACTCCTTAATGTTAAAACAGTTGCCTGAAGAAAAGTGTATTGAATAATGTTCAGGTGTGGATGCTGCATCAAGTGTCATATCAGGCTTCGTCCGCGTGGTGGAGACGGTGCAGTGGGGCGCAGTGTGCCCCCCATGCCTGGCTCCACTGGCCCCACCCGGGCCCCCGCCTCCGCCTGTTCCCCGCCAGCCTCCTGTACCCAAGCCGCGCCTCGTCGTGGCTCTCTCACTCTGCTCGCACATGATGCACCTCGCATGCCTCAACAGGATGCTGACCAGGCAGCAGAGGACTAATAAGGTATGTCATGAACATCATTAACTGTTCTTCAAGTCCCAGGAAAATTATCAGTCTATTCTGAAAGACTGACAGGTATCCTTTGTTTAACTATAAACAAATTCAATGGGGCACTAAAACATAGATACTCGAACCAGACTAAGTTGATTGTCTGCAATAGTGTTGAAGTTTACACACCAACTTTGAGGAATGGGAGTGAAATGTGGACGTGGAAAAAGATTGATATAAAAAATTGTATTTCTTAGTTGTAGAATTGTGTATATGATATACATTCGTTCATACGTGGGATAGTGTGAGATTTGTAAATATATGAATGTTTGAGCCGAGTGTTTTTTCAGTACTTAGACAAAAAAAAATGTAATTTGTTATTAACCTATTCACCGCGTTAAAAATCAAATTCCACGAATGCTGCGCGCGGCACAATTTTGGCGTTTTTTAATTTCTAAGTTTAAATGCGTATTTTGTTTAGAACCACTGATATTTGATTACAACACCAAGTAAACATGACACACAAGTAATTTTCTGATAATAAATAATAGTCATTACTTTTAAGGAGACTCATTAAGGAATGAAACCACTTTGTGACTGCCTACACTTATTGAAGTGGTTCTCTATATCCACAAAATGGAGAGTTTTTAGCATTGTTATGTATTAGTACTTGTGATAGATAGATAGATATTGTATTGTGAATTCTAAAGAATATGTTTTATTTAATCTTCTTTGTTAGTTTTTAATTTTAATCAAATGCTTATTGTAAAATCTCATGTAGTTTTTAATTATTTTAGCCTGCTAAAAGGGAGGCTCTTATTGTATTTGTGTACAAAATAATGCGCACATACAGCTGTGATCATTTCCCACTCTGGTCAACAGCTCCATGACGGTGTCCCCTCGTCTTGTTCTTTTGAGTATGGGGTGGCTCAATAGGATTCGGCTTGACTCGCCTATACCTAAGCAAAATAAGGTTTTCAGCATATCCTTTTTGGGAATTTGCGGCTTGGAATGAATTAGATGTGTCTATAATTACGAAAGATTGGAGTAAGTTGAGGAATTTTGCTATTTGGGTAGTATTTTCATAGATGATTGAAGATTTAAGAGGAATATCGAACGGCATGTAGCGATAGGAAACTTAGTCTCAAAACGAATATATATTATATATGTGTATATATATATATATATACTCGAACCAAACAATATCAAAACCTGCCAAACATTGACTCAACAACACTAGTTGAGCTTCTCTCTGGTGATTATGATAACAAGTGTTTTTTACAAATTTTTTGTAATATTATTTTTGGTTGTTTTTTTATTAAAAGTTTAAATTTTGTTAGTCAATGTTTTATGCAATTTAATATAAAATTTTAAAATGTTATGGGTGCGTATTATATACGAATTCCCATTTTACCAGAAATTTTTGGGCTAAATCAAGAATGTGTATTGTACACGGATGTGCATTATATTGAAGAATTGATTGTATTTCTGGATAACATCATGCAAATAAATGATTTCATGTATGGATGCTAGATTTTACAGTAACATGTGTCTTCTATAAAGTGAGATTTTGGTTTATTAAAGCTTTAAGATATTAATACAAATATTACATCACACCCTGTCCTTTTTGGGGTAGGCAGAGAGCACAGGCTGTCATATTTTTGTATCCGCACACTACAGAATTCGCCTCATTCACATACGTCATACATGCTTTTCTTTTTCTCATACCTTTCCTTCAATAAAAATATCCCCAATATTTCCTTTCATTCTTTCCCCAGTCTACCTCTTCCTCATATACAATTTGTTTTAGACATATTTGTTTTGTAAGTCTCAAAACTAATTATCGCAATATATACAAACCATCTCAATATTTATTTTTAATTCTACTTTGAAAGACATATTTTGAATGTTTAATATGTTGAAATCAGGGTGCGCTGTATATCCAGTGTCCTGTGTGCTCCAAGGTGTATGGAGAGATGCGGGGCAACCAGCCACCTGGAACCATGGGCTGGGGGCTGCAGGCACACCCTCTGCCCGGCCAACCTCCCAGCACGCACACTATCCAGATCACCTACAAGTTAGTACAAATCACTGTGCTCATTTGCTTCGCTTTTTGTGTTGTATATTTTGAATTTTTCAAGTGGCCATTCATACAGTGTACATTAACTTGTTATATATGTTCGTAGGCTTTCGTGGTTATTATTATCTGTAGTATAGGGTCTTTCAGAGTTCGTTTCATGCGTTTTTTTGTACGACGCGCTGCCGGTTTGTGATAAGCCAAGTTGGCATACGAGGCGTATCCAGAAAGTAAGTGTACTGAGGCTCTCACGACCGGATGGATTTTATTTTCGACATGTTGGCTACATTTCCGTGTAGCCTGACCCTTCCCCTCCGCAATGAGACCGGTTTGAGGTCAGTACGTTGAGAAGTGTCGACGCGACAACACGTTTCGTGAAAAATGTCAACCCCATCTCCCGCCAAGTTGAATCGAGTGGAGGCCGGACAAGAGTTTTTGAGGCGCTGCAAACTCCATGGAGATGAATTTCTCCGCTCCATCGTTACTGGAGATGAAACTTGGGTTGCACACTACACGCTTGAAACCAAAAGGCAGTCTCAACAGTGGCGTCACACCTCTTCACCCTCCGCCAAAAAGTTCAAAACCACAATTTCAGCCAATAAAATCATGGCATCCGCGTTTTGGGACTGTCAAGGCATAATTTTAATTGAATATATGCCTCAAGGGGAGACCATCAACTCTGCAAGATACTGTGAGACCCTAAAAAAATTGCGGAGGGCGATTCAGAACAAGAGGAGAGGCATGCTGACAAAGGGAGTCTGCCTGTTGCACGACAATGCCAGGCGGAACTGCTCGCCTCGTTTAAATGGGATGTCCTGAACCATCCCGCGCATTCCCCTGACCTAGCACCTTCAGATTACTATCTCTTTACCTCCCTGAAGCTACACATTGGTGGAAAAAGGTTTTCAACCGACGAGGAGGTAAAGGAAGAGGTGGAGAAGTGGACGGAGGGGTTGGCGGGAAACTACTTCGAGGAAGGCATCAAAAAGTTGATACCCCGCTTCACCACCTGCATTGAGAGGAATGGCGACTATGTCGAAAAATAGCTTACATATATACTACGGTAACCACGTAATTTTTTTGTTTAAATAAAAAAAATTGTAACCTACAAAAATTCAGTACACTTACTTTCTGGATATGCCTCGTATTTATACCATTCTTAAGTTATGGCACCTTATGCCATGTTTACTGCTGATGTTTTTGTGAAGATTTACACATGAGGAATTCTTTATAATTAATGCTTTTTTATTTTTCATCTTTCTCCTAAGTTAGACCTGTTGATCAGGACTACCTCTCTCTTGACAAGTTGACTCTCAGGTATTCTTCCATCCTTTTGGAAGTTTTCCTGGACGGCAACTGCCAGCAAGTATTCTATCAGGAACTTTTGTGCTAACCATACTTTCCACATGGCCTTGCCATTGTTTTTTTTAGTTTGTACCCCGTATCAGATACGAAAATTTCTATCTCTAAGTGTTTTTTCTACAATGTCTCTGAGTTAAGGTTACACACAGCTTTTTTTTTATTAAGTCAGTGGAAAAATTACAAATTCAAAGTATAGAATAAAGAAATGAAAAGAAAATATACAAAACATCCTTTTTTAACATCTCCATTTACTTGAAGAGGGGAGGAATGGGTATAGAAAAATAAAATGCGGAATAGAGAAGACACTATGTCTATTGTATTTATGAAGCAAGCCAATGAGGGTGCAAGTCTTACAGCATCTTTCTGGGCTGATATGACATAAGATACAGTATTGTCGATATTATCGGGATGGACTTAAAAGTTCTCTCTGAAGTTTAACTCTTGAATATATTTTATAGTTCTCTATAATAGTAATTTCAACTGTCATTACGAGATTTTATTGGAGAAGTTTACTGCTGTTGTAAGCAAAAAAACAGTAACTGCATTTGACAAAAATAGAAGCGTTATGTACGAGGCGAATTTTTTAAAGTAAGATCCATTTTGATATTACCGCCGATTGAATCTGGGAAGAGGGATCACGCATGCACAGTATATTATATGATTCAATTGCTTGCTGTCGGCCGTTCGATGCCGCTTGCGAGTAATTTACAATGAGTGCAACAATAAACAATGTCGCCAACTGGAAGAATCGTCCTTTGATCTGGTTTTTTGTAAAAAAACAGTAGTGCTGTTGAAATTTACGGACAACTTTTCAAGGTTTATGGGTTAAATTTTATGAGTGACAGTAAAGGCAGGCAGTGGTGTCATTCGTTTTCATAAGAGTGAATTAGTATTCATGACGAAGAGCGTAGCGCCTGGTTGGTTACAAGATCAGGACTGTAGAGCAGGTGGTCAAATATGTTTTGATCATTCGCCCTGTAGCTCTGATTGTGGTATGGTAATAATGATTGTATTCATGAACTGAGCTATTATGAGCATCACCACTAGCGCACGGAATGACCTTGTTGATTGAATTTTCTGATCTACATATCAGTGGATAAATTGAGGATTAAACTCCTTAATAAAATTTGTAGGTATAACTGAGTCACTTCGCAGGGAAGCATGAGTTACATTGTTCCTGTTGTCCTTAAGCTATATTTAGAGTTTTAATAATGTTTTTTTTGTTATTGAAACCTATATTAAATGTAAAATAAAATAAATAATTGATGAACTGAAGAACAGCATTAATGAATGGTTTAACCCTTTTAATTCCAGCATATTTTGGCAAAAAAACAGTAGTTTATATTTTATTTTTTATCCTAGTTAATATTTAGTTTTAAAAGCATTCTTTTAAAAGTGAATGATTCTCAAAGGTTAAAAAAATATATATTCAACATAAAAACTTGTAAGAAAACTTTACGGCTGATGATCGGCCCCGTGGGATTTTTCCAATAAACCAGTTGGGACCGATGATCGGCCCCGTGGGATTAAAAGGGTTAATACACTGACGGCAGAATTTTTCGACATTGGAATAAGGAAACTGGTGAGACAATTGAATCATGTGTGGAAATCAATGGTGAATATGGGGAAAAATATTTTTAATGTGTATCATATATGTCTTCTGTAATAAGTCATTATTTCGTGTTTTTTTTTGTAATTTCAAAATGGTCATTACTTAAAAAACACACTTCATGTTTGAGAAATTCCTTTTTTTTGTTAGCATAATGGTATTTAATCATAACTGAACAAAATCTTTATTATTTAGTTATCATTTTTTCGCTTACAAGGGCATTGTAGTAGTTCATATTAAATATGTTTGTTGCATGCAGTTTTGCTAGCTACCATGTGTTGTGTGTGCGTGTTGTAGTGTTGTATCTGGAGTCCAGGGAGCGGAGCACCCATCTCCTGGTCGGCCATACTACGCAGTTGGCTTCCCGCGGCAGTGCTATCTGCCTGATACGCAGCAGGGTAGAAGGGTAAGTCAAGAACCATTTGTTTTCTCTAAGCATTCAGTCTCTTAAATCTATAGCTTTGTGTCTTCATTACTGATGATCACGATCTTGAAACTGTTCATGAAAGGTTACAGCTGGTACTGAATAATAAATTAGCGGTTCTCTAAAAGAATTTTATTTTTTATAATGAAGTAAATGTCGCACTAAGGTTTTGTAAAGATAATTTGGTGGGATACGAATTGCATGAATTCTGTCTGCTATGATACCTGAACCATTGCCTTACTATGAAGGATTACTCTAATATCAATCTTCTGCAGATTTGTACTTTGCATCATCTTTTTAATACCTTAGTATATCATTTTTTAAAAACTTTTTCTCCTATAACTATTAATAATTGCATATGGAATTTTCTGTTTACAATGATGACTAATAAGTTTCTGACATGAAACTCTCACATTGATAATTTGACTAAGCAAAAGACGGCGCTCTTTCTTGAGAGAGTCATCCGGCAGCTCAACATGCGTGGCGTCAGTGACGGTCAAGACGGGCAGGGGCTGTATCAAGAATTGTCATAGCTATTGTATTGACAAGGTCCGACAAGTTCCTCAATAAAAAAGACTTCTGTGAAGGGTATAAAAAAGAAACTTGCACTATTACTCAAGATATTCAGAAAAACCCTTTCAATAAATTTGTTAATTTATTTAGAATAGCTCGTAATATGTTGTCAAAAAAGAATATATTGTCTATGCAAAATTGGGATATGGATTGATTGGGTGACGAGGATTGTCCAAAACTATCAATATAATGTAGGGGGTACAGAAATGAATTATTAAGGTTATATTGAAAAAGCCCAAGTTAGGAACTTTTCCAAGATTTTGGCTTTTTGAGCATAAGACAAATGTATATAATGAAAATGATTCTCATGATTCATGAAGGCTCTGCTCTGGAGCTTATGGGGTGACTGATCACATTTATCAACAAACTATGAACAATAGCTGAGGGAAAATACTTAGTGTTAAAAGGATCGACACTTCTTTTGGCCAGATGCATCATATTTTTTAACTCCTAGGGTGCATAATGCATTGCCAGCAGAGTTGAAGTCATTTACATTTCCGAAGTTCGGTTCCTTTCTCAGGGCATTTCTGAGTCTGAGAAAATATTATTGCACATTGAGAAATAGCGGTGTGGATTTTATTGTCTATGGGTGGTTTTGTTTATATACATAATTTTTTATGTTTATGCATCATGTACCATTATTGAGTGTTTTTTTTTTGTTGTTTATGACATATCGCCTGTTGAGAATCATAGTGCTGAGAATCATAGTGGTGAAACTACTACAAAAAAATAATTTTTCGAGTTAAGACTTCCAAATGGCATTAAAATGACTCCTTTTTTACGTGCGTAAGTGGCGAAAGTATATTTCAACTCTTTGAAGCGGCAAGGAGTTGAAATATACTTTCGCCACTTACGCACGTAAAAAAAGAGTAATTTTAGTGCCATTTGGAAGTCTTCACTCGAAAATTTATTTTTTTGGAGTTTCGCCACTATGATTCTCAACAGGCGATATAGCTACTATTGTTTTTTCTCTTTTGTTAATCTAACTGAAATAGTGTATAGCTCATATATTTCTAGAGAATATTTAAAAAAAAATATTAATGCTATCATTGATGAGAATATTCAACATGTGATAGGGTGGTTGATTTAAAACAGGAATTCCTAATTAGTCGGCCAGCAGGTCTACAGAATCTGAACATAGAAATTAAGCTTGATGGGGGAAGGGGAATATGGTTTTTTTATATGATTATTGAAATGTATGCCTTTAAACTGTTGCGTTGTTATTATCACAATTTTCCGTGTGATGTAAAAGAAAATAAACAAATAAAACAATCGACACTGAAAAAAAAATAGTGTAATAAAATTTAAAAAATTCATAGTTAATATTCAAATCTAAAGTTTCTTTTGAATCTGAACAAGGTACCAACACGTTCAATCAGGACAGGATTAAATTTGATTGTTTCGCTTTTTTCTAGGTGTTAAACCTTTTATCCATCGCCTGGGAGAGACGTTTAGTGTTCACGATAGGCCGTTCCGTGACAACAGGACGAGAAGATGTGGTGACGTGGAGTGGCATCGAGCATCGCACAGAGCGCGGACAGTTCTCCTCAGCTAACGAGACGGCGCTCTTTCTTGAGAGAGTCATCCGGCAGCTCAACATGCGTGGCGTCAGTGACGGTCAAGACGAGCAGGGGCTGTATCAAGAATTGTCATAGCTATTGTATTGACAAGGTCCGACAAGTTCCTCAATAAAAAAGACCTCTGTGAAGGGTATAAAAAAGAAACTTGCACTATTACTCAAGATATTCAGAAAAATTCAGAAAAACCCTCTCAAGATGGAATATACACTTCAAATACTAACCTATTAAGAAGCTTTACCTGCTGAAGACATTTTACTTCTTAAGAATTTCTGTCGCTTAAGGCGTTTTACTGCTTGAGCTTTAAGCACCTTTGAGAATAGACTACTCTCTGAATAGTGCTGTATTAATTCTCTTATTATTATTGAGAAGTTTTACTACTTACCAGGTTTTTACCTCTTAAAAAGTTTCCCTGCTTAAAATGTCTAACCTCTTAAGAAGTTTTACCTCTTAATACGTCTTACCTCTTAAGAAGTTTTACCGCTAAAGACGTTATGCCTCTTAAGAAGTTTCATGTTATACTAAATTTTAATTTGCTGATTCTTTGAATAACAAATTAAGAGTTTCACTGTATATCCAACTTACAAATATATTTTTTGTATATTAAAAAAGATTTAATAAAAATACCAGCAAATTGCAAAAGTGTGTAAAAATGTCAAACCAGTGAAATTATATTTCTTTGTTAAATTCTTTCTTATAAAAGAACCATTCAATATTTACTCAAATTGGAAGAATGGGAATGGAAATGGATCCAACCCACAATTCCTATTGGAAATGTCGAATATAAATAAATGCTTTTGAGCTGCTTCAAACATTAATTGCTCGCATGGTTAAACTTTTTTCGATATCTTATTCAAATTCTTCTTAGAAAGAAGTTGATTGAATGTTAAATATTATTGTATATAATTTTTGAAGTGCCAGTTGAAATATTTTGTTAAATAATAAATTAAGAACAAAATAATTGTTAACGCTAATTGATTTTAGAAAAAAAAAAAACAAACAAAATAAAGCATTAAAATTGACCGCGAGTCTTCCATGAGTTTGCAATTTTCTTGCCATTAGATGGAAAAAATAATTTTGGTGCGAGATTGTGAGCAAAATATTTTGTATTGTTTATAAAAATGTGCCTTATTACACAAGCATTGTGTAAAAAAATATATTTAAGCTCACACTACATCTATGAAAACGCTATTCTTTTCTAGTTGGTTTATCTGTTCCAAGTATTATATATAGTAGTAATTATTTTCTACACGTCTAAAAAGTTCAATGGAAGAGATACAATTACTCAACTGTTGAACTCGTGAAAGTCTTCACCTAGACTACTTCATGCTAGTTTAAAAAAAAAAAAAAAAACTTTTTTATATAGCAGAAGACAATAGTGGTTACTAGTGAGCATATTCCATCAACTTTGATGTATGGGAGTGAAACGAGGATGTGGAAAAAGGCTGAAAAGTGATTACTATTTCTTTCAATTGACGTGTTAACATATCATTCTGTCTCCCTGTTAGAATAGGCAGAGAAGACAGATTGCGAAAGTTTCGTCTCCCCCAGTTTGATTTATAACATACTGCTATTATAGTGTCACAAAATATGTAGCTTACTCCGACCTAAGTCTGCATTTATTTAGCCCGTATTACCAGTAAGTTTTCTTTTTGCAGACCTTAATACTATGTAAGAATTTATTCAATAATCTTTTATAAAAATAGTGATAAGCTTTTATCATTCAAGAATCTTTCCCACCGATTTTTGTTTTGTAAGTATTCGACTTACAGTATTATCTAGGGTCACAGTAAAGTTATCCGGCGAGCGGTTTATTTGACTCTTTCTATATCTAAAGATTCAATATCGAAATATCCAAGGTTATTATCGTAAATATGGGGAAGCCCACTGAGAACCAACTGCTAAGATTCACGTGCTAAGGAAGAAGATTTGACAAAAGACCAAAACAATAAGGATACGATGTAAAAAGGATATTTTTTATATTTGTTATTTTTAACCTTTCTATAAATTAGTAAATATCTTATTAAATTTGAATTCTGAAATTCAAGTGGCGCGTTTTTTGATGTTTATTGTTTGTAAACGTCATATCAGTAGGGGGGGGTTTTACCCAGGTAATTTTTTTTCCGTATCACCTCTGATAATTGAGAGTCTAGTGTATTAATATAAGGCCAGTGTCTTCCATGAATTTATATTAAAAAATAACCACTGTATTTTTAAAAATATCCAATCCCCATTATAACAATTGTTCCGCTTTTATGATTTCTTCCTGTGGATAACACTATAAAAAAGAAATTTTGGTATTTCTAAGAGTTGTGGAAAAATATTTTGTGGTATATATCTTAATAAATGATTTTTAATTGTAATATAAAAAAAATATTACTGATTTGAAATAATATTAACCCTTTTAATCTCAGCATATTTTGGCAAAAAACTAGCGGTTTATATTTTATTTTTTATCTCAGTTAATATTTAGTTTTAAATGCATTTTTTTAAAAGTGTTTGATTCTCAAAGTTTAAAAAAATATATATTCAACATAAAAATTTTGAGGCCGATGATTGGTCCCGTGGAATTTTTCCAATAAACTAGCTGGGGCCGATGATTGGCCCCGTGGGATTAAAAGGGATATATCACATTTCATTCATAACAGTTTTAATTGGGCTTGGAATCGGTTTCCAAGCTCTTTCTTTTTCATCAGGTAAAATATTATCAATTTAACATATCTATTAGTTATGTTTGAAGTTTTTCACAGCTGTTTCCCACTAGTTTAAAATGTCTTTTTGAGTTAGTGACAGATGATGTTTCGAAGGTGGTTGTAACCTTCATCCTCAGGGCGTTGTCAAAAAACCTTACTGAATAAATCAACTCTAATATATACAATACAGGTAATCCAATTGAATATGGTATCAACTCCGAAAAACATTTTAGATATTCATTAGTAGTCAAACTTGGTTATAACAAGAGTATATTTAATAAACAAATTTAGTTGGTTGTCTCTAGCCAATATAGCAAGCAAGAGACAATAGCAAGAGACAACTGACAAAATTTGTTTATTATAGCCATTACTTATTATGTCAGAGTTTTTTATTGATATGAACATAATATGTATGGATTAAATATAGCCTTACAAAACAAACAAAAAATAAATAAAAGTAAACCTTCACGCCACGTCTCTATGAGGGGTGAGCAGAGATGACACAACTTTGTGATTCAAAATAATAATAAAATAAAATTAACAATACACCTAATAATAAAAATTGCATTTTTAACTATTAATCAATTTTATTAATAAATTTTAATATACATTACAATAGGAATGGCAATGCCAATTGTTTAGTGCCGTCACATCTCTGAAAGGGCAAGCAAATGTCATAAAATTACTCTTAATTCGATGAGGATCGTCATAAACGCCAAATGAACACTTTTATTATTATCTGTTCTAAGAATTGGGGTTTTTTCAGCCAACCAAGTAACTAAGAATGTTTGCATAGTTTTCGAAATTTGCTCCGTATATCCATGAAGCTCATTAATACTAATGGCCGATGATACTACATGTGTACCATGTCCTTGTCAATCATTACTAGCCGATGTTACCACATGTGCCATGCTTCCGCTGATGGATACTATCCGGCGATACAACCCTTGTACTACGTTTTCCTCAACCATTATTGGCGAAGGCACAACTCGTGTGTCATTTTTTTTTCTTCGACCAGAATGCAAGGGTCCCCAACCTTTTTCAATGAAGGGCCACATACAACTTTTTAGCATATGGGGGACCGATTGATGAAAAGAAAAACAAGAGAGAGAGAGGTCTATTTCTTGAAAAAATGACCCGGCCTCTGGCGACATTTACCTGTGTAACCGTGTGGCCTGTATAGTGTTAACAGTGAGCTATTGTATGGGAATACGTGTAAATCAAAATAACCATAAATTTTCGCTCATTATAGCGGTGGTCTCCTTATAACAGTGCTCTTAATAACTAAGTTTGACTGTATATATTTAAAAAAAATTACTTTTATTAAAACATATTGGCCATAATTTAATTTATTATTTCTGTGATAAAGCAGAGATGATTTATTGATAGCAGCTATTGATATTTTTTTTTGTGATAGTTCAACAAATGAAATTATTATTTACTTTTTACAATCGTGTTCTTTGACTTGTTACATGTGTATTGTCTTCCTAAAGGAACGTGATCTTTTTTTTAAATTTAACAACAGAGTAAAAATATATTTTTGTCATTATTTGATGTTATCAATCCAACATGATTTTATAAAGTTTGATTTTAGTATTTGTAATTATTTTAAAAAAGAATATAATTTTATTATTAGAATTTTCGTTAAATTGAATATTTTTTTCTATATCTCTAGTGGCTTAGATTGCACTCTTAAATATAACTTAAATCAATCTGCCTTATTTTATAAATTATTTTATTCTTATACATTAATAATATAAGCAATTAAATGATGGTGATATTTTTTTATGATTGTCTTCCTTGATAAATAAAAAAATATATTTACAGTATTAGAAATGAATTATCATGTTTTTTTTATATGGCCATTTTAATAGACAATATAGGAATGCCTTACTACTTTGGTTCCAGATGTTTTATTTGCCAGTATAAATAAAAGCCTATTATCATTTTCAACTAATAATTATTAATTGTACCATAGCATTCTTCTTCTGAGAAGATGCGTCTCTTCTTGATCTGAATTTTCCCCTGCAATACCTCTTGAAAGATCTCATATTTTTCTCCTTTCATTATATATCCAAAACACTTGAACTTTCTCCCTTTGATGGTGAATTATATTTTTCTATCTTAATTCATCCATTTCAAGATGTCATAATTACGGACTTTTTCGATCTATTAGACTCAGCATTCTTCATTAGCACCACATTTAAAAAAAATCTAATTTCTTTGTGGTGGCCTGAATAAGTGGCCATACTTCAACACCATAGAGAGTTACAGAGAATATATAGCAATATAAAATTAGCAATCACAATCCGAGAGGTCTGTGCGGTCCAAGATTTGGTAGACAGCGTCGAGGATACTGGTACCAACATGTACAGAGAATGAATTCCACAAGAATTCCATACATAGCTCTGCATGGGGTGCCAGATGGACGGCGTCCGCCAGGGAGACCCCCGAAACGATGGAGAGATAGCTGGAGCTCAGCATCACAGGACAATCCTGCAGTACAGACTCTTGAGAGTCTACAGAAAGTTTAAGAAGAAGACAAAATTAGCATATGTAAATTAAGATTGAAATCCTTTTTGCAGAAGAGATCCTGCATGTAAAAGAAGCAGTTTCATGCCATCTTAGCTCTTACTTTGATCTCTTGAGACTGGTCCCATTAATCATTCAACCAGCATCCCAGATATTTAAACTAGGACTTTATCGAAAATTTCTTTATCTGTGTAAAAGAATTCCTTACTGATAATTACACAATAGTATTAGTCCTACAAAATGCTTCAATAGAAAATGATTTTTAAAAAAGGCTATAGTACTGTATTGCTATGCTAAAAATATTTTTACCCCCTGTATATGGTGCAGATTTTTTTCTCTTTATTGGTGAAAAGGTGGTTTTTGAAAAGTGAAAAATTCATCAAAGTGGCTTATTCCTATATTTGTTGTCTTGTGTCTTCCGGGAGAAGTGTTAGAACTTTCCCTAAATGAAATATATTGTATACATAATGTAAATAATTATATTTTTCAATATATAGTTGTTTTTATTACAATTGTAAATAATTAGTTTTATTTTTAATATTTCTTTTTTGTATACTATGTAATGAAATTATATTTAATTTTAGAGAATATTTTGAATATTTCGATGGTCTTTACTAAAATGGAAAAAATAATAGATTTTTTTTCAACATTTTTCTCTTATGATTTTTATTTTAATAATCCAGTGTTTCTCGAGTGAATGTTATCTATAAGTTTGTTTAATTTTCTTTGAATCCTAAATTGGTCAAGACTTAACATTTTACAATTAGATAGTGAAACAAAACTCATTATTGTCAAAAATATCAGTACAATGAAAGGCGATAATTAATTTTCTTAATCATGACAACATTTTGACGCCTGCTTTTTCTACCTCAAATGATTATATAGTAAAAGTCCATTAACTAGAAGAACGATAATTCATAATTAGTGTTTTTCAACCTTTTCTATGTGCCGAAATTGACTTATTGTAATAAATTTTACTGTTAATTCGAAAAGCTGTGTATTTTCGTAATTCATAATGTTTTATTGGCAAAAAATATTTATGAATCCTAACAATTCGAAATTTTCCACTCAAATCATAGATCCAGCCAGCCCTGGTGACTGTACCACCAGTGTATTACGCGCTGGCCAGTAGTTTAATTTCCGGGGCTCCTGCATCCAAAGATTCAATACCGAAATATCTCAAGATTATTATCGTTAGTATGGGGTTTTGAGTATTCTTTTCATATAAATTATTGTGTATTTTGAAGTTTTTTTTTAAATTTTACCTTTAATAATTTCACAACTGAATATTAATTTGTCAAAAACTTTGAATTGTAGATTATAATATCATAATCGAGTGCGCGACCAAATATAAACTATTGACATCATTATATTTATACTAACGTATGCAAACAAGTTAATCTGCGTAAACAAGTGACCATGTCAAAATCAAATAAGTGACAATTATAGTGTTTTTTTAAATTCGTATTTTTTTCATTTATTTTATTATTAAAAAAATAATCATCTCTCAATATTGCAGATATATGTCGATAAAATTTTACTTAACATACATTATTTTTACAGTAAGAAAAAATTACTACGATGTTCCCAACCTTTGGGAAGTGTCGTGCAAATTCTAATTGCTTTTTGATTGATCATTTCATTCGTAATTCAATTTTTTTGTGAAATTTGGTCTTCTGATGAATTTCAAATGAACGGACTTTTACTATATAACTCTCACCAACCCTCTCCTCCAAGTTGGTTAAACTCCTGTTTCCAATTCAGGACAAGCGTGTTAGATTTTCCTCGGTACCCAATTTTTTTAGTTCCCGTCTTTATTTTAATTGAAGGTCTCGAACAACTTTCTGATTGATTGGAAGATTGTTAGGAGATCCATTAGGTTGTACTGTGTACAACAAAATTTTAATAGTACTCAAAGAGTTTTAGCTTCTCTAATAATGTCTACTTCTGACACATTTTCCCTGGAACAGCCCCTTGTCAGGTCTCTCCAACACATTAAATTCAAGTGGGACTGTTTTGGTGTACTTCCAAGTGCTGTTCTTTGTGACGATATATTAACCAATTGACCTTTACACTGCTGGTTATGGCTGGGTTGCTGGAAAAATTTAAAGGAATCTTCATATACCTGCAACTACATCAAGTCTAGGCTTATAGAAGAAAGTTTAGGGAAGATTCTGTGAGTGAAGACATATACACATGGAGAAAGATGTGTATTTAGGAATGGTTATAAATGGAATTTCTCGATGTGTGGAAGTGAAATGTGGGATTGTCAGAGAAGACTAAAAGTTAGATTAATGCTTTGGAGATGCGTGCCCTTTTTTCCGCCTTCTTTCAAACCCCGTTTTTTTCTTTTCTTGCTGCTTAGACCTTCTATCTCAGAAATCACTCAGGGATGGTCTGTGTCTCGTCATGTCCTCCACTTTTTTATGTAGGTTCTTCTTGGGTCTTCCTCTGCGTCTATTTGGGAGTTCCTAATTCGTAGATTGTTAATATATGAGAGAAGGCCGAGTGAAGACATCAGAAATGAGTGCATGGATGATTTTAAGTAAGATGAAAAAAGGGGGTTTTAAGTTGTTTTGGAAATATGAAAAAAATGAGAGAATGCATGTGTGCAAGAGGTAAACCGAGGAAAACATAGCTGGATCAAATGGACCAAATTTTGAAAAATGGTAAGGGGAAAAGTATAAATAATAGAAGATTGCGCATGACAATGTGTGGGAGGTGATAGTTGTGAAAGTTTCAGAGATCTGTTTTCCTGAATACGGCGTTATGATATGCATGTATGTTAAAAAGGTTTATTTAAGAAATTTTATAAGATGAAAAATATATTACGTTGACGCATTGACCATATGTAAAGAGCAATATTTTTGTACATTTTTATTTTTGTCTTTTGTTGCTAAGATATACTAATAGACATATTATTGATATTTTTAGGCTCTTATTGTGAATTTATTTATATTTATGGTTTAATATTTGAAACATGAACTGTTGTCTCATCACGAAACATGAAATACTGTGGAGAGTGAAGATGAATTGCAGAGTTTGATAAGTATGAGGGATGCAAAGAGAAAGATCTGAGAATGAATGTTGCAAAATCCAAAGTAATGGTAATAGAAAAGTGTGAAAGGAATAGTAAATACGACATAAAATATTGGAGTATGATGAAAGAGTTAAGATGGATATCGAACAGTGTGTAGCGATAAGTAACAAAGTCAATGGGGCACTAAAGCATATATATTCGAACCGGAAAGTATCAAAATCCCCTAAGATGATAGTTCACAATAGTATTTTGGTGCCAACTTTGATGAATGGGAGTGAAACGTGGATGCGCAAAAAACTGAAAGGAGCCGGGCAAATGCTGTAGAAATGCGTGCATTGAGAAAAATACATGGAGTTACAATGTATAACAGAATGCGGAATGAAGTGATAAGGGATGGATGTGAACTTAAGATTGATGTGTTAAATAAAATGAAGTAGAGTATGTTGAGATGGTTTGGGCATGTGGAAGAATGAATGAAGAAAGTCTAACAAAACAGATATATACTTCAAATTTGTTTGGAAGACGTGTCAGAGGAAGACCAATGAAAGTATGGTTGGATCAAGTAAATGATATTCTGAAAGAAGGAAATGTAGAAAGTCAGAGAAATCGTAGTTGTATGAGGTGTATGGATGTGTCTCGAGATAGGAAAGTATGGTCCTCTCTGCCTACTCCAACAGGGAAATAGCGTGTTGGTATGTTTGTATGTAACTGTTGTCTCATCCTATGAAAATTATATCAATATCATTCAGGAAAGGTGTAAGGGTCTAACCATCATCTCCCACACTTGAGAGGAGGAACAAAAACACATTTTTTTTCTGCCAAAGTTTGTATATATGTTTTTCCTGATTTATGTAACTCTTGATCAAATTATTGTTTGAAATTTAAGTATTTTTTTTGTAAACTCTTTATTTTACTATCCACCTTACAAACATTTAAATCTTTTGTTGTATAATTTATAATTCATATGAAACACTCAAATCTATTGAACCAAATTTGTAGATCTTTTTGTCTATTTTTAGGGAAATATTAAATTGTCAGAAGAAGTCTTTTAACTACTTTGTTGTAAAATGATGTTGACAAATCCTGAAACTATGAGGCTTTCTTATTCCATCTATTCTTTTATATATTGACAATCTTATAAACCAGCTAATAGATTTTCATGCAAATATTTCCAGCAGATTTTTTGCTCGGAATCAATTTCTACCAATCAATGAGTTTTTGTTTTGTAATTAATTATTATCGGTTTCCATTACCATGTCTACAGTTAAGACTCTCTTTGGGGGCTAGATAAATAAAAACGGGTTTCCCTAAGGCACTGATTTCATTATTTATATAAACTTGTGAAAAGCATAAAGTCTTATAGAATTATTGAAAATATGTCAAGATATTAAATCTATCTGTATTCTCTGACGATGAGATGAAAATCTTGAAACAAAACAGGTTAAATATATCTTGTGGAATATTATTGTAGACATGAACTCTGTAGCTTAGTTTGTAAGATGCTTGTCTTCCATCCGAGGGTTTCAGGTTCGATTCACAATGGTACCTAATGAAAAATAAATTTAAAAAGTTCCCAGTCTGAACTTTGAAAGTTCGTTTGGTATCAATACTTGCACACATGTGTTAGACACGTGCAAGTGTTGTTGCCTGTCCATGTGTGGTAGATTTTTAAATACTACTCTTCAACATGTCTGCAATCCGGATATATTGAGGGGTACTAAATGAATAAATAATTCCTTGAATCTTCGAAAAGACTATAGTTTCACTTTGTGGCGTCATTTTTTACATAAAAGGAAAAAATAAGTAAAATAAAAAACTTATTTTATATTTTTGTGTTCACCACAGGTTTAATTAAGGTTAACAACTAGTTTCGAAGACCACCTTCTTCTTCGTCAGGTGAATATAAAGTTTATAAAATAAAAAACTTATTTTATATTTTCGTGTTCACCACAGGTTTAATTTAGGTTCACAACTAGTTTCGAAGACCACCGTCTTCTTCGTCAGGTGAATATAAACTTTATATTCACCTGACGAAGAAGACGGTGGTCTTCGAAACTAGTTGTGAACCTAAATTAAACCTGTGGTGAACACAAAAATATAAAATAAGTTTTTTATTTTACTTATTTTTTCCTTTTATGTAAAAAATAATTGTATACAGTGCCTTAGTTTTGTGTATATTTCTTCCAATATACCAGAAATACGCATGTATGTAAAATATCCTGGAAGATTTTTTGGTACCATCGTATTGTCGTAATATAAGTGTTTTATATTAATCATGAATTATATTTTATTTACGGCAGCTTATTTTATTGTTTTTTTCTAATTTATTTAAAAGGCAATATTTCTTTTGTATGTTTCGTGTATTTTTATGGTCAGTATTATTTTATGTATTTGTAAGATTTGTACTGCTCAATTTTACAGCAATTTCGATATTAAATAAAATATTACTTATTTCCTATTTGGGGCGTTGGGTTAATCCCTCAATGCTCTTAAAATAAACTATAACAATAGACATAGATAACTTTGTAGCTGGTTCGGCCACGACTTCGAAGGACGTGAAGAGCCAGGCTGTGAACCGATCTGGATTGAAGTGTATTGTATCATATCTGTGTTCCTGATAGAACATATAGGGTTATTATAAAAATAATGAATGTATTACAATATTTTGCTTCAAAGACAATTTTAGTCAATAGCACAGAGCTTGAATAATTATGCTATTGACTAAAATTGTCTTCATATATTTTATTTACATGATTTTTTTTTGTTTCCATGACAATTTCACTTTATCTTGTTTTAAATTTATTTTGTATAGATAATTATTTTTTATCCTGTTTCAAATGTTCTTTGTTGAACATTCTTTGAAAAATTAAAAATATTTCTTTAACTGAGGCTCTAATTTTTCATATGATATTTTTGTAACATATTAATGTATTTAAACAATGTTAAGAAAAAATAATTTATATCAAAAATGGTATTCTCAATTTTTTTTCTATTATTTGGTTTAGTTTTGAAAGTTTGGTCATATTCATTGTTT
The DNA here is from genome assembly GCA_949825065.1 of Odontocerum albicorne. Lineage (NCBI taxonomy): Eukaryota > Metazoa > Arthropoda > Insecta > Trichoptera > Odontoceridae > Odontocerum > Odontocerum albicorne. Next base: position 9,827,780 of record OX463847.1, on the reverse strand, counting down.
AAAAAATATAAGAAAATACAGTATGCACTAATTATCTGTAATATATGTTTTGCGATGATAATTTTATTTTTTCTTGACAATATGAGTGCATTCCAAACTTTTGAATTAATTTAAAGAAGGCTGCCTGTATCTTACTGAGGAAAATAATGTATACCACACTAAGGTTGTATTTTCAATTGAGTCGTAATACGAGCTTGCTTGTGCCAACTTCAATGGTAAACAGCTTGCAACCTAAAAATGTTACTTGAGACTTTTATAAGAAATTATTTTATGCAATCCTATTTTCACTTATTTATGTTTTGACTAGTACAGTCTAAAGCTGGTTGCTAACAGCTCGCACTGCACTATGGCGCATTTGACTAGGAATTGAACCTGATAATCGTATTTAATTAAATTGCAAAGAATATTGGATTTGCTTATTTTATAATCATGTTAAAATATTATCTGTGGTTTTGTTAAGTCTGGTATAGATTATTCCGTTTAAATTGTAAAAACTTTGGAGTGCACCAAATTAGATATAAATGCCAAAACGGGTGTCCCAAGTATACATACATACACACCATCACAATGCTTAGTATATTTTGGGTTAAGTTAGGTACAGAGAACAGATTTCTACACCTATCCATGATCATATTATCTAAATCCACACATCTTTCCAGACATATTATACATATATCCCAACTCGACAAGAAAAATATCCTAGAAAAAAAAAATATATATATATATATATTGATCAGAAAAGTAACTATGTTAATGCATGATTTCCGTGGCCTAATTGGTAAGGGCTTGACTTCCACTCAGGAGTATCGGGTAAAAATCGGATAAAAAAAAAGGTCCCAGTCCGATAAAAGTGTTCATCTGGTAAAAAAACTAACTTGGGCTAGACTTGTGTGAGTTTTGTCACTACTTCACGGGATAGTATTGCCCGCTCATGCGATGAAGAGTTACGTGCCTACTCTACCGGTTCTATAACCAAAGGCTTGATTAATGGGACCGAAGACAATGTTGTCTTGAGACCACACTCTTGAATTTGTTCAAAAAATCTCGTTGGGCACCATACAAAAGAAAAAAATTAATACATGGATTATGGCCAAAATGAGAGTGCCCATAGATACAAGATTATCTTGATACTATTTCCTTCTTGGGCTAGTAAAAGAAAAAAATACCAGATGTTTGCTTACATTTTATAGTTTCTTTTATTTCTTACAAAATCTTATTAAATTATCAGAGTACACTTTATTTTGTTTCGTACTTGCATTAACATTTACAATACTTCTGAGTTTCATTCATTGTTTTATGTTTCACGAACTACAATACTTCTGAGTTTTATTCATTGTTTTATGTTTCACAAACTACAATACTTCTGAGTTTCATTCATTGTTTTATGTTTCACAAACTACAATACTTCTGAGTTTCATTCATTGTTTTATGTTTCACAAACTACAATACTTCTTAGTTTCATTCTTTGTCTTGCATGACATACTAGTTCTTAATTCGTCTTTGATAAATAATGCAATATAAAATTCAAAGAATAGATGAAAAACACATAAAAAAATTGCATTTTGTAAAAATATTTTACCATACTTGGGGCAGCCGAATAATGGAGTAGTGTAAATGTATATATATAGAAGTTATGATAGTGCCAAATTTTATCTAAAAGTTCCATAAGAATGTGCCTTAAACAAATATATTGTATGAACATTTATATAGATTATTTACAATTTTATAATTACTCATTTACAGCACTGAGAGATTTGTAAATTTATTGAAAAAAAATCTTATTTAAAAAATAAAACGTTTTATAAATAAATATCTTGCGTTTTTATTTCGCCAATGTTTCGTAATATCCAATTCCTTGATAGTTGAGCAAGTCCAAAAGAGATTTCTGCGACAACTCGTAAAGAGTATGGATTTTACCCATGGCTCTATCTCACATTTATTTTGATGGGTGTGCTTGGATGTTATTCTTTAAGCATTAGAAGAGAATCTACGCACCTGTTTATAATACATACTCGTATATAAATTGCTAACAGGTAAAATAGAAAACCTTTGTTGTATAACAAACATTTGTTTAATTACTGGATAATTATTTACACCTTCACAAATTATGATTGTTTTCTGTGCTGTATTCATGAACTGAGCTGTTAAGAACATCACCATTTGCACACAGAATGTGAATTCGTACTATCCATAGTTGGAAATACTTATAAAGTATTTGGAGTTCTTATAAGTTTGGAGAATTATCTCCAATACATTTTATTTTATCAGGACTATATTTTGTAGTATAGGGTATACCAATAAGAGTGCCAGATTTAAATTCTGCCCCATGAGGTTGGCAGCTCTAAAAACTTCATGTGACAATCTTGTGATTAGTAAATATGTAACGCTACGCGAAAGAACAATGCGTTATTATTGTTAAAACTCGTAAAAATGGGGAAAGTTTTGCTACTAAACAGATTGTAAACTTTGAGGGATTTTTGGTCGTAAAAATGAGATCAATTCGAAGATTACATAAAAAATTTGAGGAAACTGATTCGATTCTGGACAAAAAGTTACCTAGTCCGTCCTCGTAGCGGACGTTCACTCGAAAACATAGCCGCAGTGAGAGAAAATTTTACTGAAACCCCAGGGACATCAATTCGTTATCGTTCACAAGAATTAGACATTTCAAGAAGCACCTTACAGCGAATTCTCGCAAACATCTGGATCTGCATGTTTACAAGATCCAACTGACCCAAGAGCTCAAACCAGCAGATTAAATCTGGCGCTTTTATTGGGACAACCTTCTTGATGATTTACAAGATGTTGCACGTGTTATGTAAGTTTTAACCTGTTTATTAAAATTAAAGGTAAATATTTACATTCAAATCACCAATGCTCAATATTAAAATATCAATAAGGATCGTGGCTGATATTAAAGTAAAGATTTATTCTTATACTGTATTTTACAAATGATTGATTTTTGAAAAATGTAGATATAGATATGCAAAATGAATCCAACCAAAAAACATATTTCTTTGATTTATTTACATACATACCATCACTCCACTACCTTGTCGGGATAGGCAGAAACGACAGAGCGCCAGGCTTCCTAATCTAATCTCAACATACATGCATAAACTTTCTCATACAACTATAATTTCTCTGGCTTTTTACATTTCCTTCTTTTAAAATACCTTTCACTTGATCCAACATTACTTTTCTGGGTCTTTCTATTTCACGCTTTCCACTTACATTTGCACTATATATTTGTTTTGTTAGCCTTTCTTTCTTCATTCATTCTATATTTCCAAACCATGTCGGACTGTCTTCTTCATCTTACTCAACACATCAGCTTTAAGCTCACATATGAATGTTTTAAGCTCATATATGAATATGAGTCCCCAATAACTTCATTTCGTATTCTGTCATACATTGTCATCCCACGTATTCTTCTAGGTGAACGCATTTATTTATTTGACTCTTAGTATTTTCCATGTCCACGCTTTACTCCCATACATTAAAATGGTACTAAAATACTGCGACGTATTACCATCTTAGCAGATTTTGACTCTGCAGTTCGAGTACTAGTATACACTCGTATGTTTTAGTGCCCCATTGACTTTGTTTCATATCAATACACGCCGTTAGATATCCGTTTCGCAATATTCCTTAACTTGCTACAATCTTTCATTGTTCACCCTATGTGCATACCTTTGACGATGATGATAAAATTGATTTTTCTGTATTGCCATCAACCATGTTACCGCCAACTTTGTTACCACCAACAATTTTGCCACCAACCATGTTGCCGCCAACCATGTTGCCGCCACCTATTTTGCCGCCAACCATGTTGCCGCCAACCATGTTGCCGCCACCCATGTTACCGCCAGCCATGTTGCCGCCACCCATGTTGCCGCCACCCATGTTGCCGCCAACCATGTTGCCGCCAACCATGTTGCCGCCAACCATGTTGCCGCCAACCATGTTGCCGCCAACCATGTTGCCGCCACCCATGTTGCCGCCAACCATGTTGCCGCCACCCATGTTGCCGCCAACTATGACGCCGCCAACTATGATGGCGTCATATATGTAACCGCCAACTATATTGCCGTCAACTATGTTGCCGTTATGACCTCTACGATCCTCACATTGTCCCCAAACCCGGCTGAGCTGCTCACGTAGGTTTTAACATTAATACCGATAAAACTAAATTTATGCACTTCTTGAAGTTAAACTATATTATTTTATGAAAGTAAGTATCGAGTATGCTTGATTGTCAGTAATCTCGTAGATGGAAGACGCCTTTGCGTATATTGGTTTATAGTGTATACGCTGTTATATTTCAGGAAGCACAGTCTTGACAGAAGAAAGCTGAAGTCCCGATGGCCAGAAGATCAATGTTTCAAGATGATTGGCAAGTTTAATTTACTGCGGCCTTTTTTCATATAGATATATAGTGTTTAACCTTTCCCTTCCTGTGCTAAAAAATCCGCGTGTTCCGTTGCTGTGTATTCAATACACATGTAAAAATGAGCGATTTAAAATCGGAAGAATAAGAATATTCATAGCCAATCGCTTAAATAAATTAAATTTGAAGTCAAAAGTGAAAATAATTTAAATTTAATTGCTGAAAATATGAAAAAAAAACATCGACCGACGTTCACAAAACGGGCAAAGATACCACCTCAAATGGATGCCCGCGAGCTACTGAAGCGAGTGAACTGAGATTCTATTTCTTGCGTTATCAAATACCGTAGTAGAGTGAGAGTGGGACGTGAATAGCGTTGCTTCCTCACCCATAGCGGTTTTTTTAGAATGAATATACCTACGTCACACACTGCCACACGTTTGATTGTATTGGTGAATTTATTCCCGATTTTTACAAAATATCTCTGATGTGGCCGATAAGTGCTAATTATTATTAATATTATTTTTTTCATTCAAAGCGTAAATTTATTACGGAAGAAAATCTAGAATCTGATCCCAGTATTTATTAAAGTTTTTAGAAGCAATGTGTACTAGTTACACATCAGAGGGAAGGAAGGGTTAAAGCCAAATGTGTTAGTATCAAATGTCGGAAGATCTATAAAGGTTTCTTTGTAGCTTGTCTACACTTGGTAAGTTTTCTATAGTTGTATTATCAAATATCACATGTTTTTTTCTAAACATATGCAGATGTGGTAAAGAATCTAATCTTAATGGCCGCAGCTACTACCTTCATATCCTTACACTCAACTTATTTTTGTAATATTTTTAAATTGTCAATAAAAATGGGTTCGAATCTCGACTTAGAGCGCCCTTGAAAATAATCTACATAATATAAATTGTATAATTAAGTCTCTCGTCTTCAAAATATTCATGTATGGCGCGGAGACTTGGACGCTGAGAGCAAGCGAGAGACGTAGAATAGATGCATTTGAAATGTGGTGCTGGAGAACAAATTTCATGGACTAACGACTCCATTCTTCAAAGAATTGAGAATCACTGACAAATTGTCGACAATATACGTTCGGCGAGTCTTCTAATTCTTTGGTCACATTGCTCGTAGATATGGAGACAGTTTGGGAGAGGTTTGTACAGAGTGATGGGTCACAAAGCTACCCCTCCATTTTAAAAGAAAATAACTTTTTTATTTCTTAATAACTCACATTTATTTCTTAATAACATACTTCTTGAAATAAATTTTATTTAGTTATGAAAATTACATCCTTTAAATAACTGCCATTTTGCTCTTCACACTGACGCGCTCTTTCTAAGGCGTGAACCATCACCTGTAGTAATGTTTCTTGGCTTATTTCTTCGATTTCTTCACGGATGTTAGCCTTCAATTGCTGAATGGTTCGAGGATTGTTACGGTATACTCTATCTTTCAAATACCCCCATAGAAAGAAGTCTGGAGCAGTTAAGTCTGGTGAGCGTGACGGCCACTTGATTTCAGAGTTTCGCGAAATTATCCTTCTTCCAAAAAATTGTCTTAAGAGTTCAATTGTTGGGCGAGCTGTATGAGCAGCAGCACCATCTTGCTGCCACCATACCTCTGGTGTGTCCTCGACTGCAGGACGCACGAAATTCTCTAGCATTTCTCGATACCTTTCGCCATTGACGGTTAGTGCGTTTTCTGCCTCATCTTCAAAGAAATAAGGTTCAAGAACTCTTTCCGCATTTACACCACACCAAACCGTTACTTTTACGGGGTGCAGACTACGTTGGTGGACTATTCTTGGATTTTCTGTCCCCCAAAATCGCATATTTTGTTTATTAACAAATTCGTTTAGATGGAAGTGGACCTCATCGCCCAAAATTGCAGTTATTTAAAGAATGTACAATAATTTTCAAAACAAAATAAAATTAATTTTTAAGAAGTGTGTTTTCTGTTTATAAAAGAATAAATGTGAATTATTAAGAAATAAAAAAGTTATTTCCTTTTAAAATGGAGAAGTGACTTTTAGGGCATTCTGTAGTTACTAAAGGTGTCGAAGGAATACGTACAACAGGAAGAATCCCAATGCCTGACCAAATAAGAGACGTAACAGAACTACCCTTAACAACTGCCCTTCGTGCCGTGAAGTGCAGGGATGGATGGAGAAGAGTTGTCAGAGGCTATCATGGGAGTTACGATGCTCAGTCATGACCTACACGTCAGGATGATGATGTATTATATTATAATTATCATTTATAGTTCGGAAATTCTAGGATGAGTCCTGTGGAAGCTCATAAATTTGCCCCAATACAACCTTATGTAATGTATTTACCTAAATAACTTGCTATTTATTAGAATTGAGGCTAATATTAAAGTTGATAAAATAATTAAAGTTACTGAACATCGTTACAAGGTTGTATTGGGGCAAATTTGTGAGCTGTCACAGGACTCATCCTAGAATTTCCGAATTAAAGTTGAAGCCTTCAACCGTATAGCGTATAGGTAGTTGAAGCCTTCAACCGGAGCTACTGCCATGAGTTTTTTTGCTGTTTTCGTAATAAATATATTTTCTGAACATATGTAGATTCGGGGAAGTGCCTAATCCAACTGTCGCAGCCACTATCTTTCTATTCCTATACTCAACTTATATGTTATACGAGTATATTTATTATGTAATATTTTTAATCTGCCATTAATAGTGGATTCGAGTCTTGAGTGCCCTTGAGGAGAGTTTGTTTTCTAAACGGCGCTATAGAAATAATCCTTTTTATTATTATTACCAACTGTGCCAATCACAAATCTATCCAGGCAGATAAAATTGATATTCATAAAAAAGACCATTGCTTAGAGTATGGAAATATAACTGATAATAGAGTGGGTATGGAAATATAACTTTTAGAAATATTTTATATTCAATGACAAGACCTTCTCGGTAGAAACTAGTCACATCATCACAGGCTGTCATAAGTCATAAAGTGGGTATTGCGCTATTCCAGTAATTGGACGGGTGTTGCAAGGCGCCTTTAAAAATATAATAAATTCTCCATTGAAAAATATCTAAACCTCAATAAGAAGCAGCCAAGTAGAAGAGATTACCTCTATTTGGGCATGACAACCTGAACTTGTTGACAGATACCTAAAATAGGAGGAATGGTATAACCTGCATTATAGGCACTGTGCCGGGGAGGCTTCGATCATAAATCAGAAGTGAAGGATTGAATCTTTATGTTGTGTTCAATTTAATAACATTGCGTACTTAATTAGGTAAGGTGGGTGCGTCTATCAGATAATGTAGAAGGTTAATATGGAAACATTATATCGCATTTCATACGTGGAATTTTGTTTAAAATACCAATATTGCACGACAGGGTTGCACTGCAGGAAAAGCAACATAAACTATGACATTTTTATATACATACATACATACCATCATGTTATTTACTTGTCGAATTAGCTAAAGAGGATACAGCGCCAAATTTTCCTATTTCGACATACATCTTTCGCTTCTTCTACATCGATTGATTTGCGCATATAACTTCTACGAGTTCAGACTTTTTATATTTCCTTCTTTCAAAATATCATTCCCTTAATCCAACGACACTTTCCAACGTCTTCCTCTACTACACTTTCCACTACCATTTACACTATATATTTGATTTTGTCTGTTGTTAATATTTCTTTATTCATTCGTTCTACATGCCCAATTCCTCTCAAAATGCTCTTCTTCATCTTACTCAACACACCAGTCTTGAGTTCACATTCTTCCCTAATCACTTCATTACGTATTCTGTTATACATTGTCCATCCACATATCCTTCTCATTACACGCATTTATTCGTCTCCTTTCAGTCTTATCAACGTCCACTTTTCACTCCCATCCATCAAAGCTGGTACTAAAATACTGTTGTAGACTATCAGCTTAGCAATTTTTAGTCGCCGTTTTTGACTAAATTTTTTTCAATAGTATGTCACTCTTCAACATGTGAATTAGTGATTCAGATATATTGAAAAGACAAACTTTTCTTCTGTCCCATTAATCAAGCCCTCGGGATTAACAACCGCTGAATTAACCACTGAACTGGTTGTTGGTTATCGCACGTGCTAGCAATACTTGCAACACCACACATGAAGAGGTAACAACACTCGCACATATTTAGCGTGTGTGAGTGTTGTTACCAGACGAACAATTTTATCAGATGTCGACTTCTTTTACAAAATAAGTATCCTTGTGAATCGAACCTGTAATATACTAAATATAAACCATATTATTGCTCAAACGTACTCGTAAAATGGTCATGAATGGAATAGTCGTGGCACAAAACGTATAAAATACTTAATATAAACCATATTATTGCTCAAACGTACTTGTATAATGGTCATGAATGAAATAGTCGTAGCACAAACCGTATAATATACTTAATATAAACCATATTATTGCTCAAACGTACTCGTATAATGATCATGAATGGCATAGTCGTAGCACAAACCGTATAATATACTTAATATAAACCATATTATTGCTCAAACGTATAATGGTCATAAAACAAACCGTATTATAATCGTAGCACAAACCATATGACAGCTTAAATTGTATAACAGCCGTAGCACAAACTATATAGTTGTCTTAGAAAAAAACGTACAATAATCGTAGTACAAACCATGTGAAAGCCCAAACTATATTATAACCCTTAAAATAAACCGTTATATAGTCGTGATACAAACAATATGATATCTCGGACCGTATAATTGTACTAATACATACTGTAAATGCCCTTAGTAAAAACCGTATGATAATAATCGCAGTACAAACGGTATGTAACTTAAATTGTATAACAGTCATACATAAACCGTCTTAGACCAAATCGTATGATAATCGTAGCATGAACCATGTGAGAGCTCAAACTATGTGATAGTCCTAGCATTAGATGTATAATGCTCTTAGAACAAATCGGATGATAATTGTAATACAAACTTTATGATACTTCAGATCGTATAATAGATGCTTATCGTAGCACACACCATACGGTAGTTTAAATCGTATTATAGTCGTGGCATATACCGTATAATGAATGGTCTTGGAACAAACCGTATGATAATCGTAGCATGAACCATGTGAGAGCTCAAACTATATGATAGTCGTAACATTAGATGTATAATGCTCTTAGAACAAAACGTATGATGAACGTAGTACAAACTTTATGATAGTTCAGATCGCATAATAAAAAATTATCGTAGCACAAACCATATGATAGCTTAAATCGTATAACAGTCGTAGCATAAACCATATAATGATCTTAGAACAAACCATGTTATAATCGTTGTACAAACTATATGATAGCATAAACCGTATAATAGTCATAACATACTCGTATGCTGTAAATTATATTAGAAGAAATCGCTTCATAATAATCGTAGCACAAATGATATGCTAACTTAAATCGTACAACAGTCGTAGCATAAACCGTATTATAATCGTAGTACAAACTATTGATAGCTCAGACTGTATGATAGTCATTGCATATACCGTAAATTACTTAAAAAGACCATTGTGAAATGGTTTAGACACGAGGAACGAATGAATGGAGAATGACTTACAACATAAATATACGTATAAAGTGCAAATATGAGTGGAAGACGTGGTAGAGGAAGACTAAGGAAAGTATTGTAATATTTTAATTTTCCACTTTCTGCCTACCCTGATTGGGATACGGCGTGATGGTATTTTGTTCAAAACATATGGTAGTTCAAATTGTATAAAGTCGTAGCATAAACTGTGGAATGGCCCTACTCGTAGAATAAACGACATGATAATTGTAGCTCAAAATATAAGTGCCATTTAGTCTCCGATTCGAATCCCTTTATTGTTATTATGAAGATAACTCACTTAATATATTTACCTACAGCTACAGCCCTATCGAAAGAACCTGAGGATATTTCACATTTTGTCATGTAAATAGGTGGCAAATATTTCTGAAATAAACATAACTTTTATAGTGCCACGTCATTAATTTAATTACGTGTGGGCCGTCACACACGAGCATGTTTCTAAAGTATTTCAAAACAAGCATTTAACTATCAATTATAAGTTATAAATTATTTTAATGTCATATAAATATAGCGATAAGAAATTCATAAGTAGGCTCTCAATTGTCCGGGCGGTAGGGAAAACTGATTCGGATATTTTCTGCCACAAAAATCTGATAAAATATTGGAAAAGATTAAAACCCCTTTTATTTATTAAAACACGACAGCAAAGAAGTTTATGTTTTCTCTCTGTTGAGTTTTTGCCATTAGTGGTAAGCAGATTTTTTCATATTTATTTGGGGTGGGGAGATGTAAAATTGATACCACGATTCGAAAACTAACCAAATAATACCAAAAATTCATGGAAAAATGTACATAAATCTAGATCACACAGCCGTGTGTCACGAAAATATAAAATATGAGTATAAACAATAAAAAAAATGTCAAATCAGCTGCGACGCACACGTGATTTGAATTTACAATTGCGCTTGCCCGCTTGCATCAAAAGCCAATACTGAGTCAAAACGCTCCCAAATAGTAATTTACGACGTCATTGACCGGGATTTTTGTCATTGACCGAGTTTTATTGTCTGTTACATATTGCCAATTTCACCAGTTTGATTTTCTTTTATTTATTTAACACGTTTATTGCTAATAAAATCTGGCGGACTTATTGCCAGGCGGAAATCTCTTCCAACCAACAAGACAAAAGTAAATGAAGTAAGTTACATGGTTGTATAAAAAAATTCAAATGACTATTCATCCCCACGAAATTCATAAACACATACGTGAGCATATGTCCACGAACCTCACAAAGACGGACACTGACCCGAATATTATTTTTCATAAAACTCAGGAATGAAACACGTTATTTTACTGACTAGAAATTAAGAGTTTTTCAGTCGCTTCTTAAAGCATGCCAAGGACGGAGCGAGTCTTATATTGGTTTGTAACTGATTCCAGAGTCTCACTGTATGGACAGTAAATTACGACGTAAAAAAAGAGAAGCGATGAACTGGAAAGGCCAATAAACAATCTCTGTTTGAGCGTAGCGCTAATCCATGATTGGAAAGACGCTGAAAATTTTCGGCGAGATAAAAGGGGATGACGAGACAGTTAAGGATATTGAGACAATTGAGACAGTATGTGAATTTGGCGTCTATTTCTAACATTCAATCTTTTACATATACGAGTACGTCTTATGTAGTCGAATGAAAAAAAAATGATTTTAAATCATATTTCTAAATGTTATAAAAATAATTAGATTTTTTTACTGTTCCGGTTAATTGAAAATCTACTGTAATTAAAATATAAAATATTTGAAATTCAGCGTTTTGTAAGTATTTACTGACTGTTGTTTTAATCGGTAATAAATATATGTAGTTAGTTATTTATATGTTTTAGTAAAAATGAGATCGATGCGTAGAATGTGAGGAAACCAATATATGAGGACATTAAGAAATAATGCGGATTGAAAGAATACGAAGTGCTAAAGATGAAGAAATAAGTACGGTGGCTCTGCAGAGAGAGTTTGGCCACGTAGAAAGAATGAAAGATTCACAAAAATAATCTAAATAAGTAGTATATTGTATTATACTTTCATTGTATACAGAGAAACCTGACGGAATTATTACTGTGTGACATTCTCTTCCAACTAGCTAGGAAGTTGTTTTAAAATACATTAAGTGAAAACCGTATAAGACTTATAAAAAAATGGCACCAACAAGAATGACGAGCAAAAATATTAAGCCAGTTTAACTGACTTAATATAGTTGAATTCCGTCTGCAATGTAACCCTTGGTCCATAGCAAAGTATTCAACATCTGTTATATGTCTGATGCGCATTGGGCATTCTTCCACAAAGGAAACTTTGACAAATATCAAAGTTTTAAATTGTATCTTGTGCGAAGGTCACTTCAGCGAGGAAAATTTGGATCATAAATTCTTTTATTGTCCACTAAATGATGCGTATCCGACCTTATATGAAGATCTATTTTCGATTAATATTCCTATGCAAAACCAATTTGAGAACGCTCATTATAAACTTGTCTACCTCCGTTTGCAGGTGTTAACAAAATTTTTTTTTTTTTTTTTTTTTTTTTTTATCCACTTTGCACGGATTTCTCCTGTTACACAAAGAGGGTTTGCTTCTAGCGTTAGCTTATTCGTTAGGAATAATATCAGCCAGGATTCTTCTCATACTGCTAGACGGTACCGAGAATATATCAACCGTGTCATTCAGTTGGTTCAATATCTCTATACCACGCGTGACTGAGTGTTTAGCCATGATATTCGTCCTGTAAGTTGGTATGTAGAACAGAGGGTGATTCCTTGCACGGTTATATTTATTGGGTACATATAAACTTAGTGCTTCTAGAATCGCGGGACAGTTAAAGGAACCTTGGAAAACCTTTATTAGGAATATCGCAATGGATTCTTGCCTTCTTGTTTCAAGGCTTCTATAGTTACACACCGTGAGAAGTTCGGCATGGTGACCATATTTTGGGTAATCGCCCTTTGTTCTGTACCATAGATATCTGAGGAATTTTTTTTTGTATTTGTTTATAGTTTTCAATTGATTTAAAAAAAATAAAATTTGTATTTTTTTTTTGATAACGTTGTATTATTGTGAATTTTGATGGCTAGAATTGACTGTATTTGTTCTTTCAGAACATATTATGTATTTTTAATGAATGTATTCAATTTATCATTGCTCGCTGGCTGGAAATATCCAAATTTGAACGAGAGCCTACGAAAGAAATAAAATTTGAATTGAGGCTTTTATGCATTTTAACATCATTTTTATCGTTTGGAGCGGAGACGAGACCGATACTTCAAAATCTACAATGTATGCGGTTCACGCAGGCAGCTAATTCTAGGGGTGTCCTCATGCCATCCCTTCCTATATTCTAACAAAAAAAAAAAAACAAATTGGATCAATGTTGTAAAATTATGTTATCGGACATGTTGATAGTCTATAAAATTTTGTTTATTATTAAAGCATTAACACTGTCAAATTTGACTTAATTTTAAATTATGAAACATTCACGAGTAAAACATAGTTTATTCTAAAAATACGCAATTCTCTAATTAAAAAAAAACAGAGTAAAACAAGGTCTACTTTGAATTACGAGTATGTATCGTGGATAATAAAATAGTTCATAATATATATATATGTATATTTCAACTGTTAATTTCCCATCTTTATCACCAAACAACATAAAATAGGTTATACTTACGTCTGTGAGTAATATCAAGTTTTGTTTTAGCCACGATTTAATAGTTATTATTTAATTAACAAATGTCAGAACATTTTTATTTTTCATATATTATTTGACAGCTGTCACTTCATGATATGATTACAAGACATAAAACAACAATGACAAATAACGTGTTGATTAAAAATATATGACTTTGCGATAACGAACAGAAAAATATACGCATTAAAATTAGAAATCAGTTTATAATGCTTGACTCTTCTGACATTTATAATTTTACCACTCAATTATTAGATTCACATATCACTCTTACTCACTTTATAGAGTTGATATGTAAATAAATAAATTCGGTTATTAATAGTTTATATAAAGTGTTTTGTCACTAAGATATACTCTTTAGTATAACAAAAAGTTAAAAAAAGACTCAACAAATTTAAAATGCAAGCATGAGTGGTAGTCGTGGTGGAATACGACCGAGAAAAGTATGGTTGGAACACGTGAGTGAAATTTTGAAAGAAGAAAAAGTAAGGAATACGAGTAACACAAAGAACTGTATGAGAATGCGTATGGATGTAGAGGATGTGAATAAAGTATGTCGTGATAGGAAAGTTTGGCGCTCTATCTTCTCTTTCTACCCCAACAGGGAAATTGTGTGATAGTATATATGTATATAAACTCGATTAGAAAAGTAACTATGTACTCATTTTCGACTAAACTAAAGCCCACTAGGCATATGCTATATTCCATACAATTTATATTTTAGAAGGTTTCAATTTCAGTGGTTAGTTTCATAAAAAAACGGTAGGACATTATTATAAGGTCGGTATCAACCGTAGAAGAAAAAAAATAATAACGCTTGCTCTACAAAAAATAGCGTACTATTTGGAAAAGTAAATGCAATTATTTCCAAGATTTATCGTGTCCAATAGCTATAAACTGAAAACAGTCTGCGCTTTACAAGTCGATATACGATTAATCATACATAATTCCAAATTTGGCGTATTTTTAGTGTTATAACCAATTTAGGACAAGCTGAATAGTTGAAACTAATAATAGGTGAAATAAAAGGTTTACGAGTCCGTTGTCTGATGTATTCAGGGCAAGGTCAAGGAGTGTTGCATCACCGGCCGGTGTCGGAGCCTGCATTTGGCGAGTCCACGCTTCAGTTGGAATTACTACCTTATATGGAATCCGGCTTGTCACACATTTACAACTACTTATGAAGGTGGACTCTCACTACAGATATTGGTGGTCGACCTTTAATTGAAGTCTGTACAACACATTTCTTTACCTTGATAGGAGATACAAAAAAGTGTTTATTTTTCAAAACTACACAGTCATAATTCAACCTCAGAAAATATGACCACATCACAAAATATCGTAAAAAAACTAAATATGATGAATGTAAGAAATAGTCGATATATCCATTAATTGTGTTCTCTATTCTTCTTTAACCTTTCCCTTCCTGTGCTAAAAAAAATCCGCGCGTTCCGTTGCTGTGTACTCAATACACATGTAAAAATGAGCGATTTAAAATCGAAAAAATAAGAATATTCATAGCCAATCGTTTAAATCAATTAAATTTGAAGTCAAAAGTGAAAATAACTGAAATTTAATTGCTGAAAACATGAAAAAAAAAACATCGGCCAACGTTCACAAAACGGGCGAAGAGACCACCTCACATGGATGCCCCAGAGCTACTGAGACCTGAGACGGACTAGCACTGTGTATCATACGTTATACCTCGAAGGAAGAAACACAATTGCGAACTGAGATTATATTTCTTACATTCCAATATACCGAAGTAGAGTGAGAGTGAGACGTGAATATCGTCACTTCCTCACCCATAGCGGGTTTTTGGAATGAATATACCTACGTCACACACTGGCACACGTTTGATTGTATTGGTGAATTAATTCCCGATTTTCACAAAATATATCTGATGTGGCCGATAAGTGCTAATTATAATTAATATTATTTTTTCATGCGTAAATGTATTACGGAGGTATACCAAAAATCTGAACCCTGTATTTACTATATTTATAGAGATATTTATTTTTTAGAAGCAATGTGTACTAGTTACACATCACAGGAAAGGAAGGGTTAACGTATGCTCAATATTGAGGGTCGCAATCCTCTGCTATGTCTCGAATTCAACACACGACCTTTTAAATTATTTTACTATCCACATTATATGGATTTCTCCTGTTACATAATGTGGGTCTATTTTTTTCATTCATATCGGAGAATATTAAGAAGAATTCTTCTCATAAATTAATCCACTGCCTCACTAAATTGATTCAATATCTCTAAACCACCCGTCACTGAGTGTTTAACCATCAATAGAGGGGGATTTTTTGGACCGTTGGAAATGTCGGAAATATAAAAGCTATAATAAAAGCTAAGCAACACCTTTAATAAAAGCTAAGTCCATGAATAACGCGATAGATTCTTGCCTTTATGTTTCGAGGATTCTATTATAAACTTGTATACCGTTAAAAGATCGATATATTGTGTATATTATAAATAACCACCCTCTGTTCTATGCCGTAAATATCTCAGGAACTTTTCTTGCTTTTTTTTACATTTCTGATTGATGATGTAAAATGATTCTTTTTAATTTGTCCTCAGTGAGATACAGGCAAAAGCCTAGTTTACTGGGGACACGACAAATGAAAGGCAATAAACCCAGATGCATTAAAATTGTGTCTGAATTAAATTACTTGTTGTTTTTTCCAAAATTGTGTATATTTCTTGTCATTTATAAAATAAATAAAAAAAAAAAAATTCTTTAAATTTTTTTCTCCTTTTAATTTGTAACTTTTATTCTGACTTTTTTTCCGTTTGTGTGTAACTTTGGAACCTATCAATAAGCAATTAGCACAATACACCATTAAGGTCCAAAAGTTTCTGTCCTGAACTTGTTATAGCGTGTTGCATTATACATATAACACCGGCCACATTCAATGCATTCTCAAGCGATGGTGTAGTTAAAATTTGATACATCTACCCTCAATTGTACGTATAATAGAGCCAATAGAAGACATGTTGTTTCGCTATATTTTGAAAAATTAAAAAAATAATATCATATCAAAAATAATGTTTCTTTCCAAAGGAACTTGATAATCACGTGATAAATGACGTTTAAATTCACAAATTCATAATTTCACATTGTAACAAAACTATACATTTATGTCGGCTGTATTTAACATACAATTGAGGGTAGATATATCAAACTTTAACTGCAAAAACGCCCGACTATGCAATGGGTGTGCCCGGCATGCTATCTGTCCATACACGTTCTAGCTTGTATATGCCGGAAACGTTTGGATGTATCTACTGTCTGGTGGGTTGAAAAAGACAAATAAATATTTTTAAAAATATTTGGTATTTCACTAATTACTGCTACATATACTACCTTGATCAAAAAGTTTTAGGACCGGCCACTGTGTGGCGCTGTCAGTCACCCGATTGAAATTCTTTTTTTTTGTTAGGTTACCACATCTATCATTGATACTTCCCTTCAAATTTCAGCGCCATAGCTTGACATTTGTAAAAGTTACGCTGTACTGAGTATATCTACCTTTGTGCGTG
Organism: Odontocerum albicorne; assembly: GCA_949825065.1. Classification (NCBI taxonomy): domain Eukaryota; kingdom Metazoa; phylum Arthropoda; class Insecta; order Trichoptera; family Odontoceridae; genus Odontocerum; species Odontocerum albicorne. The sequence goes on along the minus strand of OX463847.1, from coordinate 9,810,542 downwards.
TTTTCGACTTTTTACAAGTTTGAAAATGGCATCAACTGTGCATCAACGAGTTTGCATAAAATTTTGTGTGAAAAACGGATTTAACGGTCCGCAGACCTTGGAAATGTCGGAGAAGTGTTTTTCGGTGGCACGAACGCTTCAGAAGTGGTCGTGAGTCTGTCGAGGATGACGAACGCAGTGGGAGTCGAAAACCGATGAAAACATCGATAAAATCAAATAAATGTTGGCCGAAAACCGCAACTTGACCATCAGAGAGCTGGCAAAGGACTTGAACATCGCTTATGGATCCGCTCAAGACATTTTGGTTAATGATTTGGGCCTCAGACGTGTCGCTGCAAAACTGGTGCCGAAAGACCTCAATTTCATGCAAAAAAAGGACCGCCTTGAAATCGCGAAAGACATGATTTCCATAAGTTTTTTACCAAAAACAACACGATTACTATCCAGCAGCCTTTGAATTCACCTGATCTGGCTCCCTGCGACTTTTTCCTGTTCAACCGACTTAAAAAACCGCTTCGCGGAACGCGTTACAGCACCCGAGAGGATGTCATGAAAAAATCGAAGACGGCTCTGATGGACATACCGAAAATTTAGTACCAGCGGTGTTTCGAGGATTGGATCAAGCGCTGGCGTAAGTGCGTTGCAGTCGATGGGGAGTACTTTGAAGGGGACCATATCGATTTTAATGAATAAACTTGTAATTTCTCTTTTATGAATAAAATCCTAAAACTTTTTGATCAAGGTAATACTACCTTCTATACATACGTATACTTTTAATATACATACGTATACTTTTTATCCCGAGACACTGTAAAACAGCAACAAATTAATGATTTATCTAGCATCTTTTCTTTATAAAATACTAAATCAAAAACACTTTGTTTTTTAATTCATAAAAGACCACGTCACTAAATAAATTTAGTAAAAATTATGACATTTAAAACCAAGACCGGTGATGGTGTCTCGATGTTTGGACAAATGTCCAAATGTTATTATATTTGGCATGATACATCTAATGAGGCTGGTTAATTTAAATCTCGAGGCAATGTTTAAAGACTTCTGTCTATAGTTAACGTCCAGGCAGACTGACTTTAGTTTGTTTAAAAGCAATACTTAAATTTAACCGGTGATGTCATATATTTCAATAGAAGTGTGTGGTCTATTGACCCAAAGTGTTCTATTGACACAAAGTGGTATATATTGACCCAAAGTGGTATATTCTTAAAAGTGGTATATTTTAAGTTATTTGGTTATTAATTGCTGTTTTATTTTTGTTAATGGTGCATATTTAGACTAGATAAGATTATCGTTGTGTATCATTTTTGTGACTTTTGAAATGTTTTCCTCAATTTCTTTGAAATCCTGTTTTGTTTGTATAATAGCACTTAATAAAATTGTTTTTTTTTTAGACTCTCCATTATTAGTCTATAAAAATAAAGTGGAATACCCCTTGATTTACTATGGTGGTTTTCTGGGTCTTCATCGTTTGATACATAAGTATTGTCTTAACATCGTATTCACGTGTTTATCTTGTATCACATGTTTTTTTTATCAAAATATATTTCTCATTGATTGTAGAAGCAAAACAAAAGAAAAAAAAACGAAAATAAAAGAATATCTCAAAGATGACAATCTTAAAACATAAATAACAAAACACACACCGTGTAGAAGAAAAAATAACATAATTAAAAAAATACCAGCTAAAAACAAAGTAGACCATAACGAAAGAAATGTCACAGCTCAAGCTTTATTTTTTTATTATTTGTTCATTCTCTTTTTACATTATAAAAATGATTAGAATAGAACAGTTTAAACAGACACTTTAATAATAGTCTAAAAATGGTTTCCCTTGCCTCCATCATATTTTATTGTTGTATTCAAATACCGTAGACCTGCTGGCCGACTAACCAATACTTCATATTTTAAGTCAACAGCTTATCACATGTGTCAATTATATACTTTAACCACTGAAGAAACATAAAAATGAACATATTAATAGACTAATGTATGACATTTAAACACAAAAACAATATCCGCCAAATGCCCACCTCTTGTAGCTCCACAGATGTCCACTCTTTTGTCAAAATTTTCGATTACATTTTGGCATAATTGCGGTTCTAACTCACCAATACCACGAATAATTTCGTCCTTCAGCTCAGGAATTGATTGGGGGTCATTATTATAGACTTGGCTTTTCACGTAACCCCAGAGAAAATAGTCCAACGGTGTCAGATCACATGACCGTGGTGGCCAATTAACATTACCGTTTCCGGAGATTACAATACATAAAATAATTCAACAATTCGAACGTGTTGTACGACTCCATTTTTATAAATGTCATACTTTACACTTCTTAAAGCAAGTTCGCGACGCCATCTGTGTTTTATCTAAGAATAAAAAAAAACGCCCAATTTGAAAGACCCTTTAGTAACATACCATAAACAAAAATAAACATTCTCAAATATACGAGTATAATGCATAAATACTAAGAATTCTGCATTTCAACGCAACAACCCATGTAAATTGAGATCCCAGCATTATTTCTCAATGTGCAAAGACACTTTATCAGATTCAGCAATGCCTTAAGAAATAAGTAATTCCCTTATTTGAATTTTAAAATAGTAAAAAACTTCTATTCGGTTGGCAATGCGTTATACCCAATAAGAAGTTGTACGATTTTATGTTTTTGGACAAAATAATTATTCATCCTTTTAACACTAATATCGGCATATGTCATATTATATTTAAAAAAAAAACAGCTATCATAGAGAGAAAAGTGCGATTAAGTACGACCTGAAACACTCCAATGTCTTGTGTTGTAACACAAGCGCTGAAGTATCAGCTCACGTTACTTGTTATTTATGTCCATATGTACGTAAAATCTATGATTCTGATACAGGAGACTTGAACGCACGGTCAATCCGAAGCATTTTGTGAATTTAACTCTTTTGATACCCATTACGTAACAAAATAATGCAAATATGATTGCTTGTTATTATGTTTAAAACATAATTATAAACAAATTTTAACTTAATTAACTACATCTGTCAATTTACATCCATTTTTTTTTCATTTCAACAATACTTAAATCTATCTTTAGCACATAAAACACACGCAGAACGAAAAATTCGGATGATCTTAGCTTCTTTGATAGTGTATACTCATATAAGTTATTTTGACTTTTTGGAAGCCTTAAGTCATCGCAAATTCTCGTACGGTTCCTATGAACGTGTTGATTGTACATTATATCGTTTCGTGTATACTTTAGCGAAAAAATATTATATTACTAGAAAATATAGATTAGGACATTAAATATTGAAGATTGTTTTACCGTGTACACATAAGTTTGAAAAAGATATCTGTTTGACCCCAATTATGCTCAATAAATTAGATAAAGAAGACTGAAGGTTTAGGCTGGTAAAATATGACGATGAATTAATTTTGTTGATATCAAAGAACCTATATTTATTTATTTGAGTTAATCTAAGTTGATATTTGTGGGTTTAATTTAAAAAAATAATTCTGCCATTTATTAATTTTCTGTTTTTTTTTTCTTAATCCATATGTACAAGGGTGTGGGTTGAAAACATTTGAAGTCCTCGCGGCCGCCCCCCCTCCCCCCTATATTAGTGGGGTGTATATCGGCCGGGGAATGTTATGAGATGAGCCCAGACCTTTTGATAGCTTGTAATGTATTTTCTGCTTGAGATATACGTGTATATGCGATTTTGGAATGTATATTTATATACGCATATACTACGAGTATGTTGCTATCAATAAACCTATATTTATTTATTTATTAAAAAGGGGACTTCACGGAGCAAACCTTCACTTTTCTACGGTTACTTTTCTACAAAAATGATGAAGATACAGGGTGGAACACGAGTTTTGCTACAAAAACAAATAAATTTAAATTTTTTTCTATGTTTAAAAAATCTTTCTTTTACTAAATTCAGTAATTTGTACATTTTTTTGACAAGTTATTTTTTTTAACATAATTTGGTTTAAATATCAGCCGCGATCGTTGACACAATGCATTTTTTTAACTGAAACATTTTCCATCACAGTTGTTAATGTGGCTTAGCATCTGGCTTCCATAACGGCTCTGATTGATGTCTTCAACTTGTTGCCGTTAACGTCGAAATTGGGCTCATATAACATAAACAAGCAATGAATAATGTCCTCTGTTAGTTGTAAAAGTTTTCGTCAAAAAAATTTGGTGTGTGTCAGTCGAGTTGCCAATGCCTTTGAGCACATTGATCGTGGTAAAGGAGACAGTTCGGAGAAGTTTGTGGTCACTGGAAGCGTGGAAGAACGACGCACAAGATGGACGTTGTGTTTGATTGACCAAGTGAGAGATGCTACTGGACTACCCTTAACTACTGAGATGAGTCGTCAGATGCTATCACTGGAGTCACTATGCTCAGTCATGAGCTATACGACAAGTTGATGACTTGAATTGTGTAAAATAATATTCAAATATTTGTGCAACATACGGGACACAATCTTCTGACTGACTTTCAATGCCAATTGCCAGGTTGAAATCGTCGAATCATTTTGAATTGCGGCGGCCACTGTTGCGATATTATTCGTTATCCGAGTTGTCCAATCTCGTTCGTAGAATTTTCTTTAGACATTTGCTTCTTCTTCCTGGCACTGTCCCAACTCATTGCCTAGGTAGGCAGTTGGGGTCGGCTCTTCTCGTTCTCAGGCTGTATATTCTTCGGTTCTGGGTGTCGCTTTCATCTAGGCCGTTTCTCTGCAGGATTTTGGAGCATCAAGTCATCCAGGAGTTCTTTGGTCTTCTTCTGGACGGCTGTCGAGAAAGATCCACAGACATTGCCTGATTTACAGTATGGTCTGGTCTTCTCCGTCTTATGTGCCCGTACCATCTCAGCTGTCGCTCTTCCCGCTTACTATTTATGTCAGTGACTCCCAGACTACCACGAATGCGTGAGCTCTTAATTTTATCTTTCAGTGATACTCCTGCCGACCAACTAAGCATTCGCATTTATGCTGTTTCAAGTTGCCTAGAGTAGGAGCTGTACATAGTCCAGCATTCTGAGCCATACATAATTGTGGGTCTAACGATAGTCAGGTATACCTTTCCTTTCAGTTTTATAGGCATTTTTGGGTCACACAAGACTCCTATTACTGATCTAAATTTCATCCATCCCACACATTTCTTTGGACATTTGCTGTCTTGTAAAATTGCTCTATAATCCGTTTCATGTTCAATCTGCTCAGGATATCTCATCTTCCTTCATTTATCAATGCGTAATGTACTAAAATCGTGGAATTTTATTTAAAATATTGTTGAACTACCCAATTCTTTCCGCGCCTGAATACATCTCCATTATTAAACATTGAATATACTCGTATTATAATTATTCTGAAAACAAAACATTACAGAAGGTATTAAATTTATTTTTGTAGCGAGATTCAAGCTCAATTCTGTATGTATGATATATGCATCACGAATAAGCTAAGTATGACAGCCCCTTGAATTCACATTTGAATGCATTCAACAAATCTTTTTTTTTGCTTCCTTAGTATGATGCCTTAAAGCTTGTGTGTTAAGGCTCGCTTGCGTGTTAACCAGTGCATATTTGAAAGTGGCCGTCTCTGTTGTAGAGTTAACGCAAATCTAGTATAGGGTAGGTTTAGAACCATGTCTAATATAGGTAAGCCTCTGCTTTTGTATTTAGGTTTCGCATTGACCCACTACGAATGCAAACTGTCCTGTTTTATATGTACGTGTAAATTATAGCGTACAAGAATTTACAAGAGCATGTTTGTTTATCATTTTTATTTTAACAAATAAATATATCCGGTGTTGCTCGGATTATTCACGATAAATTTCAGCTAACTGCAAGATTTAAAGAAAATTGATTTAATTCCTAAAAAATAATTAACTGAGTTAAAGAAATCTTTCAAACACTATTTTTAATGTATCTAGGCTATAAAAAAACTGGAAATTACTACACCCGTAGTGCTTAGTACATATGTGAATATTTTCTTTAGTAAGTGAAAGTGTGGACTTGAAAACATCTATGGTGATGGAATACTTGACGACCTCCGTGTCCTAGATAGTAAGACGTCTGGTTTTCACTTAAGGCCTCATTGACATCTTTCTGGTTGGTTGGAAGAGATTACCACATGACAATAAGTCCACCGGGTTGTACTGCATACAACGAAAGTAATACAATACAAGAGTTATAGAACGGTGTATAGTGATTATAAATATAGTCCATGGGGCACTAAAACATAAAATACTTTAAACGAAAAGTATTGAAATCTGCTAAGATGATAGTCCACAACAGTATTCTAGTACCAACTTTGATTTATAGGCTTGAATCGTGGAGTGGTTAAAATACTAAATGTAGTCGAATAAATGCTGTTGAAATGCCTGCGCTATGAAGAGACCTTGGGTTACAATATGTGATAGAAACCGGAATAAAGTGGTTAGATTTGAATATGAACCCAAGAATATTGTATTGAATAGGAAAAAGAAAAGCTTTCTGAGATAGTGTGGACATGTAGATTGAATGAATGAAGAAAGAGTAACAAAACAAATATAAAGTGCAAATATTACATGGAAGACGCGGCAGAGGAATATCAAAGAAAGTATAGATACAAGTAGAATGCGGAAGGAAATGATTAGGATTAAATATGAACGCAAGGATGATTAATTTAATGGGATAAAGAAAATCACTCTGAGATGATTTGAGCATGTAGATCGAATGAATGGAGAAATACTAATAAAACAAATATATGGTGCAAATGTTAAATGGAAGACGTGGCAAGGAAAGTACAGATGGTTAAGAGAAGGGTTTTTTGAAAGGAAGAATCATAAATAAAAGTTAGAAAAATCATGGAAGATAAATGGTTGAACAGGAGGCGAAAGACATGGCTCGCGATAGGAAAGACCGACGTTCCGTGCTCTTTACCCCGACAGGAATACGGCTCGATGGTATGTATGTGTGTATCATCATCAACACCCTATGAGAGAGTAATAATTAAATTAAAAGCTAACAAACAGATAACCAAGTGTATTACAGAGATCAAGAAAATGATCTTGGATATCTTGATTGAGTGATTGATTGATATAGCGTGCCGTTACCCGAATAAGCCGAGTGGAGCAGCATTCGAGTTGCTTGCTGCCTTAAAAGGAACCACGGAGAATGGCTTGCTCAATGGTTAATACCTTCTCGCGTACACAATGCTGATTACATTACAGGTATGTGTTTATATGGCCGGTGTATCTAGGGCAGCTTTGTGGATCATTTAATCTAAATATGCGACAAGTTCTTATAAAATGCATATTTCTTATTATTCATTGTGTAATTCTTTGACATTATCAGTATAAACCAGGGGTCTCCAAACTTTTTAGCTTAAGGACCACACTGACTCCTCCACTAAGTACCAAGAGTTAAGACCTAGCTAGCTCATAATACCAATATACTGTAGTTTTGAATTACGCGCAAATTTTCGTATTGGGACTAGCCGGCGAATGAGATATCTATGGCGCAGGGTGCGAGTGTGGACTCCGCTCCATTCGCAATTTCGGTTGGTACTTACGGGCAAGTGTCAAGGACATTTCATTGCGGCAGAGATAGCCGATGCGCGAAAAGTGAAATATAGTGCGACTAGTGTGTTTTGTGACTATAGTCGTTAAATAAAAACATCTGATTATTATTTTGTACGATTTACTTAAATTGTAAATTTTACAATGTAATCAAAATAAACTATGACGGGCCGGATACTGGGCATATCCGGCCCGCGGTAGCGGACCGGATTGGTGGTGCTCGCGGACCGTAGTTTGGAGACCCCTGGTATAAACGATTGTGGACAGTGGCGGAGTCAGCTAAGGATGAGTATATTTTACACATTTAGTTTATATATTTATCAATGGTAAAATTTCTCTTAAATAATATTCTTCGTAGTCGAGGATCCCTTCGCCTTCCCATCATCAATCTTGAGCTGCTCGTCCACGTCGATCAAGTGATCGAACCGAAAACAGTCCGACTTTAGGTGAACAATCCCTCCCGTGGATGTCAAAGACATTCGGATCCAGCTAAATTGCCTGGCAATGTTGACGCATGTTCGTAGCACTCTGACTGTTTCTCACACGTCTAGCTGTTGAGACGCCATCAGCTTGCGAACAGAGGGTTCTCAATCTTCCACGGTCCTATGTTACCTTCTTCCAGTCCTCAGACGCCCCGCGCAAAGCCAGTGACTCTCGTAGACTGCCCTTATGCATTTTATCTGCCCACCAACCCATCGCTTGTCCACTACTTCCTTGTACAAGACACGTTTAGTGAGCCTATGATCACCTATGCGTATCAGATGTCAAGACCACCGCAATTTCGCCTTTACAATAATATCTTCTACAGATTTACAGACCGAGACATTTGTAACACGATCACTCCAGTGGATTCAAAGAATACGACGAAGAATTACTCCAGTGGAACGAAGGAAACGTTGGTTTGGAAAACGAAGGAAACGTTTTTCATTTCAAGGTTTTTTGGATGAGGTGGATCATTTCAAGGTTTCAACTTTTAAACAGTTTTAATATCGTTTCTATGCCTGAAGTATAAAATAATAGACGTTGTTTAGAATTTTGAATAAAAATATAAATCTGAAGAGGATATGGCGTGGCAAAATAAAGAAAAAGCTTAATTTTTTTTTTGATTCCTTGTCTCCCTGCCTTTCTTTGTTACACCACTGCAGAGGTTTTAGTTACTCAACTTTATTAACTATTATATATTTTGATGTGTTGTAATAAGATTTATATTTAATTATATTTTATGATCTAATGAAATATTATATTATTATTATTTTCGTTTGATTATTTTCTACATCTATGGGACGCTAAATGCATTTTTTCTAGCATATTCCTAGGAGAGACAACCTGTATACAACGAAAGTTTATTTTAATTTTATTTATTTTAATTAACGAGACAACAGTGTCTTTATATACAAATGAACATGTGACAGGTTATAAGAGTACTTAAAATTATTGACAAATAATACAAAACTTTATCATAAACTAACATGAAGATACAAAAGCAGTAGTAATAATAAATTATAGTCATTGTTTTAAAATTATTTAATAATTATATGTATATTTTAGTTCAATATATGTATGTATACCACAAAATATTACCAAACTTCACCAAGCAGACTTACGTAATTGTCGAAGACTTATTTTATAGAGGTAAAGAACTTAGATTTGTTTTTAGTGGAATAACGCATACATAGAACAAAAATTGATTTTTTGAGAATTTTATGGATGGATGATATTGAGATATAGAGAGCACATGGCCTCATTAGTAGAACGAGATGCAAGTTGCTTTGCAGAATCAAAACCTTCCATATTTTGATGCAGGGTTACTCAACTCCAGAGGCAAAGTATTGTCCTTAATGTTTTGTTTATACTAGGTTATTTATATTAAGTGAGAGCACAAAGTTAATAGCTATTTCTAAATAGTGTTGTGATATTCTGGCGAATACTATATATACTATACTTATATTAAAAATATCTAAATTGTTTAACACAATTCAACACAAAAACTACATATTGAATTTTATTGTTTCAGTAGCATTTATTTTCTCAACTAATGGAAGAGTTAAGAGGGATATCAAACATATATGTTATATTAGAATTGGACATTATCAAAATCTGCTAAGATGATAGTCCACAACAGTATTTACGTGTCAACATTGGGAATGTATGGGAATTAAATGTGGACATGGAAAAATACTGAAAAGAGTCGAATAAATGCTGTCGAAACGTATGTAGGCTGAATACGGAATGTATGTAGGCTAAATACGGAATGTATATAGGCTGAATACGGAATGTATGTAGGCTGAATACGGAATGAAGGGATAAAGGGTGAATGCGAACTCAAGGTTGATGTATTGAATAAGACGAAAAAGAGCACGCTGAAATGGTTTGCGATTGTGGAATAGATGAATGAAGAAAGAATAGTTAAGCAAATATGTAGTGCAAACGTGAATGGAAAGCATATGAGACGAAGGTCAAAGAAAGAATGGTTGGATCAAGTGAATTATATTTTGAAAGAAGAAAACGTAGAAAGTCAGAGAAATCGTTGGACTTGTATGAAATGGTGTATGAAAAACATATGATGTCCTCGCGGCCGAGCTTGCCCTCTTATTAGTGAGGGTGTATCTTGACTGGTGGGATGTTATTAGATGAGCCCAGACATTTTGATAGATTTCTCTCTTGAATGTATTTTCCTCGACATTATCCTGAGATATATATGTAATTTCAGGATACATGTACAGTACCCGGCGGTAAGTAATACACATCGTTTGTAGAGCGTCATCTCTGTCGCACGATGCGCTAACAGTCCAGTCCGGTAACGACTGACAAATCGCGACAGAACACGTAAATGAATGACAGAGACGACTCTCTACCTATACAAACGATGTGTATTACTTACCGTCGGGTACTGTACATAATATGTGTATACGAACATGTAAATACTATGTTATTAACCTTTTCCTTCCTGTGCTAAAAAAATCCGCGTTCCGGTGCTGTGTATTCAATACACATGTAAAAATGAGCGATTTAAAATCGGAAAAATAAGAATGTTCATAGCCAATCGCTTAAATTAATTAAATTTGGAGTCAAAAGTGATAATAATTGAAATTTAATTGCTGAAAACATGAAAAAAAACATCGGCCGATGTTCACAAAACGGGCGAGGCGACCACCTTAAACAAAATCCCGCGAGCTACTGAAGCGAGTGAACTGATATTCTATTTCTTGCGTTCCCATATACAGAAGTAGAGTGAGAGTGAGACGTAAATAGCGTCGCTTCCACACCCATAGCGGTTTTTTAGAATGAATATACCTAACATACGTCATACACTGGCACACGTTTGATTGTATTGGTAAATTAATTCCCGATTTTCACAAAATATCTCTGATGTGGCCGATAAGTGCTAATTACCTAAAATCTGAACCCAGTATTTATTATATTTTTAGAGATATTAAAGTTTTTAGAAGCAATGTGTAATAGTTACACATCACAGGACAGGAAGGGCTAACAAACCTATATTTATTTATTTAAGATGTGTATTGAGATAGGCTAGCCTGGTGTTCCGTTCATGTCTTTTTTCAACAGAAAACAGCGTGATAGTATATAACATACGTATGTACTGAATATATGACTTTTTTTTTGCGCCGTGTTAAAAAAAATCTAATAACGCCTTATTTTCGACAGGCTAATCTTAAAACTACAATACCAAATTGCAAAGATATAAAAAAAAACAATGTTTTATAAAACGCCAGACTCTCTTTACCAGGTGGTAAATATTGATTTAAACCATAAATAATCTCCCAATTGTTACGACGCGGCCCGCCCATCTGCGAGCAGATTTATGGGGTAGGGCCCACCTCAGACAGTTTTATTATTCCTGCCCAAACTGTGATGTCTTGATAACTGCTGAAGAGTTAGAATATAGTAACTCGGGCGGACCTCACTGTGGGAGGATCTGATGGCCAGTGCTGGCTTTGGTATTTTTCAATAGTACATGTAATAATTTTAATGTACCGTATTAGCCCGACTATAAGGCGAGGTTTTTATTTGAAAAGGTGACACGTAAATAGGGGAGTCGCCTTATATTCGAGTTTTAATTTTCAAAATATTATAATGGTCCGTGGCCTGGTGGTAAGACACTTGTCTGCCGATCCAGAGGTTGCGGGTTCGATCCCCGCTGGAACCCAGATTTAAAAAAAATAGGATTTCAGTCTGGTTAACAATTAGGGCCTATAAAAACAGCTTTCTGGTTGATTGGAAGAGATTGCCCCATGGCAATAAACTCGCCAGGTTAAAAAATAAATAAAAAAACAAATAAATAAATGGTGAGGGAAATGTTTTTTTCTTCAAAATGCTGATAAAAAATATGGGTCGCTTTATAATCAGGGTCGCCTTATAGTCGGGCCAACACGGTATTAAATTTTGTAATATAAAATAATGTAGCGTCAATTTCATCTGGCATATTGGTATTTAATCAACTCATTCGTATGACCCCTCAACGTATTAGAATTGATGATTCGGACTTATTGAACAGTGCGACCTGGAAACAATATTGTATTCGACCTCGTTTATCGAGCATCCGAGTTTAAAATCATTGGAGTAGACACGGAACTTGTGGTTCGTCATAAGGCAAAGCCCTGTCCAGGAGTGCAATACTTAGAACATACTACCTTGATAAAAAAGTTTTAGGATTTTATTCATAAAATCGAAAATACAAGTTTATTCATCAAAATCGATATGGTCCCCTTCAAAGTACTCCCCATTGACTGCAACGCACTTACGCCAGCGCTTGATCCAATCCTCGAAACACTGCTAGTACTCAATTTTCGGTATGTCCATCAGAGCCGTCTTCGATTTTTTCATGACATCCTCTCGGGTGTTGTAACGCGTTCCGCGAAGCTGTTTTTTAAGTCGGTTGAACAGGAAAATGTCGCCAGATCAGGTGAATTCGAAGGCTGCTGTATAGTAATCGTGTTGTTTTTGGTGAAAAACTTATGGAAATCATGAAAAACTCACGTCTTTCGCGATTTCGACGCGGTCCTTTTTTTGCATGAAATTGAGTTATTTCGGCACCAGTTTTGCAGCGACACGTCTGAGGCCCAAATCACTAACCAAAATTTCTTGAGCGGATCCATAAGCGATGTTCAAGTCCTCTGCCAGCACTCTAATGGTCAATTTGCGGTTTTCGGCCAACATTTCTTTGATTTTATCGATGTTTTCATCGGTTTTCGACTGCCACTGCGTTCGTCATCCTCGACCGTCTCACGACCACTTCTGAAGCGTTCGTGCCACCGAAAAACACTTCTCCAATATTTCCAAGGTCTGCGGACCGTTAAATCCGTTTATCACACAAAATTTAATGCAAACTCATTGATGCACAGTTGATGCCATTTTCAAACTTGTAAATAATCGAAAACACGCACAAAGGTAAATATACTCAGTACAGCGTAACTTTTACAAATGTCAAGCTATGACGCTGAAATTTGAAGGGAAGTGTCAATGATAGATGTGGTAACCTAGCAAAAAAAAAGTATTCCAATCGGGTGACTGATAGCGCCACACGGTGGCCGGACTGAAAACTTTTTGATCAAGGTAGTGCTTTTAGGATACCATCTACATTGCTAGTGCCCTTCACTAGTAAGAATTAGAATTCCGTGCGGTGGGTTGGGTTGCTGCGCGAGACAAATCGAATGTTCGATTTGTCTCGCGCGGTAACCCAGTATCCATTAAGCGTGGCTGCCGCACAAGCCAATGTTCGATGGGTTTCCGCGCGTAATCGATACACGGCTTAAGGCAGCCAATTAATAAATTGATTATAGAATTTTTTATACAAAATAAAAAACGTTTTTGAAAATTGTGGACATTGAAAAAATTAAAAATGTACTCGTATATAATCATAAAAGTGATCCTAGAATTATGTTAGACAGTTCTGAGTACTAGGAGAACTACTGTATTGTATTTTATTTAGACTGGTATAAAGTACATCTTTGCCTGTTTATTGGCAATCTCATTTAACCACATAGAAAGGTATTTTTTAGTTTTATTTGAAAGCCTTTTTTCAACTTAATTTATTGTTATGTATGACCTCCATGACCTAGTGACAATCCCTGTCGCATATTCGGTAAGACGCCCATATTCAAAACCGAGGGTTGCGGATTCGTTTTCCGTTGGTACTAAGATTTTTATAAAACGGTTAATATGAAAAATGAAGTCTTATATTTTTTGACACTAAGTTAATGATTAATAGATAATACGTATTCAATAAAAATAAATATTTCACATAATATTCTATTTGTGTGTCATATTACTTTTTAATTTTTACTTAATTTTACCCAACCGACCCTGGAAGTTTAGTAATGTCCGGAAAATATCCGGTGACTAATCATAACTTTATTTGTCGAATATATGATATGCATAAATGATCCAAACGATAAAAATTTATTTCGATATTAAAAAATCGATTCATCACACTTTTTAATCAGCAACAAAATTATCCAGCTGTGCCGAGTTATCTGTATCGTTAAACACAGTTTTATCTTTTGTTTCAGCTAATGTTTTAGCACTTCATTCAAAATTAAAATATTAATTAAATTAAAGTGAATTTTATGTTCTACAAAGATATAAACATGGAACAAAATTTTTTAGAAAAGGCAAAATAAAGGTATTTTAGTTTAATCCCTTAAGGGGATATTCTACTCTAGAAATTTGAAAAAAATAGTTTTTTTTTGCATATTCTTAAAGTTTAAACCTTTAAAAACATGCTCTTAAAAGGAAGTTTAAATGTTTTTAATATTTACGAAGTTATAGCTATAAATGAGGTAGCAATTACGCCGCGCCGGAATGACTCGGACAATAATCTCAAAACTTTAAACGCGTTTTCCTCGAAACTACTTTTTTCAACCTGGTCGACATAAAATCTCAAGTTCTATTTAATCGATTACCTTCAAATTTGGTATAAAACTTAAATAAATGTTTTTATATCGTCCCTACTTTGGAAAAATCAAAACTATTTTTTATACTATTTTTAAAAAATTAAAAAAATTGAAAAAAAAGGTAAACATTTTTTTTCAGACAGCCGCCATTTTACGTTTTTTTTGTCTTTGGAACCAACTATAACAACATTATTTTTTATTAAGAAACTGTGTATGATTTTTGTTTCAAATTTACGAAAGGGTTCCAATCATGTCGACCAGCTCACCCCCTTTTTTACGACAAGATATTACAGCTGATAACATCTTGAATTTTTTTTTTAAATTTTTTATACTTTCCCAAATCATCAATAAACAGCCTGTAAAAAATGTATAGGAAAAATATTTTTTGTTTTTATTTTATTTAGTCTGAAAAACGCCCGAAATTCACGTCTCTAGAGTAGAATATCTCCTTAATGTACATATTCATTATTTCTTGTAATACGTGGAAATCATAAATCAATGTTTATTTATTTCAATTGGCTCGATCTTTGTCTGTATTCTAGTGTTATGGGTGGTGTGTACAGCTTTAGGAATCACTTGAAGATAACCTTTGTAGTAGGTCTTATCAAAATTGATGAATATATATCAACACTACACATATACATTACATATTATGTAAAGCTAAATGTGTTACAATTACTTATAGAAAAATCTACAAAGACACATTTGTGGTTCGTCTTCTCTTTTTTCTTAACATAGTTAGTTAGAGGTGGAAAACACTTTATTTTGTTTTCCTTTAAATTTTTAATGTGTCAAAAATTACGTTGGAATCTTAAATTAGAGCGCCCCTGATGAGAGTGCTCGCTTAACGGCGTTTTATAAATTGACCTTTAATTATTATTATGATTATAAGTGTTACCATTTCTAATGTTTTTAGTAATATTTATTTATGATTTCATAATCTCGATAAACATTATTGATTGTTAAATGGTAAAAATAAAACGCGAAAGGAAAATCGATGAGAAGAAAAACAAGAAAAAAAAAAGTTTATTGAACAAAATGTAACGTAATAATAATAAGTAGACTAGAATTGTTTGAAATACGGGTCTACTAATGAGAAAAATGGAATTGATTTTTTCGAGATAATATTCCACCAAATTGGGTTTCAAAGTTAGTAATTCCTATCATCAAAATTTATTGCAAACGTTCACCTGTTAATACTGACCTGTAATGAGATTTTACGTATTTCATCTTTAAAAAAGAACAGCGCTACACATGTTAGTGGAAATGTTGCCGAATTATAATTACGTGGCGTCACAGTAGAGTCCACCGAATGTGAATCTATAGGATAGCATATTTCGCAACTCCTTAACTCGGCGGTCATTAAAAAATTAAAAAATACAATTAATTTCGTAATGTTAATTAAAAGACGTTTTAAAAAAGCATTCCATATTAATCGGCACTTGCTATATTTAATTTTCTCTGTTATATATGAGTCATATTATATTGTGGGTTAAAGATTTCATTTAAATATTTTTCTAGTTATTGGTATAGAGTGTTCATAAATATCAGAGGCGTATTTATTGAATTTAAATAAGATAGCTGAGGGGCATTGATACACTAATTAATTTGGTACCTCAAACTGATTTAGCAAATTGTCTGTTTCATCCATGGACTTAAGATAATTTTTCATTTACATATTCTATCAAAGGCTTCAGAATTACCTTTGTGGAAGTTCATATTAGAATATTTAACAAGTAATTACTGTGTTATTTCACTAATTACATTTTATCACCGCGACTAGTTTTCTATCTTCTATCTCGAGGCTTTCTTTTCACGTAATGATCTCAATTATTTACGAGAACCAATGTCTAGGTCTAACTGGTGTCATGTTTGATTAGAAGTGTGTGTTATATTTTGAACCAAAGGAAATGTTTTAATGAGTGAGGATTTTTCATATTGTTTCGTTTTTTATTACTGTTTTATTATTTACTAACAAAAGTTCCACCTAATGTTTGCAGATTATTTTGGGTTGTCACGTAAATTGCAACAAGGCGAAAGATCTTAATTAAATGAAAATAGATTACTGTTTAAACTTCTGTAACCAGGGAGAAATTGGTAGGTCTAATACTCGTAGTTTAGAATTACCCAAGGGAAGTTCAAGCAACCCCTAATGCCAAGAAAAAATTGAAAATATGTCATATTTTAAGGATAACATAACATCCAAAGCGACTTTCATGCTATTATTTATGAGGCGAAACAATTGGAAATTGACCACAGGTCATGATAAGAATTGTCTAGTCTCTAAATCTTACATCTGTAACATAGTTACTGATTCTTATTGGTTCAATATTTAAATTATGATATTGAGAAAAACGTCATAAACAGTAATATTTAAATTATATCTTCTTCCTAGTCATGCTGCTCATAAGTCTATGGCTGAGCGTTTTAGTAGTCTAGAACTGAGTGGTCTAGAACTATCTAGTGGTCTAGAACTGAGTGGTCTAGAACTATCTAGTGGTCTAGAACTGAGTGGTCTAGAACTATCTAGTGGTCTAGAACTGAGTGGTCTAGAACTATCTAGTGGTCTAGAACTGAGTGGTCTAGAACTATCTAGTGGTCCAGAACTGAGTGGTCTAGAACTATCTAGTGGTCTAGAACTGAGTGGTCTAGAACTATCTAGTTGTCTAGAACTGAACGGATGATTTACATTTGACGAGTACAGCATTTAATAAAGAACTAGTTGTCTCTTTGAATTGGTATATATACCTTTTTAGAGATCGTCCTCTTGCTTGCCATCTGTCAACATTGCCTGTCACTACCAGCTTCCATCTTATTCGTTTTAAACTACGCCTCCGAAGTACGGTAATATTTTCTTCCAGCATGTCGTCGATTGTTTTTCTTTTTAGGTTCTGGAAGATGGGCACATTAACGCGTTTTACAGTCCATGAGATGCAATGCATTCAGTGTCAACATCATATTTTAAAATCATCCAGCATCTTTCTTTTCTTTCCTTGGCGTCTATGTTTCCACGTCATGGAGTTATTTACTTTAAATTTGCTAAGCTGCGGCGCAGGGACAAGCACATTTATATTGTTTCAATGAAATTGTATCAACATATATTTTGGTGAGAGTGTTCAATCTCACCAAATATATAAGATACGAAGCATTTGGCATCAAAACAATATTTTATAAAAACAACATTTTTTTCAATACTTTTCCCTAAGCGTATATGCCTCCACGTCATGTTAACTTTATATTTGTTAGACTGCGGCGCAGGTACAAGTACATTTATATTTTTTTATCATCTTGACATATTGGGTTTGATGTAAATATGCCCAGCTTTTGGGTGTCTCAACGAAATTGTGTCAACATATTTTTTACTGAGAGTTGTCAAAATCTCACGAGAGGATTGTAAGATTTCTTACACATGTATGTTTACGTATGAATTTCGTGGATGTTACTCGACTGTCTCAGAAAAGTCCGAGTGTAGTGAAACAGCTGATATAAGCCGTTGTCATGTGTTACAATATATAGTAAATAAATAAATAAATTGAATTAGTACTATGAAGACATTCGTTTTTCAACATACACCTATACCTCGTTTTACGGAAGATGTATATCTTCCGTAAAGCGAGATGTTCCTGAAAAGTTGTTCGCTACTCGGACGCTATATCAAATTAATTTATTCGATATAAACACGTATAAAAATGCGTGTTGTGTTGCACCAAGAAGAAATATCAATGATATATTTGAAAAAAGTGTAAAGTATGTAATTAAATTTATATAAAGAACATGAAAAACGTACACATATGAAATACAAATATAAAGAATTGTAGCATTTATAATGAAGAATAAGATTTCATTTCAGAATACATCAATTAGGAAGTAAGAGCAGGATAGAAATATTTATCCAATGCCTCTTAAATTTTTCGAGAACCTTTAGAGTTTCTCTCTTCATCGGGATTATTTTCAATTAGGATTTTATTGTCATTTTCAAAATGTGAAAAAGCGTCGACTAATTTTGTAAGTGTAAATTCTCGTGAAATATTTCTTTCACCTTCAGTATTACTTAAGGGTCTATCTTGGTACATTTCGCGTAAATCTTCATTTAATGTCCAATATTAAAATATTCCATAAATCCATTTATTTTCCGTCAAGAGAATTTTTCTGTTTGTTCAATTCCGTTTAAATAAAATTCCGTTAAAAGAACGTTCGTAAAACGAGGTATTCATACGTTCGATTATCGCAGATTTCGATATATGAATTCGCCCCCGAATCTTGAATTGTTTATCATTATATTTACAAAATTTAATATAATACAGTTGAAACTGTTGATTAGCCAATCCATCAGGAAATAGTATAGAGAGACAGACAGACTCACGCCATGTATATAAAGCCCACGTAAGCAAGTCTGTCACACGATCTATGTCCGGAAGAAATCTACTGTCAAAACGTTTGATAAATTTGTCAATTCAGTTTCTATTGTTATAAATAAATAAAAATATAACTCAAGTGTTTATTTATTGTCATGTTTGTTGAATGGTTTTATCCGTCGTCGGCAATTTGCAAGTGCAACAATAACGATCTGGTTAACAATGACATCATGCTGTCCCTTGCTCCGGAGATAACTGAAATAGCAGGAAACCTACAATCAGAAGATGGATGGATTATCTCTTCAGCAAGTGACATAACTATTTCGAAAGATACGCACTCAGCTTGGACTATTTTTAAAACACTTTAGCATAGTCCAACCTTAACACTAAATAATCTTAATAATACAATAAATATTCATTTAATGATCATATATTTGAAGTTGAATTAAGAACGAACTTGAAAATAACACTACACTAAATATTCTTATAATGATCATATATTTATAGTTGAATTAAGAACAAACTTGTAAATAACACTACACTAAATAATCTTAATAATATACTAAATATTCTTACAATGATCATATATAGTAAAGTTAAATTAAGAACAAACTTGAAAATAACACTACACTAAATATTCTTATAATGATAATATATTTAAAGTTGAATTAAGAACAAACTTGTAAATAACACTACACGAAATAATCTTAATAATATACTAAATATTCTTACAATGATCATATAAAGTTGAATTAAGAACAAACTTGAAAATAACACTACACTAAATATTCTTATAATGATAATATATTTAAAGTTGAATTAAGAACACATTTGTAAATAACACTACACGATATAATCTTAATAATATACTAAATATTCTTACAATGATCATATAAAGTTAAATTAAGAACAAACTTGAAAATAACACTACACGAAATATTCTTATAATGATCATATATTTATAGTTGAATTAAGAACAAACTTGTAAATAACACTACACTAAATAATCTTAATAATATACTAAATATTCTTACAATGATCATATATAGTAAAGTTAAATTAAGAACAAACTTGAAAATAACACTACACTAAATATTCTTATAATGATAATATATTTAAAGTTGAATTAAGAACAAACTTGTAAATAACACTACACGAAATAATCTTAATAATATACTAAATATTCTTACAATGATCATATAAAGTTGAATTAAGACCAAACTGATAAATAACACTACACTAAATAATCGTAATAACACACTAAATATTCTTATTATGATGATACATATTTTTGTAATATATAAGTGTTTAAAGTTGAATTTCGTACAAATTTGTAAATAATTTTAGTAATACATTAAATATTCTTAATAAAAATTAATATTTTTTTAACAAATAAGTATTAACAGTTGAATTGAATTTCGTATAAATTTGTATACAAATACTACACTAATTAATCTTAACAGTAACTTAATTATTCTTATTAGAAACATGAAACTTTAAAATCAGAAATTAGTATGTAGTATTTAGGTCGGATTATGAATTTGGGCCTTAATTTGCTACGTAACCCATTTAGGGACACTTGAAAGATTATTTATGGATTCATAAAAATATTTATTAATTTTTTGTTTCAAATTGTATGGATTCGGGTTTGTTACACATCATTTGTTGTAAGCCCAGTAAACTAGGCATTTGTTTGTGTTTTACTGAGAACATATAAACATGAAAAAAATGGGCTGATACCTTAACCGTTTGTTGTCTATTATTTTATTTCTTCGTCGCAAATTCTCAATGAGTTGTGAGACCAAGTTATGAGTATGTACCACGTGAGTCAATACGTAACTATGTACTACGTAAGTCAACCTTTAGAACACAGTATATAAATAAAGATCTTTTATTATGAAGACTTAATGTTGCCATGGTTCGAATATATTCATTTTACGAAAATTTTCGACTTGTCACATTTTTGTATAATATTTAAGGCGGTTTTATTTCGTAATAATATTATGTAAAGAATCTCGCTAATCCAGATTGATGAAGTTATCGAGGCGCGTGTGGGCACATTATAATCATAATAAATTACAGATTCACGATATTAGAATAATAATCGGTTATTTAGAGTAATTTCACGGCATAAATCATCATTATCCTCATTATATAATCACTATCCTAGTTGTATAATCACTCTCCTCATTATATAATCATTAAGTTGCCAGTAAGGTCGCTACGACTCGTCCTGTGGGGTTGCTGATTCAATGTCAACAAGAATTGTGTAAATATATTTAAAAAAAAACCAGTTCCTAGAAACGCTGACTAACGATTTCGGCTTGATTCCTAATGAAATATACTCACAAAGCGGTTAAGGTTCGTTTTCACAAAATACTCTAAAATACTTCTGGTTGATATAAAGAAAGTTCCGCCTAGGTTTTATTAGTTGGTAAGAAAGTTCCTTCTAGGTTTTATTAGATGGTAAGAAAGTTCCTTCTAGGTTATATTAGTTGGCAAGAAAGTTCCTTCTAGGTTTTATTAGTTGGTAAGAAAGTTCCTTCTAGGTTATATTAGTTGGTAAGAAAGTTCCTTCTACGTTTTATTAGTTGGTAAGAAAGTTCCTTCTAGGTTTAATTAGTTGGTAAGAAAGTTCCTTCTAGGTTTAATTAGTTGGTAAGAAAGTTCCTTCTAGGTTTTATTAGTTAGTAAGACACCTATCTCCTAAGATTTTTAAAAGAAGGGTTTCAGTCCGATTTTCACTTAAGGCCTATTAAATATCTTCCTGGTTGATTAGAAGATATCCATATGGCAATAATCTCACAAGGTTGTACTGTATACAACGAAAGTGTAATACATGATTCGCTCGGGCGCCCTTGTGGAGAGTTTGCTTCCTAAAAGACAGTATATAAAATTGTCCTTTAAATTAAATTAAATTGCTTCGTAAGACGAAAGTATGATGTAAGTTCCCAAAATTAATTTTAAAGATAATAAATAAAATTCTTTATTATATACTATATTTGTTCGCTTGTTTATTTTCGGTAGATAGTGTCTTGAATGTGAGATAATATATTGTAATTTGTTTTGTAATCAAACACTGTTTATTCCACTTTTTGTAATGGTATAACCCTACCGGTTTCAAGGTTTTCACCTCATCATCAGGGAAGCACAAACAAGACTGAATTCTATTCGAACTGGTACCGAAATACACGTTTCTAACGGTAAATATTCGGGTTGGGGGACTGGGGGCTGAGGGAGGCATGGGACAACCTCGGCGAGCAGCGGAGAGATTCTTGGTATATGTTATATGTGTTTGCCAGATGTTTACATCGATGCACTAACTTAGAAATTTCTAGGGCCTCTAATCTGTCCAATTTATTTCCGTTACTACTGATATGTAAGAATTTGGCATCATCGATCGAAAGTGTATGATTTTCACAGTGACAATGATTAGCCACTTCAGAATAAATTAGAGGATTTGTGTTCACGTGAACACAAATCCTCTAATTTATTCTGAAATGGCTAAATTCTAAATCTGGGCGTCGAGGTGAACATCTGGAAAACACATATATACCAAGATTTTTTTCCCTTGCTCGCCGAAGTAGTCCCTTGCCTCCCTCAGCGCTCAGTCCCCAACCCGAATGTTTACCGTTAGAAGCGTGTATCTCGGTACCTGTTCCAACATAATTCAGCCTTGTTTGTTCTACCCTGATGATGAGGTGAAAGCCTTGAAACCGGTAGGCTTATACCGTTATAAAAAGTGGAATAAACAGTGTTTGATAAAATAAATTACAATGTATTTAAACCTCCACAACGTTAATGCCTTAACTATAAATAATATATTGTGTTATATTACACTTTCGTTTATACAGTATAAACTGGCGGGTTTATATTGTAAATAAAGCTTATATTACTTTTTCAATAAATAATTTTGTAAAGTACATTATATTGTTGATGAAAATAAAAAATAAATAAAAAAATATAATAAAGTGGTGTTCAAACCTCAACTTCTCCTGATCTTCGTTTCAAAGTTCTATGGGTTTTAACGCTTGTATCCCAATCCCGTGTTTTAAAGTGATACACTAGATTTGCGTTGAGTCCCGATCCCTTGTTTTCGCACGATCGATTCCTCTTCTAAAAAAGTACGTCTTATAGGCATCTTGCAAATAATTTTGGAAACAATTCAACCTTTAAAAATAAATTTCTAATTTCTAACATGGACAATATCCTAGATAGTAAAAATACACGTGAATTGGTTTATATGCTGCTGTTACGTATCAGATATGCTGTTAAGTGTCAGATATGCTGTTAAGTGTCAGATATGGTGTTAAGTGTCAGATATGCTGTTAAGTATCAGATATGCTGTTAAGTATCAGATATGCTGTTAAGTATCAGATATGCTGTTAAGTATCAGATATGCTGTTAAGTATCAGATATGCGGTTAAGTGTCAGATATGCGGTTAAGTGTCAGATTTAGATCAAGTCAATTCAACCTTTATTAGATAGTCTTGATTATTGATTCATGATTTTTAATCTGGAAAATACCCTAAATAATGAAATACCCTAAATATGCATGAATTGATTTATGATGGAGATTCTAGCATCGCATCATCCGTGTGCAGTAAAGTGTTAGATCTTGAAGATTTTTACACATGAATCTGGATACAGATTACATTCTCCGGGATCAAAGAGAAGAGCAAGGCTGCTTTAACTGTCCCGCGGTTCTAGAAGCACTAAGTTTAAGTTTACCTAATAAATATAGCCGTACAAGGAATCACCCTCTGTTCTACATACCAACTTATAGAACGAATATCATGGCTAAACACGCAGTCACGCGTGGTATAGAGATATTAAACCAACTGAATGACACTGTTGATATATTCCCGGCACCGCCTAGCAGTATGAGAAGAATCTTGGCTAATATTCTTCCTGATGAATAAGCTAACTTTAGAAGCAGACCCTCTTTGTGTAACAGGAGAAATCCGTGCAAAGTGGAAAAAAAAAGAATAAGGAATTGGCAAAATCCTCCAAATAGGTTATCACAGAGCATGTCTAAACATGTGTTTATATGTATTCCATCAACTGGCAAAAAAAGGTAAACTTCGCAGATCTTGTAAGGTATGTGCTGCACACAAGAAGAGAAGTGAGACCCGGTACATGTTTAAGGAGTGTGATGTAACTCTCCACAAAGGACACTAATTGCAGAATTACTAAATTAAACTAAATATACAAGTATTTTTAACAAATATATATTAAGTTTCATTACAATATTTACTAAGATATAGCAATTTTAGTAAATCCTTCACAAAAATCAGAAATCATCAAAAACAAGTCAAACACTGGGAAAGGTTGTTATAATTTTGATCGGGTCTTAAAGTGTTTTAAAAAATTTAATCAGCGTAAGTGTTGTTTAAGAAACAGATTTATTTCGAGAGGTGTAAAAATAGAGTTCACATCACCGAGAGACACAAATGAAGTATGATGACAGTTTAATGATTCAACTGATATCACATCTCGGGTAGCGGCCTGATAGCAATCTGCACCAATTGGACACTTTATTGAGCGCGGCAGCAATCTGACCTCCGGGCTGCCGTTGATTGGCCTCACGTTGTTATTATAACACGAGACGAATTGTAACAAATCCATCAAGACGACCCACGTGGTCCAGAGGTAGTAAGCTTGTTTCCCGCTAGGGGGTTTCGAGTTTTTATATAAAATCGTGATAACAAAATAAGGATATACCATACTTTAGAAATAATACAATGTCAATTTAATACTTCGACTAAGAAATAGTTAGTGATGTGTATGGTCCGTAATGTTATATGGAATGGAGACATCAACTCTCAAAGGTTTGGAAAATTAAATACTTCGACAAAGAAAGAATTAGTGATGTGTATGGTCCATACTGTTGTATGGAATGGAGACATGAACTGTCAAAGGTTTGGAAAATTAAATACTTCGACAAAGAAAGAGTTAGTGGTTAGTGCTGTGTATGGTCTGTACTGTTATATGAAATGGAGACACGAACTCTCAAAGGTTTGGATAATTAAATATCTCCACAAAGAAAGTGTTAGTGCTGTGTATGGTCTGTACTGTTATATGAAATGGAGACACGAACTCTCAAAGGTTTGGATAATTAAATATCTCCACAAAGAAAGTGTTAGTGATGTATATGGTCTATACTGTTATATGGAATGGATACATGAACTCTTAAAGATTTGGAAAATTAAATGCTTCGACAAAGAAAAAGTTAGTGCTGTGTATAGTCCGTAAAGTTATATGGAATGGAGGAATGTGGATCTTGAGCCGCGTTTTCTAACAGGCAAACCTTGCCTAGGTGCTCTTGCCAAAGGGAGCGCCTAAAAATGTGCAAATAAGTTATAAAAATCTATAAAAAATAAACTGTGAATGTGAAATATTCAACAACAAATTGCTTTGTTATTCCAGTAATTACATTAATTCCCGCTACACGTGTCTCTACATCCTATCCCGAAGCTCTCTTCAAGCGGAAAACGTGTAGTCGTTAATTTTTTTGTGCTTCTACGAATACGTTTTTGAATATATACGAGTATTTGGTTAGCTGTAAGTAATTTTCACATGGCTAATACACGGTACGAATGTTGAAGGGTGTGATGTACAATAAGGAGGCCAAAAATTACCCCACGGGAAGAAGCGATGACGTTCGGCTTCCAATAACCAGAATGACAAAAATTCAAAATAAAAAAGCATTCCAGTCTTGTTTTCGCTTAATTAACACATTTGTGATTGGTTGGAAGATATTTCCACATTATAATAACCATGCCAGATCGTGCATTGTATAACCAAAGTGTAATACAATACAATACCATTCAATTTTTCAAAACTTCTGTTCATACTTTTAGATCGAGTTAGATGGAGAAAGAAATGATGGGATAAAGGATAACTGTTTGTTAGAGGAATGGTTGTTATAAGTAGAATAAAAAACGAAATTTGAGGTGGTTTGACCATATTGAGAGAATGAGTTAGCAAAAGCTTACGTAACGAATTATGTCTGCAATAAATGAAAAGTAAAGAAGAGGTTGATCGAGAAAAGAAGGATATATAGCGGGGAAAATATTGACGAGAAATTTGAGAAACAGCCAAGTGCGAATGAAGATAATTTATTTATTTGCATTTACAATACAACCTTTCATTTGCAATACAATATTTCATTTACAATACAACCTTTCATTTACAACACAACGTTTCATTTACAATACAACTTTTCATTTACAATACAACGTTTCATTTACAATACAACTTTTCATTTGCAATATAGGCTAGCTCAATTATATAAGAATTTTCAATTACAAAAAATAAATCATACATATTTTCGTATTAAAAAATAAATAAAATATAACTTAAATAAATTGATTAGTGATTTCTAACGTTCCCAGTCTTAGAAGAAAATTTTCTATTATTTTTGTGATAATGCCAATGTATAGTACCAAGCAGTCCCGTTTAAAAGAGTTAAGGCCTTCGAAAAGGCATAGCCGCTGGGATGGAAGTTTTTGCGTGTAAGTATAACAATGGATGAGGCAAAACTGTGTGTATGGATATGAAGGAATTAATATATATTATCTCTGCCTATCCCAAAACGGACATGGTGTGATGGTACGAATAAAAAAAAAGGATTCTTTAGGTGACATTTTATTACATCATAATAGCAGCAATTTTTACTGATGGAAGATAAGAAGTATGTATGGACGGAAATGTGTGGAATCTGCCCTCTCTACCTATCCCAAAAGCGACATGGTGTGGTGTGTATGTACTGTTAACATATTATTTTTAGAAAGAAGGCGGTGAATTACAATACTACTTATGATGTAACTGTTAAATTAGAGTCGTTTGATTTGTATCTCCTGTAATTTATTGTCAAGAGGCTTATTAATCGTGTTTGTACAGATATTAACGAAAAAAAAACATATTCTAGGATGAACCAGCACAGCCACAGCCAGATGGACTCATAAAACAGAATTTTTTTATTTTATCGGTTCGTTCTGCTCACCGTACATTCTCCTCCGCCCAAGTGGTCGGGGCATGTCGCAAAATCTTATGCAAATATTGGCTTTTCAAACAGAATCACCAAATAATTACACGGTTTTTACACTGGCTACATGCAACAACGGATCAAGGCGATTTAAATATATTATATTTACAAAGTTTATTTATTTTCACATGAGGTAAAAAAAAATCAAAAGGGTAAAGGGCGAAAAGTATTGTGTGGATCAAAAACACTTGTTATCGAAAAATGTTTGTTTTGAAAGAAAATAAATTAAAAAAGAGAAAGTTTTTTAATCAACATATAATTTCATTCTGTCTAATAATATCAATATGTTTTTTTTATACTCGTATCTGATCGAACACCAGAAACAGCTTTACCAGTGGAAATGATCTAGTGGATTGTGATCACATAATCTATATGATTACCATCAATCAGATCATATAATCACTGTTCACCAGATCACATAATCTTTATATGTATATGGTAATGGCATAGATTATATAACCACTATCTACCAGAAAATATAATATATATGGATCTTACAATCTATATGACTACTGTTTACCAGATCATATAGATTATATGACCACTATCCATCAAAACATATAATCTATATGGACAGTAATTGTATTGTACATATAATCTACATGATCACCTTCCACCAGATCATATAATCTATATGATCACTGTTCACCAGATCAAATAATATTTATGGATGATGATCACACAGATTATATAAGACCATTATCCGCTAGATCATGTAATATATATGGATGGCAATTATATAACTTATATGATTACTATCCATAAAGATTATATGATCTATATGGATGGTGATTATATAATCTATATGTGTTAAAAGCGCTTTATTATTTTGTCTCGAAGGATCTTCAAGCTGCGAAATTTCGCATTGATATTACTTAGACAACGTCGATTTCCTAGTTGATAAAACGATTGTCTACCAACTCGTAGGCTGTGGGTTTGTTTGCAGTTGGTTTCAGATTTAAAAAAAAAAGTATTCCTACCTGGGTTTTACTTATAACCTTTCTAGTTGATTGGAAGAGTTGCTATAGCAATAAGCTCACCAAGTTGTGCTGTATACAATGAAAATGTAATGCAATACAATAGTTTGTATACAATGAAAATGTGATGTAATGCAATACACTTTTTGAGTTGCAGCAGCTTTTGTGTCGCGAGTTGAATGATACCTCTTCTTAATTGTGTTGCTCATTGTTGAGCGTCTTGGTTCCCTGATGAACTGTAGTTGAGATAATACGCTTTCATTCCTCCTGTTCATGGTTCATGATGAGTACATTACTTAATGAGGAACTAGTGATTTATTTGTATTAGTCCATCGACTTTGCTGATTACTATCTTGTTCGCCGCCTCTCAACACTTCCAACCAGTTACCACCAGCTTCTCTAAACCGTCTTCATCTCTTTTAGCGACATGTCTGAAGTGTGACAGTATACTTCTTGTGTATCGTTAATAGCCTTTCTTGGTTCTATAGATCCTGGAGGATAAACACATTAGTGCGTCTTGCAGTCTATAAGATACGAAGCATTAAGCGACCAACACTTCACGTTCATTGCGATTCCTCCCAAACAAGCTGACGTATCCCCATATATCCTTTTACTTCCGCATCACAGACACGCACAGCACATAGAGGGAACAAACTGGGCACTAGAAGCAATAAATTGCGCTGATAAATTTTGTACGTGATAAGCAAGGCAATTCCATTACATCTCCTCTCCCAAAAAAAAAACACTTCGTTCTTCCTTCCTCTTCTTTTTCTCTATAATCGGTTATCATCAGGACTGTCTCTTTTGAGATGTTGACTCTCAGTTATCCTTCCATCTTTTAGGAGGTCTTCCTGCGGGATGACTGGCAGCGGGTATATCAAGTATTGAAATGCAGGCAACATTTATGGATAAAAAAATTGATTTAAATTTTATGAATAAATTATTACAGCGCGTGTCGCAATTTATTTACAAAACAGAAAACAATAGTTTGACAGTATTTACCTTAGGAAGCACTTTTGGGAGGTCTTATCAAGATTTATAATATAATTTGAATACTATACAATATGTACATTACACTACACCTAAAGTCGAATGTGTTATCATCACATATCGAAAGTTCTGCAAAGGTTTCATTGTTATTCCTCTTCCATTAGTAAGGTTTTTTGCTGTTTTCTTAGCAAATATTTTTTTACACATATGCAGATGCGCTGAAGTACCTACTGTAATGGCCGCAGCCACTACCTTCCTATCATTAGACTCAAGTTGTATATATTTATTTTGTAATACTTTAATCTGTCAATAAAAGTGGGTTCGAGTCCCGAATCAGAGCGCTCTTCAGGAGAGTTTGCTTTTTAAACGGCGTTATATAATTAATTTTTTTTAATATTAGTGCGACATCTGTGTTTAGATTTTTTTATTTCGGACGAACTTCAGATCGTTCCGGATAGATCTGGGTAATTATATAATTTACAATATAATTTCTCGATCAAACCAATTATTGTTCCATGTAAGCGTTGTTCCACTAATAACAAATCTAAATTCATTACCACTATAAAATATGTGTTCCACAGTTACGTAAGTCTACTCGGCTAAAGTTGGTAATATTCTGTAATATATTCGTACATACATATATTGAATTTAAATATACATATTAATATTAAATTATTTTGTAATTGTGAATACTGTTTTTTTGTATCTATTGTGACTTACACATGTTTAAGATTAAGTTTTGTAATTTTGTCAATAATTTAAAGTATTTTTACTAACTTGTATTATGAGCACTTGTTCGTAAAATACACTGTTTTTTGTTGTAAATTAAATAAATAAATAAAATCGGTGTTGTTTGGAAACAACTGTTGTAGAGTGCCGTTCGCTTTTAGTGATTCTTTTATGATTTTTTTTATCGGTGTCACTTATCTTCGGAAACAATAACATTCGTTTACAATCATTTGTTTGCCTTGCTATTTAAAGGTTTGCTATTTATTAAGATAAAACGTGACCGTGCAGACTTTCATTTTTGCATAAGTTACCTAACCTATTTTGGCTGAGAAATAAAATTTGTATAATCTTTGACCTATACATATATCATCATGTCGTGCCCCTTGCGGAGTTAACAGAGATAACAGATATCTAAAATTTTCTATCCAATCATACAACTTTCGTCTCCTTCACATTCGTATATCTAGTCATTCACAAACTTCCACTATTCATACTTCTCCGTTTATCTTCTTTCAAAATTTGGTACATTTGGTTCAGCTACGTTATCCTCGGTCTACCTCTTCCACGCACACCTTGTACTTGACTTGCATATTCGCGTAGTCATTCTTTCGTCACTCTTTACATGTCCCAATCATCTCAAAGCTCCTTTCTTCATATTTCGTAAAACATATATTTTATACAAGCGTTCATTTCTAATGTCTTCATTCCGCCTTCTTTCAAACATTGACACTCCAGAAATTTTCCTAAGTGCACACATCACCACAGCTTCAATTTTACTCATATCCTTCTGGTAAGTATAAGTTTCACTATCACACATTATGGTGGGCATCAAGATACAATTATGTATTGTCATTTTTGCTACTGTTAATATTACGGATTGTTGTATGTAACATTGAGTGCTCCGTTTTACCTTGTTTCTTGTTGCTACCCTTCTTCAATATCCCTTTCAACTCGACCATCACACGTAAACATATTGCCCAGAAAACAGAACCTGCTCCAGACTCATTCATTGCACACACTTCCTTCTATAACCACAACTTTGAATTAATGTTTAAACCTTTTACTACACACTCTCACATAGCTCACTTATCATATCCCTTAACCCTGAGAGATCGGCGCACTGCTATAGCAGTGGAAGAAATTTGTTCTACCCTTGTATTCTAAATGAATATCATTCATTTAGAATACAAGGGTACATATTCTAAAATATATTTATGTTGTAAAAATATATTCTTTTTGTTTTTTTGTTGTTTAAAATAAATATTTATCACGAACGTCCGAATCGTAAATATATCTCAGCACTAGATAGACAATTATATTTTTTTCTCGTAGCGCTCTCAGGGTTAAAATGCATTCATTTTCAGCAAGCATAACCATATCATCCTCATACTCCATTTTACTTCACTCAATCTTACACCTCTCCCACCATTTTAAAACAAGTACACATGAATCTATATATAAATTAAACAACAAAGGGGACATCACTTCTTGCTTTACACCTCTCGAAATTTTAAACCACACCGTTAGTTCACTTACTCGTACACCACTGTCTTCATACAGCGAGGGAATTGCACTTAGTAATGTAATGTTCACCCCATACTCTTTTAACACTTACCCCAATTTCTCCCTTCTTACACGATCATACACTTTTTCTAAGTCTACAAATGCATAAAATATCTTTTCCCCTCTTTTCAAACATTTTTCAGATATGTTCCGTAACGCAAAAGTCTGGCCCATGCATCCTCAACTCTCAAAAAAGGCACCTTGCACATCCCATAATTTCATTTCAGTTATTTTCGCCACACGCTTTATCACAATCCTTGCATATAGTTTACCTACCACATTTAAAAAACTGATGGTTCTGTAGTTGTTGCACTCCATTCTAGAGCCCTTTCCCTTATACAAGGGTACAACGATGGCCTTCCATCAATTAGGCGGAGTGTATCCATTCCAACATATATTCAAAAATATACGCATCCATTCAAGTAAAATATTTAATTCAAGTTTATATCAATCATAGAGTTATAGGTTGAAATTTTATATGGATTGGCTATTTCTAAAATTGAGCTCCACATTTTTTTCTTATTTATTTTATTAATCCACGTTACGTTGGATCTTGAAATAACAGTCTTTCAGAGTATGTGTAGCGTTTTTCTGTTAATAAAATTAAAAAAGTCAGAAGAAGAAAAATAAATCGTTAGTGGACGCCAAGTCTGCACTAGCCTTATGTAACTTTCTTCAATTCACATTTTTTGTCTCTGGTATTATAAATGGCAGTTGTCTCGGCGGGAAACTTTGACAGATGCCGCGACTTGCCAGCAACTGCGCAACTACGGCCACCGGCGACCGCGACCTCGTGCTATTCTTCCAATCAGCTAAACCACACATATGACAGCAAAATATCGAAAATTCGCGCAAAATCAATAAAATAAAGCATGCAGAATGCAAAATATTATATAATACTGTATAAAATATCGATTTGTCAGGTTTTTTGAAGGATTTGTCCGGTGGGCGGGCAGTGGCGGCCCGTCGCCATCCCATGTGTGTAGGAAGAGAGGTGACGTCACGCGCCTTGCTTTGATCCATGACACCTCATATTGCAATATGAACATTTTTAATATCATTAAATAAATGTGTTGTGAATCAAATATTCAAGGAAATAATTCATTTCAACATTCACTGTTACATACTCGGTACACTTTCAGTGTACTAGTTATAGAATTTATAAGAATTTGTTTACACAAAAGCTACTACCATAAACATACTCGTATGTAGTGGATATTAATAATGGGTTCATGTAACTTTTTACCTTTGATTGCTTGTTATGAAGTTCGAGAATTCAAACTCGAATACAACCTAATAGATAATTTTTTCTCTTATCCATCCCGTGTTTAATGCTGAACGCCATGGTTCTCTGCTGTGTCTGGAACTTGGTGCATACTTGTGTCCATCCTTCCCGATCCTGGGTATATTAATTGTAGCTTTTCAAAGAGGATTCTGTTAACTCCTTTATTTGGTCAGCCGGTCTTGTAGGACACCTTCTTCTTGAATGTTATTTCTCAACAGTATACGTCATCATAAACTAATCATGACTTTCATTGCCTTTCAAGCAACGTGCTCAAAGTATTTTTTCGCATGTTTTCAAAAGTCTTTTGCTAATCGCAATCAAATTGCCTTAGCCACCATCTTTCTATCCTTACACTCGACTTTTTTTTTTCAAATTTAAAATCTGTCGATAATAGTGGGGGTTTGAATCTCGAGGTAGAGCGCCCTTGAGGAGAATCTGCTCTCTTAATGGCGTTATATGAAAAGTCCTTTCATAATTATTATCACTAATTCTTATTTGATAGAGATGTCAGTGCCGCCTTGCAGTCAACGTGATTCGCAGAATCCGTCTATCTCGAATGCATCTATGATTCTTACTTTCTTCGTCCATGCTTTTATTTCATACAGTTTAAGATATTTCACTATACTCAAGAAAATGTAACATGGTCTTTGTAACGTTTGAAATGTCATGTCTCAAAGGGATGGGGTAAAATCGTTTTTTTACAAATCGAATCGTTTTTTTATAAATCGAAAAATGTTTTTTCTCTAAACTGACGTTTTAATTCCTAATTTTCATTAAACTGACTTTCTAATGTATTGTATGTTTTGAATATATCTTAAAATAGGCCAAGATCCATTATAAATTAATATTAATTACGAACATTTAATTTTAGGTATAAAAAAAATCGATAATCCAATTATCGTATACCCCATCCCTAGCCAATGCAGATTAACGTAGTGACTTTTGACGAACGTCACCAAATATTATTTGATTTTAACAAACTGACATATTTTTGCTAATTTGTAACAAGATGTATTGATTTGTCATTATTGTTAGTTTTATATAATGTATTTGCCTAAATAAATTGCTATTTATTAGAATTGAGGCTTATATTAAAGTTGATAAAATAATTAAAACTACCGAACGTCGTTACAAGGTTGTATTGGGGCAAATTTGTGAAACCTCACATGGACAATGCTATATTTTCTTTAGTATAGACTGATTTTCATTTTCTGAGTATAGAGAGATATGTTAAATTCACATTTTCGTCAGTTTTTTCTTAGTGGATTTTATTGGATAAAGTATATTCCTCAGTAACTCATAGATGGCGCACTTGTTATCTGCTATCGATATCTCAAACATTATCAAGTATTAAAATGCAGATCGGTTGCATAGCCAATTAAAACCAATATGTTTAAATTGGCTGTGCTACTGTTTCGGACCACTTCGTACCACGCACCACTTTCGTGCCACGTTTGATTTATTATTTTTCCACTTCTCTTAGGAAAAGTAATAATTAACAAAAATTCTGATAATTGTTTATAGTAGGTGTCACTCTAAATTAATATAGTTGAAAAATATTGTATAATTACTATAGACTAGTTGCAACCCGTGAAATATTCACGGAAGTAAAACAAATTCTACATTTAAGAAAATATGTATTCATAAATGTAAAATTTGTTTATATATATACAATATCATTTATACATCGTCCCCTTTTACACCGGTTCAAAAATTGTTAGCTAGGTATTTAAAATTCGTTCAGTATCACGGACCCACCGAGATTCAAATTTCGAATTACTTTCGGAGAGAATCCAAGTATTCCTCTCTCGCTCTCTTGTATTCAAAATTCAATTCTCGTATTCTTCCTTTGGCGACAACTTTCGTACGGGCTTTGGCCTATTTATACTATGATACGTAAAATATAAATTTCTTTTATTTATTTATTCCTCGAAAGAAAAAAACAAGTGTTAAAGGGCAATTAATACCTTTTAAATTGGTATTGAAATACAGTACTGTGATCCCCCACTTTTAGCCAACATGTCGCAAATAAAAAACTAGGCGTTCATGCAAAAAGAGATGTTAGTGGACAAACTTTATCAACTTATCTATAAAGAGCAGATTTTTTTGGTACGAGGTTTAGGATAAATCAAAGACGAAACAACGACTTAAGCATTAAATATTACCATATGAAAGTAACATTTAATTTTAAATCGTATTTTAAGAAAACATATACCGCGAGTTAAACTGTAAATACGCGAGTAGACTGACGAGGCGAAAAAAAAGCTTGTGTTTGACGTTTGTCTCTTCTTCTTCTCGAACAAGGCTTTAAGTGAGCTTCGATAAAGCTTAAGTAAGCTTCGATAAGGCTTAATTAAACTTTCTACACCTCTATTAAATTTCAATCCTCTCTCCATACAAGGATCTGAACAAAAATAACTTGATCAGTTGACCATTCAATGAATAAACTTCATTAAACGTTTTCATACAAAAAAAATCTGCTTACAACTTTCACATCTATTTAATCTTCCGACTCACTTTCCTGTGGATCGTTAATCAAATCTCCCAACTCTTCTGATGTTAATTCTTCACATTTGTTTTCTGCGACCTTTTATGCCAGTCGTATTAATTACAATGAAGCCTTCACATTCGACGTTGTATAAGAAAGTTACAATTTGGTCTACTATTGCATTCACATTTAAAGATTTGGAATTTTATAAAATCTAAGGGTTGTTTTTTTCGTTATTTTACAAAAACGTATAATCGAAACCGGGGATAAAAATTCGTAGATATCACTGTATAATAATTATGATCCTACTTCCATATAATTAAAACTGGTCTTAATTCAGGAGAGGTAGGTAATATTTGATGTGATATTCCTATCGGGATACTTGAAAAATCAGATTACCTTTGAATTCATATCAATGACATCTCTCAATATTTCAGGCACATCGTTTAGTTAGCAGAGTCTTCAGGGAGGGGCTTTATACCACAAATTATGGTTTTTTCACGATTGCACAGATTAAGGATCGCGATGGATGTGGACATTACTCCAGAGGAAGCTGAAGCTCATTTTTTAATGTTTAATTTTCGTATTCATTTTTTATTTAATTCATCATACTTTAAATCAATTTTGGTTGGAAAAACGCAACAGTATTTTTTTAATGTAGACAGCGAGTGTGATACGAGGATATATTTGTCTGCTAAAATACACATGCCCCATCTAACTTATAAATTCCGAGGGGTAGAAAAGCGTTATACTACTATGCAATGGAGCTTTTCAATGTTTATTGTTCACTTGTTGTTGTAAATAAAAAAAATATAATTAATTATTGCCTCATGTTTTTTTTAACCAGTCCCATTAGAGTTTCAGTTCTATGTCGTTATTATAAATGTATCGTAATAATTGATGACGACGTTTGTTGCTTAGTTGGTAAGACACCTGTCTCCTAAACCAGGTATTGTGAGTTTGATTCCCGTTGGAACTTATGGGTTTTCATTTAGACGTTCTTTAACATAATTCTGGTTGATCGGCAGAGGTATATGGCATACCAGGTTGTATTGTATGCAACCAAAGTGTAATAATACAATACGAAAATACAATCTACCCAAAGTAGTATTACCAATGTCAAAAATCTTGTGAATAATAGCTCCCTCTCCCATCCTTCCCATCTCCCTCTTCATCTATCTTGAATGGATGTGCATTGATTTTGTGAAAGAGTATATGCTAGAGTCAAATTTTGCCTTCTCCAAATTACTAGTTAGGTTAGGTTAGGTTAGGTTAGGTAAGGTTATGTTAGGTTAGGTTAGGTTATATCTCGTTAACTTATTTTTTTACAAATTTCTTTAATTATTTACTATACAATAGGTCGTTTGTCATCAGCCCTTTTATGATCGACCTTAAATAAAAGTTTTACTGCTAAACTTAAATAGAAGTTTATGAACGAACTTAAGAAAGTTTTATGATGGATCTTAACTTAAATCTTTATGATAACTTTTTTAACATTGAACAAATATGATCAATATTGTATATAATTCTCTGCCGTCTCGTTTCCCCTTTCTCTCTGTCTGTTTCCTGGGTGGTAAATATTTCGAGATGTATCAATAATTTGGCAAATTGAAAGTTGCACAAACATCTTCAATTAACAATAAAACTTTCGGTCACGATTCTCGTGCAATCGTTAAGTGAAATTGTGGTCATTTAAAAAAAAATCATTCGAATTGTTATCAAAGTGAGAGAAAATACTGTTATCTTATTACACACATCTCTTCTTTATTTTATTGTATTCAATTATGGGGGAAAAAGTGAAAAAATAAAAAAAATGTTTAAAGGCTATTAACTTATTAAAGAATATATTGAAAAAGGATACATTTTAAACGGGTATCGAACAAAATTCTGGTATTTAAAAATCCCGACAAAAATAAAATAAAATTAGAATAAAAAACATTTTATACGTATACAAAAATACAAGACAAAACTATAATAAAAATAATAAAATGACATTTCTTGAATCTTCGAAAAGATTATAGTTTCACTTTGTGGTGTCATGTTTTATGTAAAAGGAAAAATAAGTAAATAAAAAATTTATTTTATATTTTATAGCCCTCTGCTTAATATATTTCCTATTTAAACCCCCCCCTCCTGGATATCCATACTTGACCTGCCCTAAAGATTCACTTTAATTTTTCCCCGTCCCATTTACCATTGTATCAGATCTCTCCCCCTACCTCATTCCTCTTATATTATATTATTACCACTTGTACAGAAAATATATTTTTAGCAATTTAGTTTATCTTCACCTGACGATAAAGACGGTGGTCTCCGAAACCGGTTGTAAACCTAAAAATAAACCTGTGGTGAACACAAAAATATAAAATAAGTTTTTTATTTACTTATTTTTCCTTTTAAATAAAATGACAATTTATATATCGCCATTTAAAGAACAGATTTTCCTCAAGGGCCTTCTATCTTGGGATTCGAATCCAAAATATGAATATCTATATATCACTAAGTTAATTAACTTAATAACGATGTAAGTACAGCGCACATGACCTAGAGAAGAATAATTTTTATAGTTCTAGTAGCAAGTTATAAAAAGAAATATGTTAAAAATTTATTTGGACAGCGGTGAAGAATTCATGTATCTGTCGCTTGCTTATATTATAGTAGCAAGCGACAGATATTCGTTCGTGAATTTTGTATCAATCACAACTTTGCCTATATATTATTATAGATAGGCAAAGTTGTGATCGATACAACATCTATGCAATAGCGAAACAAACCAAATAGGTGCCTGTACCGTGTTAGTATTGTGATTGTCGGAATTTTGACTGTCGAGATTTTGAGTATCGTGATTTTGTTTGACGGGATTTTGATTGTCGGGATTTTGACTGTCGGGATTTTGACTGGCGGGATTTTGATTGTCGGGATTTTGATTGGCGGGATTTCGATTGTCGGGATTTTGATTGTCGGGATTTTGATTGGCGGGATTTTCATTGTCGGCATTTTGATTGTCAGGATTTTGATTGTCGGGATTTTGATTATTGAGATTTTGATTATCGATATTTTGTTTGTTGGAATTATGACTTTTGCTCATTTGAGACATGTATCGTGTTCTGGAGACGCTTTTGGGACTACTCGTGGTCTTAATGGCTTTGATTCTTAAAAAATATCAATTTTTGCACAATCATCTTGACAAGTTAAAATTGTCTATGTATCGAAATTTACAATATAATAGTTTTTAGTCTTTGGCCATTTTCTCATGAAAGTGTTATCATATTTCTTACACGTCTCATTGACGATTCTCTACACCTCCATACTCTTAGCATTTTGGAGTGTCATCGTTCGAGATAATCTAGGCGAGATCTTCACTAGTTCAATCCTTTACATCAATGTCCTGCCTGTGCATTGTCGTCCAGCCACACTGCCCGCCTTGTACCCGTATAAGCCCTTTCAAATTTTGACCAACAAGACTGAACTTTTACTGTAGATACATAGGAAAATCCTAAAATAAATAATTAAATTGTTCAACGAGTCAAACAATACAAATATTTGGGATGCTGACTAAATGATAAATAAGACAAATCTTAAGAGATCAAAGTAAGAGTGGAAATTGCATGGCTTCTACAAAATGCAGGATCTCCTATGCAACAAGGATTTAAATCTGAAATTACGTGTTCGAATTTTGCGTTACTGCATATTCTCCGTACCGTATATGGTGTAAAAGCGAGAACACTTACTTTAACCACCACAAAGAATCAAGAAGTTCTATCGAACAATGCTGAGAGTCTCACGACAAAGTTCATAATTATGACATATTGAAAGCATGAATAAACATAGAGATTTATCCACCACCAAAAGAAGAAAGTTCATCAAGAGAACTTGAAAAATTTAATGTGAGATGAAAAAAAAAATGAGATTATTCCACTGATTTCTCAGAGGGAATTTAAGGGCAGAAGAAGTACAGGAAAAAGTTACATCTCTTAGTTGAAATACTTACAGGATTGGTTTCATTGTGGTACTATATCTTTATTTAGAGGTATTGCCTCGAAGGTAATAACAACCATGATCTTAAAAGGAGAAAAAAATGTTACTAATTTAATCTTTTGCGTCGTGACCTCATTGCTGAGGAACAACGTGACCCACACTGAAACCGTTGTATTAGTGCATATAATTTCCTAGATTTCCTGATAGTTCGCTCATCACCACCGTCATCGTTGCTGGGCCTCATAGTCGAGGATCCCCTCGCCACTTCAATGTCAATCTTGAGCTGCTCTTCCATGTCAATTTCTGTAAGAAATCAGCCCGATCCTAGAT
The DNA here is from genome assembly GCA_949825065.1 of Odontocerum albicorne. NCBI lineage: Eukaryota > Metazoa > Arthropoda > Insecta > Trichoptera > Odontoceridae > Odontocerum > Odontocerum albicorne. The sequence goes on along the minus strand of OX463847.1, from coordinate 9,771,295 downwards.
GCACTCCCTGCTCGCTCTTCGCTGAACTTATGACAAAGGCAAGCATGCGAAACTTTTCACCTGGTATTTTTAGTGCATTCTACTTGTGTTTCTAGAAACCCTGTGATGATGACCAACCTCCGGATATACAGGAAGTTTAAAGAAGAAAAAAGAAATAATTATTGCAATTAAACATATTAAATCATTAAACTGACTACAAATATATTTTTTTCCTCAGTCTGATGAACTATAAAAGAAGGCTGATTGCGGAGTTTATGAAATATTAAATTTGTTGTCAATGGTTGGAAGTTTTTAAATTAAGTCTTTGTGACAAATAACTATTTTTACAAGTTTCTTGCGATTTGTGGATTGTCTCTGAGAGATTCATTGGGTGTCTGTCAATCCACAATGACACTTGTTCAAGTGGATGCTGGGTGCATTGTTTGATAATAGCATTAATCTTTTTTCTCCCCTTGATTTTTCTCTTTCTCTCGCTTCTAATTTTATTTCATATATTAGCATCTTGTGACGTTGGGGGTTGTCCATATTGACTTTTGATAGCGGTTAAACTATGAATATGTTGATTTTTTTATTATTTTGTTTTTATGCAACTGTACTTTTCTTCCCACATGAATGTTAATAGTGACTCTTGGTGTGGTGCAGTGCAGACTACCCGTCTTGAGACGGCCCCGTAT